>JABSTQ010010120.1:1832500-2188717 GCA_013358835.2 Ixodes persulcatus
CCACGTACAATACGCTGGAACAGAAACAAGGAACAAACGCAAAACTTTCAAATTCGGGACTCTGTTGGTCCTGAACCACTTCACTAACGCGTAATTTTTTCCCCCAAGATTTGACACATTACTTACCGTTTAGAATTGTAATGAAGTATGTAAAAAGCACGCATTTAAGAAATCGGTTTATTTGCTTTTGTTTGTTTTTTCCACGAAATCAAGACAAAAGACCCCGCCGTATGAGCTCGATATATCATGAGAGGGCAGTACTTAATTTGCGTCTCAAATTCAGAGCGACGCACACCGCAGAGTGAGCATAATCTTGGTAGTTCTTGACGCGGAACGCTATTAGCTTTAAGCTTCAAATGAACTTATGCAAGCGAGGCAAAATTGGTTCATTTGGAGCGGTCTAGTAAGTTGGAACTTAAAGAGGTACTCGAAAAACCTTGCAGCGAACTTGGAATTATAAAGGGATGGAGTTCCATTAAATTCATAGCCCATTTATCAAGGCATAAAAAAAAAATATCTAATTTCAGTGAGTTACCTAGGAAAATGGCAGCAAGATTCTCTTCTTTTTTTTAACTATAAAACATCGGTTGTGTTGCTGTCTTAGATGTGCCGGCTCTGAGTTCCCCATAAAGCTTTCGGTATCCGGTGAGAGTTCTTCTTTACTGTTCCGGGGTCAGCGTTATAGGGATGCGAGGTAAGTAATGCCTGACCACTGAAGCATGAGTTTCATCGCCATGCAGGGCGAAGAACTCTGCAAACCATGGGTTGCAGCGCGAAACGTGTAAACGCCGAAATCGAGACGGCAGACGAACTAACGCTGAAAATACAAAACTAAGCTCGTGTTTTCGTTCCCATTGCAACAAATGCTAAACGAACCCTAAAATTAATCTCATTTATTTTTTCACCTTATATCACACAATCCGTAGCCTCATGTTGCTTCATGGTGTGACGTCCAGACTTGTGCCTATCTCAAATACTCTACTCAAGATACTGTATCTTAAATACTTTTTGGAGTATCTTGCTATCTTGCAAATACCTTTGATGGAGAGTATTTAATACTCTATCTTAATTACAATTTCGAGTATCGTGTACTCATTATCTTAAATACATTTTTGACATTCCACCATTTTTCGAGTTTTTCTTTATGAAGTGGCGTGGGCGTGGCACGAGCAAACGTGAACATTCTTTCGAGCAACCGAATCCTGTCGCTAGCTCCAATTAGCTACGGTGACTTTAACTCAGCTCGTGAAAATATCGCTTTTTTGCCGACTGTGACTCATATTTCAGCCCAAAGTTCGCACAATGAAGGTTCTCCCCTCGCCTTCCCAGAGGCACCTTTCGTTTTTATAGAGTTTCCCCCAAAAAAATCCTCAAACAAAAGGTGTGGTTTTAGGGAAGTAAAGATGCCACCCTGAGGCGCAAGCAGACCGGGAAATGACCTACGAGAAGAATGCAGACTTGAGTGTAAAGAAAATAACAAATAGAAGAAAATGAGAAGTGGATACACACAAAAAAGTAGATATTTTTGTTTTGCTTTTTGTATATTTAACCCCGTTAAAGCAAAAAGTCGAGGTTTTTTTCTTGCTTTTTTCTTTGTGTCGTTAGTCCGGCACTTATTGCTCTTGCGAACACTGTCTGTAAGCGAACATTGAGAAGCAGAGAACAGTACAGGAAACGAGGACGACCTCTCAAAATGCCAACAAAGTGTCCCCCAACGTTGAGTGCTTTTCTGAACGCAACCCACTTAAAGAAGGTGTGACCACTACCGTTGCTATTATGTGGGTTCTTTTTGTTATCCAATCACTCATATCCGTGTCCCAAGTTCGTTTATAGTGAACTCCCCGTATAGGGAATATGGATTGTAGTTAAACGATGTGTCTAATGTGCGCCGCAGGCAGGATGTGATATTCAGCGATGTCACTATTGGCGAAGCGCTCTCACCCGTTTGTCACTCGCACACCTCGGTGTTTATCCAACACAAGGCCTGTGCACATGCTCACAAGCCTAGCGGGCATGTTCGTATAATCTTTTTTAATAGAGCGCGAAGCACAGTGTAATGAAAATATACCAACAATTACTGAAGTGACGTTAAGTGCCGGATCTCCCCCGAAAGCAGTCCTCAGAGGATGCAAACTTGCCCGACTTGGGCTTTTGTGCTGAGCTGGGCACCATGCATGCTGCATTGTTCATGCAGGTCGGAGTGGTAACAAAAGAGCCCCTCCTCCCCCTCACCGGAAAACACGAACTCCAGCCGAACGCTGACGCCGCGTTCGTCAGCCGAGCGCTGAGCCATTGTATTTGTTGTCCCCATCCGTCTATTTCTAAAGTTAACCGCTTGGGGCGCCACGGTCTGATATCCTCCCCATAATATAAAGCGACCTCTTTCTTGTTGTCCCAGAAATGCTTTGTAACATCTATCAGTGATATCGCCACGCGCGTTGCTCAGCGAGCGCGTGGCCGAATGGTTTCCGCGCTTGGCTCTTGCGCGGGGGCTCTCGCGCGGATGCTCCGGGTTCGATACCAGAAAGCGGACTTCTTTTTTATTTATTCCTTCAACTTGACATTCTGGTAAGTTCGAGAATTTTGTCGTCTGATCGAGTACCGAATGTTCTACGCGCCGAACTTTCTAAAAACGAATGTTCCAGAAACCCACGCGGGTACAAAAGGTGCTCCGAGTGGCGGTCTGGAGTCAGTCTCGCCTCAGCGCTCGATCCTGCTGTTTCGCCGACATCGACGCCTACGACGCTAGCCTTTCTCTATTTTGTTTTGAGAACAAGTGCGCCCCATTAAACGTTTAGTTTCTTTAGTTATTCGCCGTCTCATCATTTATCATTCGTGACAATATTTTGCTCTTTTAGTCGGTCTGCATAAAATAGCCATATGATACTTTTTTTTTCCGTTTTGTGTTGTTGCGTGCTAATAAACCATTCTGGTAACCCAGATTTGCGTAACTGCATAAATGTCGTTGTCAATGACGTCGATACAAATATAAGCAATGAGGAAGTATCTTCAAAAGTAACTGAAATACATTTTTAAGTATTTGTACTCTACTCAAGATACTTTACAGTGAAAGTAACTTGAGTAGTATTTTAAATACTTTATGAAGCAGGTATTTAGTAACTTAACTTAAATACTTTTATCGAGTATTTTGTCCAACACTGGACGTGACCCCGTACACAGTAGTATGTTACGCGCAGCAAGTTTCATGACATGGGCTACAATGCTCGTGCTACGCAGTGCTATGGGCAGACTCCCCGCAGCTCAGAGATCGGACGTGACCACTGTATCAGGGTTATGTTTGGGCTTCGGTGATTCCCGCAGTGAAAGTAGGGATTGAGTCTTGAGATTTAACGCCGTACACAGTACAGTCGGCAGACTGTAGCATGAGCTAGCGTCAACGACTGGGAACTCAAATAGGATTTGTTTTATGCATATGGCCGGCCCAGGCTCGTTTACAAACTTCGCAATTAGCGCAAAAGTTTTACCATTAAAAACAAAAGTAACAATTATTTTTTTTTTAATTTATATATAAAACAAAAAGCCCGCACATTCAGCACGTCTTTTCAGTATGTTAAGCCTTCATTTATGCCGCGACTGCTGCAGCCATTTGTAAAGCATGTACCCTTCGAATCGCCTATATGTAAAATGTTTCCTTGTTGTCAGACACTTGTTCGACACCGTTTCGTCGACAGGCGACTCAACACCACAACCTTAAGAAAAATATGTTTTCGCCTAGCGCGGTTATCAAGGAAGGTTTCAAATTCTCAACAACACCCGAGAACGCTGTTTATGCAAAAGAAACGAAGAGAGAAAAAAAAAAAAACGCCCAAGGGGAGGTGAGGATAACGCATGCACTGCTGCGTTTCGTGGCGCTGTGCGTTTCGATGACACTGTGAGTACTGATCTTGAATAGAGTCAATCGATGATCCCAGGGTCAGTACCTCGATCAAAGAGTTTACCAAAGACTAATTCCTGCGACGCTTCACAGGGTTAACTTTTGTTCATGACACCGCATAATGGCTATGGCCGGCGCCGAATAAAACATGCCAGAACTGAAGTGCGCAAGAATATTCACCAACAATTTTACTTTCTGCTAAACAAAAATCTCCACTTGAAAAGTTATTTTTGTCCCAACTATAGTTCAAAGCGTGGGGACATGTGATAATCGCGTCACACGCACACTGTGAATATGATGATATGAACTTCATTACACGATATATTTACAGATGATAATGTCAAACTCTTTATCTAGAATACCTACTGCATGTGTCACAAAATGTGTTACTTAATCGCTTGCATGTAATACAATCGTGCTTATAGTTGCTTTAGTTATAGTATTTAGACATTGTGCTAACGAACTTCAATGGTGTTACTGTAAATGTTCTCTTTATTTCTTATTTGAGGACCCGTCACTATCTTTTCGCGATAGATTCAGTTCATGTGCACATCTGTATCATATCATTTATAAATAATAAAGCCTGCAGTCTTGAAAATCAACCCACCTGTCCTGGTGCTTTCAGCTTAGCTGAGATTTGCTGACAAACGACCGTTAGCAATGAAATGACACTATATACACTTCAAGACAGAAGACTTACCTGTCGGAACATCTATGTTCCGACAGGTAACCTGCAGTTTATAAGTCCTTGACGTCAACACCACTTTAGTGACGGAAGCAAGCTGGACGATATATGCCTCAGGAATATCAATACAAGGGAGGTTAAACAACAAAAATAAAAGTGAAATGCACTGAATCCGCAAAGCAAGGGCAGCTATAGTGAACATATCTAGCTTGGTGGTGCGATGGCACAAAGCAAAGCAAATTGTCTCTTCCCTCATCCGCCATTTGAACTCTCATTTTGTGATGTTTCTTCGTTTGTTTGCAATGTACAATAAGGTCGACATTTGGTGGCAAAGATGCATTAAACTCATGCCAAGCTGTGGGCTTTCTGGACCCCCCCCCCCCCCCCCTTTTTTTTTATGTCTCAAGATTATATACCTTCGAGGTCAGATGAAAAAGCACCAGAAACCGGGAGAATTCTACTGATTCGCAGTCCACATTATCTTTGCACTCTTAAACTCGATACAAAAATTCAAAAGAGGGCAACATTATTCTGGATGCTGTCCCTTAGCTGAGCCACTAAGTGCGATGTGTTTTAAATGGTGTTCCGAGGTGGCGAGCAATTGGAATGGCCTGAAGGGTCAACGATTATTTGCACGGCGTTTTCCGAAAGCAAGCCTCTCCCACGTTCACCCTCGTACGAGTAAGCCAAAGATGTCTTAGTTAGGAGCAGGTGCCCCGCGGCGCGGGCTCCAACGAAGGTCGAGAAGAATCGCAACGCAGCGTATGAAAAAGACAAGAAAACCCTTTCGCAGAAAGGGGACACGGGCTAGCTACTACGCGGCGGAAGCGCTAGATCCTCCATTTACATCTCCGTGGCGTAACAACTCTCAAACCAAATACTCAATTTAATCATGTAGAAGCGAGACAGATAGCGGAATCCGGATAATGTGATTCAAAATAGCGAATTCCGGATTCCTTCCGGATGCAGTCTAACGGTGAGCATATTACATTGTCTAAATTCCAAAACGCTACGTAGTCAGGGAGCAAGAAGACTTTCCAGTTCGACCGCCATCAAAAAAAAAAAAAAAAAAAAAAAAAAACTTGCTTTTTGTCGATGTGGTTTAGGATGTTGGATTTACGAGTTTTGCTTTTATTAGAATAGTTCCAGGAGATGTAGACGCGCCGGAGAATCTTCCAGAACCCCAAAGCGGCGGCGGCTGCGGTTTGGGAGCTGCTGCTGTGTGGGCGGCGGCAAAGGGGGAGGGGGGCAGGGAGAGAGAAAGAGAGGGGGAAGCGATAGCGCGTTTTGCGATAGATGACGTGGTTGTTGGAGGGTCGATGACGATGGGGAAATAGCGATGGCGCGGCGGCAATGGGGCGGCGCGTGTGGGTTTTTGCGTACGGGCGCCACCGCGGATTTCGCCGCGGAAAGGACCACCAGTACCAGCTGCCGCTGTAAAAAAGGAACAGCAAGAAGTAAAAGCGGGCGTATCGCACTAATTGTGGCGAGGTTGTTCACGTAAACTGCAGCACTGGCCGCAGAACGGATGGTAATACCATAGAGCTATTATAATGTAGTATGTAGGTTAGACGTTCAGCTGGGTGTGCTGTTGCAAATTGAAGACGACAGCAAACAGCCGAAAATTTACTTCCGGTAATGCATTTCTATGGGGAAGACCGGGTGCATTTTCTCTCTGCGCGTGATTATAAGAGCAAATATTACGAATAATTAAAATGTAATAAATAGTTTGGAACATTTCTCAAGCATGTAAATGAAAATATTGGTCAGTTACAGTGTTGTTGTTTTTTCTTCCAATTCATGTCTTAAACACAGTGCTAAAACAGCTTCATAGGCGCATTTATGTGCACTGTGGGGCACTATTAGCGCCAACACGGCGCCGGCGCTTTTCTTCGTTGGGGATCTACGTGCCGGGCGAACGGTGGACATGCGGAAAACCAAGAGACGGCAAATAACTATAACACTGGATCAGTAATACATGAAAACGATAAAAATAAAGTGAAGGTCAAGTTAATATAGTCTGATTTGCAATAAACATGTATTGCTTTATCCTCTCTGCTCGTGCATATATGCGATGGTTCTTGTTCTGCATTCCAAACATCATCCACACGCTCGAAATATTTGAAATTAGGGAGAAGCCAGAAAACATGCGCCCGATAAAAGCTGCCCGGCTTCGAAAATAATAAAAAAAGACACCTTTCATAGCCCACGTACTTTATTATTTACGTTGTGAAGAAAGGTTTTTGCAATATTAGCAATATATAAGCACCACCGGAATGATGGCTAACCTTGAACACACTCTACATTCCTTTCGATTGTTTATTTGCTATAGAATCGTTGATCGTTTTTACACATCTGCTATGGAACAGAGGTTTGGGCCTTAAATATAGCGAAGTTTAACATCGTTCACTGGTGAATAAAAATGCTGTAACTAAAGCAATTACACTTTTGCAAGATTAAGAAAGGTGCATGAAATTCGGTACGATCGAAACAACAAAAGTTCTACATGTTATAGCCCGGCGAAGAGACAAAATGCACGCGCGTTTTCCCATAGGAATGCACAGGATCACCGCAAAAGTAGACTGGTGGCTGTCTGCTTGAATTTGCCCCCCGGAAGTCGCATAGTGACCAGCGCCAGTTGAACCTCTAGCGTACATTATAATAACTCCATGGGCAAATACTGAAGGCGATATGACGACACCGCCGTCTTCTGGGGTTCAAGCCTCTTTTTTGACGTTGTGGAGGGCGCATGGGCGCCCGGTCGATTCGAGACACGAAGTTCCGGACCTCGTTAAGTGCATAGTGCCGCTCTCATGCGGTTCGCGCGCGGAGTTCCGGGGCGGCGGTGACGAAACCATTTGACGAATTTCTCGAGATAATACTCCGAGGGGCCAGCGGGGTTAAATTGAAGAACACGCGATCCGCTTATCCCGATCTGCCATCGCCGCGGTGGCGCCGCGAGATTTCCGGCGTTTTGGGGGGACTCGCTCTCTTGCGTCGGGCCCCTTGCAGCCCCCGCTAACGAGATTCCATCCATCTTGCGCGACCCGCGAGACTGCGGGCACCGTCGTCCTTCTCAGAGTTATCTCTCTCTCCCTCTCTAGGCAGTATTGACTCTTGGTCCGCTTCACGTGTCTAAAGAGCTTGTCTTTAGCACATGCAAATGCTCGCTTGGTCGGCCGATTCGGTGAGACGCATCTTCGCCCCCGTGAACCGGTTATGCTAATTCCGACCGCCAGATGGCTCGCGTTGTTCTTCCTCCCCTGCGGGGCAGCTGTCCAATCGAGCCCGCGAGCCGACACCCGTGTCGGGGGCTACTTCGCACATCTTTTGTGTCATGGCGTGCGGTTTCAATTAACGGCCCCTTGGGGGGGCTCGCTGTTCATTGGCTGTTCATTCGGCACAGGCACTCTCGCCGTCTCCGATGAACGGTCTTGCTTGGCCCGATATCCGGCGAGGATGGGGGGAGTCACCTCGAGATGTGAGGAGAGCACTCTTGTCAAGAGAGACGCAGGGTCCGACGAAAAAGACCTGTTTGAAGGCGTGCGAAACGACGCGCAGCCCCCCCCCCCCCCCTTTCTCCTGTGCAATGTGTGATTCCGTGGGTGTGTGCTTGCGATGTCTTAGGACCGCCTGTCCAACGTTTGAAAGACGGGTGCGGCACGATGTAGATATGTAGCAGTGCAAAGCACGGGTGCAAACAGCGCATCTAATCTCTTGAGGCTGCCGTGCACGCTGCACTATAGTATGTAATCAGCGCATACCGCAGCTTCAAAGCCCTTGTCGTTCTGCGTTTGCTCGTGTCCTCCAAGTTATCTTTTTGTTTTCTTTCTCTCCTCGCTTCCTTCACCGGAAGCCAGGAGTGGGCAGCGCCCGAATCGGCGGGGCGATTAGCCAGTTATTCACATTTATCTATTAACACGGTAATAATTAATTATAAGGTTATATTGCGCGGAGACGCGGGTGCCCCTATAACAACAAGGTTGTTAGAGATTTAGAAATGCTCCGAGGTAAGTGAAACCGCTCCAATCCTATCGGTGGGAGGCTGCCTATAAAAATGATTGAACTGCCATCCGAATTCCCAGGGTGAAACAAACAGTGGCGTTTAGCGCAGCAAAGCTATACATTCATCGCTGCACAACGTTTAATTGAAAACGCGTTAAACCGTTTTGAGAAAACTCAAAATTTAAATTTGTTGCGACAATGCCCAGAAAGCATGTCTTCCTTTCGACGCGAAAAGTTATAATTAATTCCCCTGGAACGCAGCACACACGACTGCTACATGAGCAGATTATGGCGTGTTGATTGCGAAACTGTTTTTCCACTATGACAGCGGCTATTTTACTAACGAGCTGTTTGTGATGTTGGCACTCAGCCTTATATTGAAAACGAATCTCTCCTTGGTTTTGCCTTTAACGTCAGTGGCGATTGCGAGCGTTTAAGGCGCACAGCGACTTTCTCTTTTTATCGCGCCAACAGCAATAGGAAAATTTCGGTTTGTGAGCTTATCTATGCGCGGACTTAACCGTGGTTCATATGAGTCCACTCGTTGTCAGTACGATTTTGACTGAATTCTAACGTTTTGAGACGAGGAGTGGTTTTCAACTTTTATTTAAAGGGCAACTCCGCTCAATTCCGAAAAATTTAGGTTTACATGTGATTCCATTTCACAAAGCACTACTAAACAGCTCTACGTCTTCGGATTCGCGAAATGTGAAGTATTATTCGTGTAATCTTAATTTAAACATCTGCTGATACCGAAACCGAAACTTCGGTTGCGTCAGGCAACATTAGCCTCGTGTCGACAGAGGCATGGCCACGTCACGCCGAACCACGTGGTCTTGTGAAGTTCGTTGGGGCGAGGGACAGGCACGCGACGCGGGCAGGTCGCTTCGCATGGCGTGGACGGTGATGGCCCGGGGGAGAGGGGGAAGGGGAGAAGACGAAGGAGAGGGGGAGCGGAGAAACAGACCGATAAGCGCGCAGGGCAGCGCAAACTAGCGCATCCGCGTTACGGTGATCACGTGGACGCCGTTGAGCCAACACCGGGAGGAGAAACTCATGACGTCATCGTTCAATTTCGCTCTGAGAAGTAAAAACAAACAAAACGTGAGAATGACGTAGTCATGCCTCTGACGTAGTGGGTCAACGTTGGCCGCTCCAACACCGCCGCATTGACTGCGCTGACGATTGCGCCTCACGTCGCACGCTAGAGTTGGCAGATTTCGGCGAATTGGCTCGTTTGAAAGTTTGCTGGCCAGTTTATTAAATATATAGACGGAATTAGATAGTAATATTTGACATGGGGTCTTCCTACATGATACTGAAGAGGGCTGCATAGTTTTCTAAATATCAAAAATGAAGCGGAGTTGCCCTTTAACTATCCTCTAAGTGGGGTGTAAATTTTCCGCTGTTTATATATTAAAAAGAATTGGCGGCTGTTTCTCATTTTTTTAAATTAAAATTAGTATCAGTGTATTTCCGTTATCTTTATCGGGCAGACGCTAAAGACGGTGATTATCGGTGAACAAATCCCATAAAAAAAACTAACAGTTCATGTCTAAGAGGGGAGGGGTCCAATAAAAACAGTCCTGGCGGGAGCAAACCATTTTGAGAAAACGCGGTTCTCTTTTTCGGTTTCATCTGATTTTGTATTTTTGACACCAGTAGATGTTTATCGGTGTTTTTTCAGGTTTAACCGATTTTGCATTCTTGTGACGAACGGATGTGTATCGGTGTTTTTGGTTAAAACCGGAACGGCCTGCCTATACACCAACGCACTGTTTAGAAACAAGCCCGCGTTAGCCCACACCGGGTGTGGGCTCTGCGCCTGCGCAAAAACCAGATTCGCCCTAGGCGAAACATCTGCGCGTGCTCAGTACCGACAGCAGTGCTACCATGATGGCGTGACGTCGGAGAGTTAAGTTGGTTTCTAAGCTGTAAGGGATATTTCCTGCATGAAAAGGAAAATTAGGATGCTATTATGCGTATATACGTCGGAGCACCAATATTGTGTACTCTATCAGTGTGTTCAGCTAAGGACGGTCATATGTGTGTCATGTCTATTTCTTGTTTTCAATTATTTTTTTTATATGAGGTAGCAAGCCAGGTCCACATAACGGGACATAATAGCCACACACAAGGCATAACCCCCCCCCCCTCCGCCCCCCCCCCCCCAAAAAAAAAAAAATCACAATAGATTTTATCCAAACTGCACTCTATGAACACTTGAAAACCGGTAAATCAAAATCTGCAAAATTATGTTGCATTATTTTGTTATAACAATTTTTTTTTAAATTTATATTTACGTTGGAGTTAGTTACCGTTGGAGGGTTTCTGCCTTCACGACTAGTGGTACTCTAGCACCGCATCCACAGTGGCCGTACTTGGTTACACTATTGTCCAGACACCATTGAGAACTATAAAAAAAAAACCAAAAAAAAAACATGTGAACATTTTATTATAAGTGATCTGACTGATATCACCTTTGAAAACTGAACTTTGTGGCGCGTTCTTCACTTGTGGTGTTGCCTACTGTGCTGATTGAATGTTCACTGCGCTACCGGGTCCAGGGTTGCACTTTAATGTGGGTAGTCTGCTGACAAAATGGTTCGATTTATTTCTCTAAACATTGCTATACTCCGTTTCCAATTACGGTGTACTGTAGGGGACGTCAGGATCCATCAACAGCTGATCCAACGTATCAAGCGACAACGCGTCACTGCGCCCCTCTCGAAAGTCCTGTGGCACACGGCATTGGATTGATTTTTATGGCTCGTAGCGTCCTTAGTGGTTCATCGTAAGGTAAAATGAACTATATAGACCCTTTCTTCAAGGGCGCCGCCATCTAGAAGTGTCGTCACTTCCAGTATGGGCGAAAACATTGTTTTGCCGTCGCCACGCCGATAGAATGCATTTAGGAGAAAAGCGTAACCGTCACCCATTCTCGTTTTTGTCTCCCCTCTATTTTTTTACTATTTGCAGGTTGAAACGTTTTAATATTTTTTCGTCGCCCATACCGGATATGCCTACTTGGAGGTCGGGAGCGAGAGTAAGCGGAAAAGGTTTATAAGAACAGGCGACGTTATAGAATCTCCTTCCCCGACCGATGGCCGGCGTGGTAAACGCAAAGCTACCCCAAATTGTAAAAAAAAAAAAAAATGACGAAGAGGTGGAAAGTTAGGTAGCGTCATTGGACCAGCGTTGCATCAACACGCAAGTGATGCCTCTGGTGTTTCTAACGCCGCAGCACATCGGGTGATGTTTACACCACGCAGCGGAAGGCTCTGTGCAGGCTCAAAAAAGGAGCTCCGTAGAGGGGCTGCTGCGTCACCTTCCTCTGTCATGTATGCGGCATTGTTTTGCTTGGGAAAGGAGGTCCACATAAAATAAAATTAATGACGGAAATTAAAAAAGTAAATTTCATTGCCATAATCTTTTGTTTTTCGGTATGTTTGTATGCCAAAGTCTGAACAACGGCTTTGTAAAGAAAAAACATCAACGATACTTACAGAATTTTATAGCTGCGTGTAAAGCAAATATTATGGAAATATTTCGTCTATGTGATAAAAGTATCAAATCAAATCAAAGAATTTATTTTCTCATTCAACAAAAAAAAAAAAATAGAGGGAGGCCGAAGGAAAAAGCTGATAAATCAGCCTTTTTCTTCGGCCTCCATTAATGCCCAGGCGTGCGTGCAAACACCTTCTAGAAACTGAAGCCTGCGCGCTTACGGTATTGGCTATCAAATTACGTTACTCGTTACTCGTCACTTTTGACCAAAACTGGTGAAATACATTAGATATTTGGGAAAAGGTCACGACGCCTGATCTAACGTTTAGAATAGCAATCTTGTGCATACAACTGGAGACGTTAGGGGAACTAAATTTAGGTCCCTAAGCTCAATGGAGGATCTAGCTTCTCTGCTCAAGGGGCAACTACTTGCGCTCGAGCGCGCAATGCCCAGGCAATGCCGTATCTTGCTGCTAAGACTTCTGAACCTTCGATTTCCTAAAACGGTGGGTTTTCCACTTCTCAGTTCATCTATTCACCCATCCATCTCAAAATCCTGCACAAGCTTATCGCTGCACGGAACCAGCATCCGTCACAGTAAACTTAAAAATAAAGAAGAAACCTTTCTGACCAAAAAAAAAACATCCCTTAAAAAGCGACACTATCTCGCTTCTCGAAGGCGAAAAAAACCTTTGGCTACCAAATAATTCCGTTCGTTGCAAACACCTTCTAGAAACTGAAGCCTGCGCGCTTCGTTTTGTTACGTCAGCTACGTCACTGCTCCATAGGCCAAGCGTGGAGAGCCAGCAGAGCGTCTTCACTGCCGAGCACCTGTGACGATATACTCCCGAAGCATTCCGGACCATATATAGTTATTATAATGTATACGCTAGAGGTTCAACTGGGTCTATAGTGTGCTGTTGCAAATTGAAGCAGACAGCAACCAGTCGAAACTGTAGACCGATCCCAACAAGCGAACTGCGCAGGCGCGCGAATTCCGGAAGTGGTGCCGCCGTAATGCTACTTGTGTACACCTTTTTCGTTTAGCCTCGCACCCAGGCACGTTGTGCCCATATCCGGTATGCGTTCCGAACAAAAAGCAAGAGATTACAACCTTGAACAAGTAAAACAGTATAGAAAGGTCATAACAAGAACGACTGACGGTTGCAATTAAAATGCTAGCACGTTCTATACTGTCGAGGCGAGAAGAAAGCGATATTGTCACGCATACCGGAAGTTCCAGAATTGAAGATGGCGGCGCCCACGTAGAAAAGGTGTATAGTCGTCGCTTTTCGGCTTCTCGGCTGCATAGGGCTGCGGTGCGCGTACATCATCGTATGCACTATCTTTTGGGACGCCCCGGTATTCGCTTGGATTCTTCTGCCATGTCTGCATTTTATAAGATTGTGTTGTTTGTGATGCCTTAGTTTGTCATCAAGCGCAGAAAAGCAGTTGCAGTCGTCTTTTCGCTTTAGAATCGCTTCGCCGTCTGATTCGTCGTCTCCGTGAACGCGTGAACCCACTGCACTCACGCGGTGGTCCCACTGCGGCCGCGAGAAAAAACGACGACCCTACTCGAGCACTCTGGCTTGTAAAAATGAACTTGGAAAAAACGTGATGCAAAAAACACAAACATTGAAGGGACCATCGGCTCGGTGTAGCACCGCGGAGCAGCATCGAGTGTGTAGGTGGGATACGGAGCTTGGTACTACTGTTCATGTTTGTGCAGAATGTTCAATCAAGAATGAAGTAAAAAAAGCTAAATAGACTTGCTCGGGGAGCGAAGTTTTCTAAAAGTCGTTTCATTCTGGCTGACAGCCTGTGTGGCAGGGTAGAGATGAACTGCGGGAAGAAGCCTGTACACAAACAAGAGATGATCTATACAGAAAGACCATACCTGACGCGCCGTAACAACTCGCAGCAGTCAAAAAGCAGCAACCATACCATGATACCTAAAAACGTTGTGTGGAGATGCGTTTTCGTGTACAATTTCTATTCAATTTTATGGCCTGTTATTTCAGCACCCTGGCACACAACAGGTGAAGGCAGCGATTAAAAACCATGAGTCAACACCCGATTAAAAGTATTGCGTTTACCCAAAAATTTCCAAACGCTGGGCGTACAACGCGCATTGACGCGGCCGGAAAACTGGGGGGAGAGCTACAGGTACCAGAATGCACCGCGATATCGGTGGCGTCGCGCAACTCCTGGTGAGATCGGTCTATTGGTTTCCGGTAATGCATTTCTATGGGAAAAAGTGCGTGCATTTTCTCCCTGCGCTTGATCATAAGAGCAAATATCCCGAATAATTTGTACGTACTAGGTAGCTTGAAACATTTCTCAGTCAGGCAAACGAAATAATGGGTCAGTTACAGCGTTTTTTCTTTCAAATTCATGGCGTTAAGCACAGCGCTAAAACAGCTTCATACATGCATTTATGTGCATTGTCGGACACTGTTAGCGCGAACACGGCGTCGGCGCTTTTCAGCATGGGCGATATACGCGCCGAATGAACAGAGGACATTTGGAAAACGAAGAGAGACGGCAAGAACTACGCAGTAACACTTGATAAGTAACTCCCAGTGCAAGTAAACTATCCGAATAGATTGTAGGCCACGTAATATAGTTGGATTCGAAATAAATGAGTACTGCTTTATTCTTTCTGCTCATGGAATGAGTGCGAAGATGCTTGTTCTGCGTTCAAAACATCACCCTTACGCTCGAAATATTGGAAAATAGGGAGCCGTCAGAGAACAATGTGCCCGATAAAAACTGCCCGGCCTACGAAAGAATAAAAAGGAACACCTTTTATAACCCACGTACTTTATACTTTACGTTTTGAATGTGCACAACAGTGTCACATTCGAGATTCAAGATGCACGACAGTGTCATTTTCAAATTGTGACATGATGGGCATATTAGCACTATATCGCCACCGGAGTGCTGGCTAACCTTGAACACACTCTGCATTCCTTTCCATTGATATTTTGCTTAGAATCGTCGCTCGTTTTTACACATCTGCCATGGAACAGAGGTTTTGGGCCAGTTTAACATCGTTCACTGGTGAAGAGAAATATTGTAAGTAAAGCAATTACACTTTCACAATGCCAATAAAGGTACATACTAATCGGCGCGACCGATATACCAAAAGGGATTCATGTTATTTCTTGACGAGGAGACAAAATGCACGCGCGTTTTTTTCCATAGGAATGTACAGGACCGCTGCAAAAGCAGACAGGTTGCTCTCTGCTTCAATTTGCATCACGGAAGTCGCATAGACACTAGCGCCAGGTGAACCTCTAGCGTACATGATAATAACTCTATGCTCCGGATGACCCCGGCTGAAATACTTTTGTTATCTTCTTTTGTGTTGTGTGCCGGGGTGTCGGGGAAACTATGCCGGAGAACCGAAGGTCTGCATACTCTCCTTCCCAACCGACAGGCTATTCAATAGATTATGGAAATTCCGGAGAAAGTTCAAGTTACGAGGTTTTTTTTTTTCTTTTTTTTTTTAAGGTATGTTGTTTTGACGACTTTTTGTTTCGTCCTTGCACTTCCGTTTTGTCATTGTGTCGGAACGATGATAATAGAGAGTTTTCGTATGGCGTATGCGAGCAAACGCAAGCACTGTGCGTTTGCGTTGTAGCGCGCTCCACGCTGCGCATGCGCGTTGTTGCCAAGAGCCACTACAAGACGCAGTTTGGGCTCCCGCGCACGCGCAGTGTGGAACACGCAACGATGACGCATTCGCTCGTATAGCAATACTAAAACTCACTATTATAGTAAACAACTCCGCTTTTTTTCGGTATTCTCAAGGAGGCATGGCAGGTATTTTTAGAAGGAGCTATCGTTTCCGAAGTCCTTTGAACATTTTATTGGTTCTTAGCATGCGAGCTACCTGCTCGGAGAATTTTGCTTTGTGCTCTAGAACTTTGTTTATAAAAGCTGTAAATCGATTAATTACGTCGTCACCACGCACGGCTAAGTAACATTCGTACAATATTTCCATTCGAAGCTACAGGCCGCCCCGCCAGCGCGACGGCACAGCAAAGTCCAGCGCCCAGCCAACTGTCGTTTTTCCGCGCGCTGGTCTAGTTACGGTGACGACACGGAGCGGGCGCCTTTTAGTTTCTGGATGGTGTTGCCCCCCCCCCCCCCCCTCCCCCCTTTTTTTTTTTTCCTCCTTTCCCGAAAATATTGCTTATTACGCCGTTGAGACACCCTAAGGACCGAACGCACCGAAAAAGCTAAGTTATTATTGGCGACGTGAGCGATCGAAGGCGTCGCTGTGGTCGGCCCACCACAATTGGCCGAATGCTGATTATGGCGTCAGCAAAGGATGTCTCATCGTCGGAAATAAGAGGGATGTAAGAACTTCAATTTTGACGGTGCTGGCAGTGTTGCTTTGAGAGCGCTATGATTTCAGGCTTCCACCTGCTCAATACAAACACCATTGAACTTGTTGTTCACAAGGTAATGACGTCACAAAAGGTAACCAAACGCGGGCGCCACCGAAACATCTCGCCGCTAATAGATAATATCAGCCACGTCACTTGTAAAAAAAAAAAATGTGTGTTTTTTTTTTTATTTAGTGCTCCATGGTGTCTGGATAGTAATGCGACAAAGTGCGGCTACTGCGGATGCGGTGCTTTATAGTCGTGAAGACAGAAACCCTCCAACGGTGACTGAAAAAAAAAAAAAAAAAGACCTGGCTAAATAGTGTTTTTTTTTTTTTTTTTAAGAAAATAATGAAACACGTTTTTGCAGATTATGAGTTACCGGTTTTCAGGGGTTGGTTGGGTGAAGTTTGAAAAAAATCGAATATTATTTTGTTTTTATTACTGCCGCACAAAATTGCAATGTTTTGACTTTTTCGATTAAAAAGAAATATGCGCGAATGCAACAGACAATTACAATAGCAATAATTTTGGTCCTAAAGTGCATAAAGCATGAAATTCTCTGTCCAAAAAGTTTCAGCTTAAAAAGATACCTTTAAAATTTGTTAAACATTTTCTGAAAAATGCCTAAATATGAAAGACTTGCGCAAGAAGCAAAATTTGGTATTTTATTTCGCTTTATATATAAATCTAAATAAAATAAAGTTAATCAATTCTAGTAGATTAGATCGCGTGTATTACACATAAAAATATTTACGCTGTAGGAAGTTGTATCCTTCATTCCTGTGGCCCTCAAAGTTATGTGAACGCGCAGTTGGGAAATTCGTTGTTCCGCCTCCCCTCAGACGAGATTGGTTTTACAAAAAAACGATAAGTATCTTACAAGAGTAAGGTCCGTTCCGTTGCTTGGACATGTTTTGCCGCCTCATATAAAAGTTTATTTGAAAATGATAAATAGGTATGATATCCCTATGATTGTCCTTATCTGAACACACCCATATACTTTTGCTAGTGTCTCGCCCATCTGGATGAAGGCTCAGTAAACCAAGAGGGTTCCTTTTCTTTTGCGTGTGTGTGTCTGTGTGTGTGGGGGGGGGGGGGGGGGGGAGAACCGGGTACGATTGATTTTGGAGTGCCACAATAGTAATTGATTATCTGCGTGTGTTCGGATAAAGCAGACATGTTCCACACAGCTTTCGAAGGTTAGTGATAAAGCCAGGCAGCCGAGAATGGGGCTGCAGCGCGCTGTTCTGAACAAAGTTGCTCTGTTTGTATCGAGGATGGAGCAGGAACGTCGCTATGAAAGAGGTCGGAGTAATTGGTCCACGAATATCGTCTCTTCGCTGAACCGTGAAATAAAGCATACAAGAAAAAGAAAGCCGGCTCACAAATCGGAAATACAAATTCAAATATATATATATATATATATATATAATATATATATATATATATATATATATATATATATATATATATATATAGTAGTTCGTAACTGCGGTCAAGCTTTAAGGCGGAGAAGCAAGCATTGCGTTCTTTACCTTTTTTTTTTTTTTTTTGCCAAATCCACTTATTCGCACATTCACAATGGAGAGGTTGGAGATTCTCCGTGGACGCGGATGCGCGAAACGTCACGCTGTGGTGACCGCAAAACCCGATGTTGGAATTACCTGGTGGCATAATACCTCAACCAGTAAGATAGCTATAGTGTAGCAGGGGACTGTAGTACGTTCACGCTGCCATGCGTTTCGGTGGAAGTTATACTCATACATCTATCTTTCGCCACGTGAATACGTTCTGGCTCATACCCACGCGCAGAAATCGGGGTCAGCTGATGAAATCGAAGCGGTTGATCGGTACGGCTAGCCGTAACTCCCATCGCACTATTAGCTAGGGGGTACACGAGGTATACACAGCCAACGACAAAACAACTATATAGGTGTAACCGGCCCTTTATCCAATGTTCATATCTCACACCTTCCGATAGGTGTTGTTGCAGCGTTACACCATTTTTACGAGCAAATTTGAAGTTTCTGCATTACACTTTTTGCAATAGGCGTCATTTGTTTAAAATCCCGACACACTTATAATTGGTGTGCCCGAAGCGTCACAGTTAATGAAGCATGTTGTCTCTCTTCTCCATAGGGCCATACATTTCTCTGTTGTATACGCTTTCTTTTAGAAAGCAAACGCATACAGCCTTGGAGAGAACTTGAGCTACACATTATACTTAGAATGTTTCTGTGTTTTTTTGTTTTTTTTTGTTAGATAAAACTTTAATTATAGCAGTGACATGTAAAGTGTTGTGTGCTGCTCAATCGCTCTACAAAGCTGCTTGCTTGCTTTCTAAAAGAACATGGTTAAAATTCGCGCACAAAGAGACAAGGACAAACGAGAAAGGAACACAGAACACAGACAGGTTCCTTTCTCGTTTGTCCTTGTCTCTTTGTGCGCGAATTTTAACCATGTTCAACGTTTACCAACTCGCCCAGCTTACCACTCTACTACAGTTTATTTCTAAAAGAAAACAAAGAAAGTGATACAACTTGGAGTGAATGGCCCTATAACGAAAAGTAACAACATTCAAAAGAGTCATGCGTATACTTTCACTTTCCTTAAAAAGCAAAAAAATGTCGAACTTAAATAAAATGCTTGAATAATTGTGGAAGTTGATGCCTGGCACTTCTGAAGTGAACTACAGAAAACAGATTTTGACTGGATA
Source organism: Ixodes persulcatus (assembly GCA_013358835.2). NCBI lineage: Eukaryota > Metazoa > Arthropoda > Arachnida > Ixodida > Ixodidae > Ixodes > Ixodes persulcatus. Next base: position 1,851,709 of record JABSTQ010010120.1, read on the forward strand.
CCCTAGTTTTTATTTAAAAAAAAAAATGAAAAAGATCCAGGTTTTTGTCACCTCTCAACTCGTACATCGTCTTCTGGGTCACGTGCGCAGTGACGTCGATGGAGTAGGCGTGGGGTTCCGGTAAAGTTCTCTCCTAGAGCCATCAGTGATCAGCGAGAACTCATCCGCCCGCGATCGCGTGACCACGTGCTGACGGGCGCAGCGCGAACATTATGGTGAAAGGAGGAAAGTCTCATCCGGGTCAGGCCATCCCCGTCCGGCCCTGTCCCCCTCCCCCTCCGGCTTCTGGCGGCTGTTCGCGGTAGCAGATAGAGCTGACGGTTTTGTGAACCTAGGATAGATGGCGCCACTAAAACTCCGTGTAATAAAAGTTTTGTCGATGATACCAGGTTTTTGACGCATTTATATTTATGTTGGAACGACAAGATTTATAGAAAAGTTACCTTTTATCGAGCAGGTATTCGCACAACTTGCTATCTGTCTACAAGACCCCCATTGACGTCATGCCGCGTGTTGCTCATGGCCGCCACTCGCGGCTGCAGGTCGGGGAATATTCTAATTTTTCCCTCGCTATTACGCGGCGAAATCGCAACATTTCGATAAAAGGAGGTGTGTTTTCTGTCATTTGTGACAAGGTGAACAATGTGAAAAGTAGAAGATGCCAATTTTTTCAACGTTAAAATCGTTGCGTTAATGGGTTTAAATGAAATGCGAACAGTGACGGAATTTCGAGCCCACTACCGGCGCAGCTTCCAAGCTTGGGTTGTGCTTGGCGAGGTTCCAACAGATCGGAGTAGGGCGCTGCGAGGTTGTGCGTCCTTTTTCGATGTGTTTGAACCTCACCAAACACAACCCAAGCTTGGATGCTGCGCCGGCATGGAATCGAAGTTCCGTCACTGTTCGCATTTCATTTGAACCCGATGGTACATGCTTGTTGGTCGAGGGTGCCCAGATCTTTGAGCAGAACCCAAGGTTATTTGATCCAGTAACGTTTCCACGGTATACATGTGTTGCACTCCACCAAAGCAAAGCGTCATGCTTGCATTGCGTAATGCCACAGCGCAGACTTCATTTTGAGGTCTTAACGGATGTTCCGCCTCATCTTTCGCTGAGCTGATTTTCTAGATCACAGAGATTGGCGCTTCGAGTGTTTTGCGGGTAAGTAGACGGGCAGGCATTTCTTAGAGTGCGCGCAGGCGCTTTGGAGAAGGTTTTTCTCTTCAGAAATGCCACCACTCTGTTGAATGTCCCTTGCAACGTTTTCCGCCGGCCTCGCCCAATCGGGCATGCGCACTGCACTGCTTATCGTGCTGCGATAAGATACGTTACGCCCTCTTCTGAGGCCCGCTTCGGACGGGGCAACTTTCTCGGCAATTTCGGGGTTGCTGGCGGGTTGTTCCCTAGCTTTCCCTAGATCGACACGAACTGCTGGGACATTCGGCTCGAAACAAGCGAGCAACTCGGAGCAATTTGAAGGCGTTTGAAGCGGCAGCAGCCAATCAAGGACGCGATATTTTCACGTGATACACCGTGCCGGTGATGATGACAACTAAAGACTTGGTTTTGGTCTGAAATTGATCGTTTTTGGAAATAAATCGTTTCAGAAGGATGAATTGGTATTTTCAACGCCATTTAAATGCATAAAAGCACGTTTATAGCTTGTAATTATGTGTCTAAATAATGCAAGAAAAATCAATTTAAAGGGGGGTGCAACAATTTCCGGACTTCGGTCAAAAATTTGTGGAAGTTGCCCTCTGACACTTCTGAAGTAAAGAACAGAAAACCAATTTCGCCTGCGTGTCCTAGTTGTTGTGTAATAAAAAGATAAATATTGGCATTTCTGGCACCCCTCAACTCACTCCCAGTCTTCAGGGTCACACCCGGTCCCCCTCCTAGTGACGTAATTCGGGGTGCCGTATAGCTTCCCGTGTGCTCTCTCGGAGGACGCTTCCTCGCCCTCTCTCTGCTGACATTAGCGGGCGTTATGCTGCAGTTTAGAGCCGAGCGAGGTCACGTAAGCTTTCCGGCGTAGTTCCTTCGGCTGCCACTAGCGGCTGCAGGTGGGGGAAAAAGCTCGACATTTTCTTTGCGATTATGCAGCTTAATCTAGACATTTTTTAATAAATTAGATGTTTTTTTTTTATCCTCCGGGACACGATAAACAACGTAAAAATGACGAGATGTCAATTCTTTTAATTTTAACATCGTTGCACCCCCCCCCCCCCCCCTTTTAATGACGATGATGGCGAATTGCAGCAATTGGTTGCTGCATGTGAACGCGGGCGGCCCATGCTGCTGGTGTTGCGACGTCAAGTTGCTGGGAGAAAATGCCCCGTCTGAAGCGGGCCTGAAACATTTCGAGCCCCCCTTTAAATTGCACCTTCTGTATTTTGTAGTGAAGTTTACAAAAAGAGCGAGAAATCGCGAGAGAGAAAATGTGCGTGTGAGAGAGAAATGTAAATGGTGTTCTGGCGAGTTCAGCCGCCTTACAAATGGCAACGGCTACGCCGCGAGGGAAAATAGTTTGTTAGGAAAGATGAAGAGGTGTGAATTCAATACCACTAGATTTATCACGATCTTAACTCTGTATGATTCCAACCTATTTTGCTAAAAAACACCGTTACAAGTGCTGAGTGTATATTCTAAACCGACGTTATACTCGCAATCGAAACGCCTTAGAAAAACCCCTAGGTTCGGAACCAAATCATGGATCTACCGACAAGTACCTAGAAATAGGGACACGTTCCCTATCAAGACCCAGAGACCTTCGCACAGAGTAGCATTTGCACTTGCCGTCATCCCCGTCATCTCTCTAGCTCTCTTTCCCTTAGGTATTTGTATAGCCGTAGCCATTACCTAAGTTTATTTCCATTAAAGCATTTACCGACAGAGTTAACGGCAGAAGTGAAAAGGTTTATTTGTTCATAGCTCATGCACATTTAACGAATGTATGTGGAAGGGTCTGTACGTGCAAAAACCTGTTCATTCACTCGCAGAAGTGACCCGCAAAGACTGTTCTGAAGAAGACACAGAAGGTTGACGTGAGTCATATTTAATAACACCGGTGTTTACTTGTTTTTGTTTTGTTTTGTTTTTTACATGCACTCTAAAGGCATTCGTTCTGAATGCCTTTAGAAAAGCGACGAATCGGCTCACAATCTCAGCTCTGCGCGTGCCCTTCGGCTTGCGCGCTGGGTGGCTGATTCTCTAAAGGCCTTCGTTGTCAAGGCATTTGAATTGCCCGTGGAACAGGAATTATCAAACAAGTTTGGTTGCATTGTCCAAAAATATTGCGGAAACTACGATGTCCGTTCTTTTGTATTAATGATTTACTCAAGGAAAACATGAATAAAAATGATATCTTAGTTTTTCGAAACTATATTTATACCCGAAATAGGACATGTTTCCCTCTAAGAAGATTAACATGGTTGTAAAATCGAGAGAACTGAAACGTGAGACTGAAACGTCCGGACTCTACATGCGCGCTTGTGATGGAAATATAATTTATTTCATAATTTTACTCCAGCAACCTTCGGACCACGATGACCACGCAATATACAGTGAAGCTACTGGTTACTAATGACGTTCAGCGGTCAATTTCTCCTCTAACTTTGAGAGATACACGATTCTTTCGGCGAACTAATGCATTCTGAGTTATGTCCACGGAACGACAAGGCATTTCTCCCTTGAAAAATAATTATCGAAAAGTAGTTTCGTGTTCACAATACCAGTTTCACTTCGTATAAGTGAAAAAAGAAGAAAAAAAAAAAAACTCTCCGTACGATGCTATTGCCGTAGTATCGTTCTCTGATCCGTGCATGCCATAGTATCAATAACATGAAGCAGCCAATTAAAACGTTTATAACGTACTTCGTTTCCTTTTTTTTTTTCTTTTTGCCGTTTGTTTTTTAATTCTAATTTATTATTACTGATAATCAACACGCTGCTGGCTCGAAAACATATGCATTCCTGTATTCAGATATTTCTCCATCATACATAAGAAAAACTATAAAGAGAAAAATGAAAAAAAAAAGGAACCGCCTGTCTAGCAACGGCGCGTAGTACATTCCGTTCACACATACGATCAATCCTTCCAACCGTTCCGGCCTCTTCATTGCTCACCCCTTTTTCCTTGTCTGCCTCTTATATACTACAGGAATTCGGGAGGTCAGATTTTATACGCCGTAGACGATTCATCATCGGTTCGTTCTATAAGCGCGCGCAACGCGAGCATCAACAATGCATCAGATGTCCTTCTATACACGCATAAGGCAGGCAGTGAAACCGTTGCAGCCAAAACGGGTGCTGTACGGTCGGTGATTTCGACACCGTCCACTGCAAGAGCATTGCAGTGGACGGTGACTTCGTTGGGACTGGTCCAGAGTTGGCTGTGACGTAAGGGATACATTATCCCGTCAGCCCGAACACGCTCCGAGTTCCTGCCTTCTGAGAACACGTTTTATGGGGTTGCGGCTGAGAGCGTGATATCACAGCGAGGGCCGGCCGTTTTCCCTCCGCGGCGTTAAAATGCGGGGTGATTCATTTTATTGTGTCGTCGCTTTAGTGGACCGCATAAACGGTTTCGTGAGCCCGCGCTCCTTCATCTTCTAGGGAGACACAATTCGGTTGGTGGTCTTCTTTTCTCAAAGTTTCAAAGCGCGATTAAATTAACTTAAAATTTAGAAATTAGAAATAATTACTTTCTAACGGCCGGGTGCCCCGCTAAACCCATTTTTTCCCCCAAACTAACCACTAGGGCAACTATGTGCGGCATCGTTTTGGTTTCTTTCAATGGCCTCTGTTCAAAAGAGAAAACAAAACAAAAAAAAAACGTACTTTATCCTTTTTCTCTCTAAAAAAAAAAAAAAAATGTCGAAAATTAAAATTAAAAAGAAAACAATATACGTACATCCCTTCGTGCAAATCGGCAACGCAATTAGGTCAGCAATTAACCAATTTCATGCGGCCTAGAAAAGAAACGTAACAAGAAAGTGACTACCCCGTGGTTCATTTCTCGGCCAAGATTAGGTATACTTGCGCGTTCATGTTCGAGAATTTGTTCCTGCTGTAACGGAGTAAACGTAAAACGCAAGGGGGCGCCGCTGCTACATCGTGCACCGCTAAACCGCCCAGCGTACGGGCACCGGGATTATTTATAGTGGCGGACCACGGGCGCTTTCAGGCCAGGGCCACAACTCCGAGACGGGGCTCGTCGACGTTTTCACGCACTCGTGGCACGCACTGCCGATAAATCTTGACCGCTCTTTTGACTCCGATCGGCCAATAGGCGGTCGATGACGCCGGCGGGCCTTGCGGGGCCAATCGGCTAGCCGCGCGAGTCGCCCGTGCGAGACGCGCAGTGTTCTCCTGTGGCGCCATGTACGGAATGGGCTCTCGCAGCCACGGCGGCAGCTGTTCAACGGGCAGAATTTACGCGCGCGGCGTGAGTTTTCTGTCTGCGTGTTTTGTGTAGGCCGTGGCGGGGCGCTGGCGGCGGTCTGAAGGAGTGGCTGAAACAAGGACGCGTACAACGACACTTGGCGAGGGCGCCCACGGCAGCGAAGAAGCGGGCGGCCAGAGAGGCGCCAGAGGGAGGAGAGGCCCGCAGTTCTAAAAACAAATCCGCCGGGGAAATTGTCGTAAACTTGAGTGACTTTCTCACGGCTTTCGTCCGGCCACGCTGGTGCTGGTGCGCCCTCAAAAACAGGGCTGGGGGGAGATCGTAAAGGCCGCCCATACATGTTCGGCGGCGGACGTTACGGGGGTACCCCCGCGTTACTGCGGGTGCTTAAATGCCCCCCCCTAAGTGCTTCCTTTAGCCCTCGGTAAATAGTATCCGGAGTAGTTTGTTTTGCGCACGGGGAACGGCAAGTACTACTTTTGGCCCGCTGTTATTGTTGTCCGTGGCTCGCGTCCGGGAGTGGATTTTGCCCTCAAGACCCCCTCACCCCCCTTCCCGAGGATGTAGTGCTTCATGTTAAGTGAAAGCGTAATCTGTGTACGGCGTTTGTCTGCCCGGCAAATAGTCAAGCGTAAAGCCCGAATATTGGCCGAGTTTAGACTTTATGGGCTGCGGTCGGTCGGAACGTGTTTCTAGGCATCGCTCGGAAACCTCGGCTGAGTCAGACTTAACGTGAGTCACACCTCTCACTCCTCGCCCTCCCCCCATCCCCCCTCTCCTCCCCCGATAAAAACAAAAACAAAAAACCAACTGAAGAGTTTGTGGACCTCAAGATTTCGAACTTTAAAGCGAGCAAGTTAGGACTGAATCGCGTCCTGTAAAAAATGGTTTCATCTTGTTGCTTTTTGTTGTTTTTTGTGCGGTGCATGCGACCGCGATAAGGGGCCCCGTCGGTTTATGTGCTTCCTGATTTGGGAGACGTCCTCTCGAAAGTTCGGCCGTGTAGTTTTCGGGTCGACAAGCATCCGCTTTGCTTTGGTTGCGTGCCACGGTTCCAAAAGATTAGTGAAAATGCGACATTCGAAGGTTAACCCGTTTTTCGTTCGCTTGGCTGGGTAATAAAACGTTTCCAGTTTAGGCCGAATTAACCAACGATAGGAAATGTAGTTGCGCCCAAGTACCCAGATTACCTTTGCGTTTCGTAAAAGACAAAAGCTGTTGCTTTCGAGCTGCGGGTCTGTGTTGTTTTTCTTGTGTTTCTAGTTACCCAAGGAAATTTTAGGATGACTCTTTCACTCGCTTAGTTCCACTCAACTGTTAGCAACATTTTCTTAAACGGGCTAAACTCGCGATACCCTTTACCTTTACAAACTTCCTAAGACATGCTACGCTCAAATGTAAACCTGATTTTATTTATTTATTTTTATAGGGAGATTACGAAAGCCAAAAGCATAGAGCCAAAAGCCAATGTTGGTCCTTGTGCACCGCCTTTGATTCACGAAGTCGAGGACGCTTAAACAAAGCCGATCTTGTTCTGATATCGCCGCCATTAGTGCGAGAATATTGAAGCTTTTGAGGCTGCCACTGGATGGCTTTGACTTTTGAAAAGGATCTAAACGTCAAACAATCAAACAGCAAACAGTGTCAAAAGGGCACCAAGATGGTGCTCGTTGTTTCTGTGCGTGTTCTATTATGTATCGCTGAATCAATCACTGTACAGGGCGCAGTGACTTGTGCTTTTGACGCTGCTAGATTGATTCCATCAACACGTAGCATCAGCAATGTCCAGACTTGGGGTGAAACTAAGTACAGTATAGACGGACGGGTATTATACACATGTCTGAACCACAAGATAGTGAGAGAGAAGACAGGCGAGCAGGTTTATGTTACACATTTTGGAAAAATTGGAAACGACGGACGTAAAAGGGACAAACACGAAACGTTTTGTGTGTTGTCCCTTTTTTTCACTCGTCGTCTCCGATTTTTTTCAAAAATGTCTGAACCGCAAGTTTTTATTGATACTCAATTCGGATTTGAAAAAAAAAAAAATAATAATAAAAGACTTAACTGCAGTATTTTTAAATGTTCAATTAGGTTTTTCTTCTTTTTCTTTTCGATCGGTCCTTCCTCGGTCACTTTGGAAAAATGCGTACCCAACTTGATTGCTTTCTGAGACGAAATATATATATATATATATTTTTTTTTACGCCAATGGAAGGAAAGGTATGTGGATGAGAGGCGGCTACCCTTTGAATGAGGCAAAATGCAAACGGGTCAGACGTGAATATCACCGTGAGGAAGAATACCGGGTGGCTTTTTGCCGCAGCCCCACATTTCAGATCGTGCGGTGTAAAAGCCAGAAAGGAAAAAAACGCGACACCCACCTTTCTTTTCTTTTCGTGATATATTTATCAATCTGTCAATTAAATTGCGCATTCGCCTGCGATAAAAAAAAAAAATGAACTCTTTGTAATCGTTAATTGTAGTGTCCGTACAAGAGCGATAATACTATATTAATATTAGTATAACTCAAATGGTTTTCTTGTTTTTAGCCCTCCCGCGCTTGGTACAGAATTTGAAGTAAGCTCTTCAATGAATCGTGGCGTATCATTCGGAAGCTGCATGCTTCGCCACTTTAATTGCTGATTGAGCCAGTCAAGAACATGATTAAAGAAGCAATGCAACGATATTGGCTTGGAATGTTTCTCACTTCCACAAGCTCACTGGAACTATAGTGACCTTCAAGTGTGTACTCGTACGCAACGACAATGACGGTTCTTTGATGCGGCGTAATTTCGCAGATAAAAGATGACTATTTCTTTTAGTGTCTCCTTCGCAAAACTTGATGACGTAGTGATGGAGATCGAAGTGTAAAGGCCCGTTCACACACTTGCAACCGAGAAGGACTGACAGAGACAAGACCGGTTTTTAAGCTTCTTGCGACGGCTTAGGGCCAGCTCCGCAGCAGCGCGCATCCGGTCCTAGGCCGTCGCAAGAGGCTTAAAAACCGTTCTTGTCTAAGTCAGTCCTACTCGGTTGCAAGTGTGTGAACGGGCCTTTAACGTAGTCACAGATATTACTCCTTGGTGACGAAAAGACGAATGCGGCTCATTAATTGGCTAGGAGCACTGCGTGAGCGCTCGGCTTCAGCCCATATATAACAGGATGTTTATTTTTGACTGTAAAGGCCCGTTCACACACTTGCAACCGAGAAGGACCGAATGAGACAAGACCGGTTTTTAAGCCTCTTGCGACGGCGTGGGACCAGATGCGGCGGAGCAGGTCCTATGCCGTCGCAAGAGGCTTAAAAACCGGTCTTCTCTCAGCCGGTCCTACTCAGTTGCAAGTGTGTGAACGAGCCTTAACAGAAGTTTTAAGATAGTTGGGGAACCGTTACATGGGTGCTGTTTTCGCTGTGTATTTAACGGGCATGGGCGACGTTAGACGGAGCGATATTCATCACGATCCGTCGGCTAATTAACAAAAATGACCAAATGAACTTTTTAAGTACTGTTTTTTTTTTTTAGTCATGTTTCAATTGCAGTTTCAAAGCTAATCACTGATACTGGCTAGATAAATTTATACAATTCACGAAAGGGCAGTGGTCTTTGAGATATTCATTCATGAGTCTTTGCATGTTTGTCTTAGCAGCGCCAGGTTGACGCTTCCATCAACCACGCGCTGCCGAAATAAAGTAGAGGTGACAGGCACGGGTCAATACCACCTATAGAATAATCAAGGCTTCCGCATCGCCTTCTCTCCCTTCATGACACGTCATCAGAGTCGGATCGCGCTAACTCGGCTATTGGGCCCGACCTTCGACGCGCTGAATGAACACGAGCCCCGGCCGAACACTGACGCAACACTCGTCCCCCAATCTCAGGCCTCGATCGATCTGACTGTGGTGACGGTGCGGAGGCCTTCTGCTTATCTAGGTGATGTTGTTGCACAGGTACGTCACTCTTGTACCTTGATAATATGACGCGCGCGCACTTTTTTGAATTGCCGACAAAGATTCGAAAACGTATAGCTAAATACAGTATCTGAAAGAGCATTGCCTTGGTCATGCAGCGACACATTCTCGTGCTAACATTTTATCCAACTTCGGTAGCAATAGAGGGTGTCGTCAAAATGTGATTAGCGATGTATGATGATGGCAGACAATGTGTATGCATCATTTTTACAATTTCATCAAAACCGACCCATAGTTTGCAGCTCTCATTTTATTTCACACTTAATGCCCTTACTATTTCCATCCCTGGGCTTTACACTAAAGGGAAGAGAACCAGGTGAAGTTAAACATGTACACCAAGCGATTTACAAATTAAGCACCTGGCCCAGTCGTGTGTTACATAAGCGCCTCTATGCAATCACCTGTTAGATAGAGTGGCCATGGTATCAGGCAGCTTGTTCCACACTGTAATTGACAGTTGCAACGACAGAACTTGAAAGAAGTACTGTTCGTGGTGTAACTATGGCAAGTTTGCAACTGTTTTGTCTTTACGGGAATATGCCATAACCAGGCAGGTCTACAATATTTTCGATGTCAATCCGTAAAATGATACAATATGTGTAGCATTCACAATCCCGCACTTCTCGATGTTATGAAAAATAAGTTTCTTTTTCTTTTTTTTCAGAGCTGGGACACCGTTTTCTCTCTTGAAGCCATAGACCAACATGTTGGATAGACGCGACGCCGTGTTTGGCTTGGCAACATATGGTGTATGCGCACTACGCGTGCGCAGAAACAAGATCCGCATAAGGTCAAGCGTCGTCACATACGCCGCACCAACAGCAGCGCAGAGCAGTGCCGATTGAAGTCCCGCATTGGTGTATTAAGCAAGCGGCTTTGTTCCGCACATGTACAAGAAAATGTACCAAGAAGCCTTCATAGCGGTTCCATGCACTGAATAAGCATATACAAGCTGTGATTTGACTTTGGTGTCGTAAGCAATACGTTTTGTGTCTTGGGAAACGAACACGCGGCGTTTAGTGTTTAGGTTAATGACCCTTTTGCTTTTGTAACAAATGTGGGCAAAAGGACAATTCATAAGTCTACCCTTAAATTATCCAGTAAAAAATAGAAGCATTAAATTCGAAAGAGCAGTAGCTCTCTTGTATTTAGGCTGAGGCCACATGAGAGTAATCTTCAATTTTTGTGAACATGTCCCGCTTTGTCTTTTTTATGCTAATTCCAATGAAGATATGCCCTTCCTGATCTTTAGCAGATTCATCACTATTGTAATTTTGTGAACATCTCGTAAAAGACAGTCGTTATTATAAAGACGTAATATTAAGCGGGATAAAGACATACATGTACGTAACGCGTTACAAGTAACGAGTTACTTGTACCTAGTTACTATTTTCGGTAACGAGTAACGTATTTAGCTACTTTTTTAGAAAAGGAACGAGTAACGATATTTAGTTACTTTGAAAGCCAAGTAACGAGTAACGGTATCTCGTTACTTTTGAGGAGTAACGTGTACAACACCGCTTAAACGGCCTTGTTTTTATTCTAGCCTGAGTATGCGTCTATTGCGACAAAGGCAGATGGGCAACCCGAAAAACAACTAACCAGAATGACAGTACAGCAACGTATATTGCTGAACACGTCAGTCGAACGGTTCGACTGACGTGTCCAGCGATAAACGTTGCTGTACTGAACTCTACAGCTGGGAATGTCCTTCACCCAACGAGCAGAATCAGGTTCGTTGGTTGAACCTTCTAGAAACGGGTACGGACCGAATGTAAACCCGGAGGTTGCAAACACGGGGAGGCACATAACCCATTACCCGCTGTCCTCAATGAAGGCGCAGTTCTCGAAGATTCACCAGCTCTTCCTGAAGCACAACAGTGCCGTTCCTCCGAGCGCGTCGGTAGAACGACTCTTCATCGTCGCCGGAGATGTATTTTCAAGGAAGCGGGGAAACATAACTGATGAAAACTTCTACAGGCAGCTGCTGCTGAAGGGCAATGACTACTAAAAAGAAAACAACAAACCATGAAACAAAAACAGTTGTGTATTTGGTCATCAAAGTAACGTGGAAAGTAACTCGTTACTTTTGAGGTAACTCACGCGTTCCTTTTGAGAATCGGTAACGAGTAACGTATTTAGTTACTTTTCGAGCGAGTAACGAGTAACGGTATTTAGTTACTTTTTTTGGGTAACGTGTACATGTCTGGATAAAGACAAATTTTTAGAACGAAATTTGCTCAACGGTTTTTGCCTTTCAGACACATTCAACAAGGATCTACAAACCGCGTTGTATATGTCTGTCTTTATCACCCAACCGAAGATTCGCTGTACCTTAGGCCCGCTTCAGACGGGGCAACTTTCTCGGCAAGTTTGGGGTTGCTGGCGGGTTGTTCCCTAGCTTTCCCTAGATCGACACGAATTGCTGACATCGGGTCCGGCTCGAAACAAGCGAGCAACTCGGAGCAACTCGAAGACGTTTGAAGCGACAGCAGCCAATCAGGGACGCAATATTTTCGCGTAATACACCAGGCCGGTGATGATGACAACAACTAAAGGCTCGGTTCTGGTTTGAAATTGATCGTTTCTGGGAATAAAACATTTCAGAAAGATGCCTTAGTATTCAAAAACACGTTTATAGCGTGTAACTATGTGTCTAAATAATGCAAGAAAAATAAAAGTTCATGGTGATGGTGGCCAATTGCAGAAATTGGTTGCTACGTGTGAACGAGGACGGCCGTGTTGCTGATGTTGCGACGTCAAGTTGCTTGGAGAAATTGCCCCGTCTGAAGCGGGCCTTAAAAAGTGCTCTTTCATTTTTTTTTTTTTTTTTTGATAAAACTCAAGTCATTGTCTACATGGTAGAGGAAATTCTCCTATCGGCAATATACATTTCGTGTTATTTTATAAGCGCCAGAGGTATTGTTCCCAGTAACAACCCCTCCCCCCCCCCCTCCCTCCTCCTTCTTCCGGGGCATGCGATTGAGCGTTTACCGGCAAGCTTGATGGCAGGTTTTACTGAGCAAGCGTTGGCACTCTTGAAGCCGATGGCGTCATATGTGTGGCCCTCGCTGGCGATTTCTACCATCATGAAGGCGTGAACCTTGGGCGAAAGTCAGGTCTCACGTATTTGACACAGGCTATGGAGAGCCACAAGAAAAACCAGATCTCTCTCAGCGCCTCCTGGCTTCTCCGAGCCGATCTGCCCCTTCTGTGCCTACATAGAGACGTCTCGTTCGCTATCTGTGCGATTTCTTTATATATATTCTTTATTTGTTTAAAGAAAGGCGGCGGCGAAAGGGGACCGGCTGAAATAATGGAAGCACCAGCCAAAATGAGGCTACAGAGCAGAGCCGGGGTCACAAATTAATTGCTTTCCGGCGGGGTCCTCGACAAAAAAAGAAAGAAAGAGGAGGACCGACCCAAACCCAAAGTGCAATCGATACTCCAGAGAGGTGTTGAAAGTGTCTGAGCTCCCTCCCGTCGGCAGCCGGCACTTTCTTTTCTTTTCTATTTCTGCTCGGCGACGGTTCCTTCTGCCAGCCCGCATTGTTAGGCGGGTATTATGGGCCGCTCATTGTGCGGTGACCCCTCATGGCGGGAGGTTTTGTTTACCCAGAGCGGAAGCAGGCGACAGAAGCGCGTGCTTCCCCACGCCCGCGGTGCATGCGGCGCGATGGCGTCGCCGTCGTCGCTATCAAATTCTGTTGCGTGCCCGCGCCGCCTACCGTGTCCTCTGGGGACGTATACGGTGAGAGCGGTTTATTGCCCGGAGAATGCGGCGCGGGGGACCGAACCCTTCTCCTCGGTCCCCCCTCCCTTGCTTATGAATATTCAGGACGCCACCGCGATAGGGTTAGGTCTCAAGAAGAATGAGCTTTTCCTTGCGGTCGGCTGAACAGCGAAAACATTGAAGGGAGCTCGTACGCGGGCCCTATACTCATCCCGCGACCACGAGCGACGATGCCGTCCGGCTCATTTATCGCGCGACTGGAACAATCGCTTGTGACGGCACAGGCGCCAAATCTTTCTTTCTCCCTTTTTTTCTTTCGTTTTGTTGTTTTTGCTGGCAGTGAGCCCGTTGCAGTCGATTTGCTTTGAAAGCTGGAGAAGTGGATGCACTTACGGGAAGGGCGCTACGCACTTTACCGAATGCTAGAAGGTTTACGTGACGAAGGTAGGGGTGGACGTGTTTGATTCGGAGCGGCCTGAGATTTGGGACGTGCGGGATTGTTTTCATTGGTCTCCGGGTTCCCTGTGCGCAGGAAATGTAACTCTGTGTCTTGCGATTCCGGTTTGATCATCAAGATAAATAGAAAAGCTCTTCGGAACAGTTTTCAGTGAATGGTTTACTTGTGCAATTTGGTCGCACCACCAGCCCGAGTTCGCAGGCTTTCGTTGTGACTATCAAGTCGTCTAAAAAAACAGTGTAACCTCTCCTTCTCGGGTGATAATTTTTTTTTTTTTTCACGCCACCTCGTTGCCAATGTTGTGAGAAAGGCAACTAAAAGCGGATAGTATAGCCCCCTGTGTTTATTTAACACTCGCTCATGATGTATGTAGCAAGCTACTTACAAGAACAGTAAAAAAAACGTTTAAGAGCGGGGACCCATATGTAGCTTGAAGTGAGTCGCAATGTATATTAGCTTTGTTATGTGTGTTTCACAATATATAGCAGGGGTGGCCAAGCTGCGGCTCGCGAGCCGCATGGGGCTCTTTGCGTGTCAAATTTCGGCTCGCGGCTCCCACACCAACCCCCCCCCCCCCCCCCCTCCCCCGCCTCCTTCCCGTTCACACCAGCACTTCCCCAAAAAGAGAAATGGAACGCGTTTTAAATCGAAAGAGAGGTTGCGGTTTGGTAGTCTTGTGCTACTGCTGCCTTACGCACAGTTGGACTGCTTTTGACTCGGATAGATCAAAAGTAGTTCGAGTTTCGTTTACTGCTCTGAACAAAAGTTTGCACCCCCCCCCCCCCCCCCCCCCCCCCCTTCGCGGCTCTTGGAAGTTTCGTGGTTTTGTTTGCGGCTCCTAGGCCGGGTCAGCCTGGCCATTCCTGGTATATAGCATTGCGGATTTCATCCCAAATTTCTTAGTTTTTTTTTAGAAGCCGTCTCCTCAAAGAAAGAACAACAGAAACAACAGAAGAATACATTTGAAGTTGGAAAGTGCCCAACAAAAACCGGTTACTGCATGCAGTTGCTTTTTCATCGTCCTACTGATAACCAACTCGCCACAGCCACTCACGAGTGACCAAAGCTCCACCAGAGTGCGACTTAACACGTGTTTACCGAAGCGCATCTGCATCCCATATAAAGTCTCCCGCGGTCCCTTGCGGCTGCTACGGAAGTCTAAAAAAAAAACAAAAAAACCGAGACTTGGTCAGTGATGAGAAGCAGTGCTCCACACCGGACGCGTGATGTCTGCGAGTATCAATGAATCAGTTTACGGCATTGCAGCAGATGGTTCTGACGACCCCCGTGATAATAACATTGGAAAATGAAAATCTCAAAGGGACAGACACCGGATTCGTTCATTAAAGGAAAACGACTGTGGATAAGAGTCTGCGACAAAATTAAATATTCAAAAGCACACAAAAAAAAATCTTTTTTTGTGCTTTTGACTTTTAGTGAGTCGTTTTGAGACGAGCGGTTCGGTCCTCCAACAATCTGCCAACGCCACTGCGCATGCAGTTGCGTTGGCAGATTGTGTGTGTGAATTGTTGTCGACTTCGCGAATCGTTCGTCGCGCGCGCGAGACTTTGGAACCGTTTCGCTGGAATCGGGACTATACTCTGAGAAAATTGCAAAATGGCGGACGCCGCGGTGATGCGGCGGTGCGTAAGGCTTAGGGCAGAAAAAAAGAAAATAGCAATTTTACACCCACGTACGCTTTACATCAATTGAAAGATCGAAGCGAATATTTTGATGAAGGCTTACTATAACCATTAATCGTGAATGATATAAACAACGCGGGTGAGTAAATATTTGTAAGCAGTGATAAGTATAACCCGCCCTGGCGGCCCTGAGTCGGCGACCCGACGGCATATGATGTAAAGGATCGTTCACCTCCACAAAGATAAAGTGCACCTACATGCTAAAAAAATAATAATAATAATTTTTAAAGGACTAACGGCAGCATTTTGTCCTCTGAACTCCATTTTGCTCCCCGGGCGCCGTTAGTCCCCAGCGTTTGCGCACTGTACCTAGCTAGGTACAGTGCGCAAAAGCTGGGGACTAACTGCGCTCGACTGTGACTAGCCGAGAGGTGTGCGCGAACAAAATCAGCCATTAGTCCTCCTCAGACAGGGTGCATCTGTATGTTTTAGTCCCCCAAGGCATGGTCGCCAGGCATGGTCGCCAGGAAGATCGCGGATACTTCGCCCGTCTTGGGGATCGGCCCGACTCAGCCCAGTATACTGAAAACGCTGACCATACTCGGACGAACCTGGAGAATGTTTTAAATGTGCAACGATCGTTCACACGTTACATGGTATACTATATACGCTGAGCTTCGCGCGTTGTGTGAATACGAGCTAACGATTGTGTTGACTCGCATTCGTCTAACTATCTCGTCAACATTGATGTATTGATATCTGCCAAGTCCCATTGACATAATCTGCCCTCGCGACAACATATCAACATTTATCCAAAAGAACACCTCTAAATACTAAATTTTTTTTTTTTATTTAAAGTTTGAAGTGTTTGTAGAAGACGCGTTTTCAGCACCGGAGTCTCGTAGTCGCTATAAACGGCCACCCCTATCCGACGCCTTTGCAGTGACGATGACGCTGATGATTTCCATAATCAGGCCCTCTCTATGTCTACATTTTTTTCTGAACCGGGGATACCCTCGCCCCATTCTTGACAATGCATTATAGACCGCGTTTTTCACATCTCCCATACCGACGCCCTTTTCTCCGCCCACGCATCAACCCTCTTGTCCTGACATACCAGCCTTCTTTCTCTAAAGTCACCCATCAGCTTCTCTCCGCCACTGGCCAGCTCAACCCTTCCAAACACATTTCTAAAGGCTAGACTTCATGGAGTGAACTTTCACGGCAAAATTCGCGCGGCAAAAATCTACAACGTCGCGCTGTCGCGTAAACGTTGAACACTGAACTCCTTGAGTCGAACAAACTGCGAACGACGCCGACGCGAACAGCGCGACTGTTCGCTTGCAAAGCGGGCGCCATGCTCCATTCTTTTTAAGCACCATGGGTGCTGATCTTGTTATGTAGCACAGAAACGTGAGATTCAATTGGATGCGGTTACCTCATAAAAGCGAGCAATGCGCTGATTCTATTAATTTTGTTTTGCCTTTTTCAGACTTTTGCAGAGGCCGCTTGACCATAATAGACTTTTATTTGACCGTACAAAGTTTCGCGTTGCTAGCGGGAGCTCGTGCCGTCCATCTGAAGCACAGATTGAGCACGTGCCCGCTGGGTCTATAATCCGCAGCGTACGGTCTACTAAAACGTTCTAATATTGCGCTGGTTTGCTGTCAATAGATCGCATACTTTATGTGAGCCGTTGCAGCACTTACGCAGCCTATAGTCGTTATTTTATTATGTGTATGTTACGTCTCATACCTTTGTCGTACCATCAGGCATTTCACACTGCCAGTGTTACTTATAATTCAAATCTCTCGCGAACAGGCAAGAAGCTGCCGGTCCTCCGATAAACCGTGCTTAGACCACGGCCGGTTTGGAAAGACGTCGCAGCGTCGAAGTCATCGTCGACGCAAGTGGGGAATTAGGGCCTTGGGTGGCGCTCAGGAAATTCGACTTGAGTCATCCTACGTTTGACTTGAACTGCTACGTTTGACTTGAACTGCAACCTTTTGTTTCTGAGATTGCAGTACACTAGGCGACCAGTAGACTTGCGCGAAGCTTGTTTCTTCAGTTCTGCGCAATTTGTGGGGTACAACGTTGAGTCGAATTGACGGCAGTGGACTGCCTCGTCGATCTTCTGTTCTCGAGGCGGAAAATATTGAAGAAGGAACCACACTCACGAAGACTGACAAACAAACAGTTGCCGTGTCGCCTATTCCGCACCTCGCCGTTGCCTCGCCGTAACCGCTGGTACGCTGCTACTGCTACTACACTGTACGACGGTAACCTCGCTATGGTGCCTGGAGCGCGTCTCCGACTGGTGTGTTTAGCGTCCCGCCCATACATCAAAAAGTGGCCCCGAAGTGTCAGCAAATGACGTCACAGAAGCCCAGGTGTCATGCTGTTGGATGTCGCGATCCTGGCGGTTGGTCGTAGAAATGCTGGCGAAAAGCAAGAGCGAACGCGAGTGGCGCTGTCGTCACGGCGTCCCAACTTCTGGCTTCCGAAGCTTCCGTGGACTGTCACATCAGAGAGCGACCTGCAGCAGAACAGGCGTCTGCCACATACACCACAGCTACTGGGACACCGCCAGGAACGCGACCGGCGACAGCGTGTCACTTGTATGAAGTCACCAGGCGGAAATCGAGGGACTGCACTTTTTTTGGACGCGGTATAAACACACGTCAGAGACGCGTTCCAGGCACACCATTAACGAACGACCGCACGACCGCACGGCGTCCATTTGCAATCCATGACCCCGTGTCGCGTTCTCGCGCTTGCGCAGACGTTTGCCGAATTTTTTGCCGAATCTTTGCCGAACTTTGCCGAATCTGAAGTTCGGCAGATTCGGTCCATCCCTAATGTTCACCATGAGATGAAACTGCAAGCTAAGCGACGTCTTCTTCATCATCATCATCATCATCATCATCATCATCCACAGGTTGTGCTTCTCTTACGATTTTCCGGAACGCGCCAAATGGCACGTATAGGGTTTCGCGGAACGGTTCAGCTCGCTCAAGATTTCGGAACCGTTTACACCAAAAACGACACGCTAAAATACTGCCTATTCACCCGTATTGCTAACGCATAACCTCATACTCAAAAACGAAGTAGAGGCAGCCGTGTTCATAAAATCTTCTCTTCTCGAAAAGGCACTTTTTCTTTCTTTCTTTTGTACAAATAAGACCAAAAAAAAAAAAAGGAAAAGAAACGAGTTGAACTTGGTTTGTCTCCGAAAATGTACGATATTTATTTGCCCGTTTTAGCTCTTCTAGCAGGATATCCGCAGTAAAACATTCAAACTGGTTGCACGCGCAGATCGGAAGCAACAACAACAACAAAAACAAATCTGACGGTAGACATTTGCAGCAAAATATCGACTGACTGCCCGCATTGCCCATCACTGCGGATTGCTGGCCATATAGTAAACATTCAGATCCAATGACAGCTATAGCTTGCGTTTGAAAGCTGGCGCCCTTTCACGGCTCCATATATATACGACGGACATGCGTTTCAGGACAGGTGCTCATACTGAAAGGGCAAAGCATGAATCAACAATCGCAGCATGCATGCGCGCAACGATTTACAGCACTTCCTGTGCGCAGGGACTATTTGTGTCTCGAGAACGCATGCCGCATAGATAGTAAGATGTGGATATGTGAATATACGTATGGGCTGTCGGGAAAGGAAGTTGAATGTTCTGCTGCGTTTAACAAACCGAATCGCTCCAAACGCAGGAGCACGTTCGTAGAGGTTAACATTTCGGTTAATTTCAAAACCCCGGATGTGACGAGCGTCGGTCGCCCCTTGTTTACAAGACTGAGCGAAGGAACGTTTGACCAAAGTCGTTGCTAAACTGGTCGTTCAACCAGAAGGACCGTTCTCGTTCCGGTCTTACTTGATTTTACGGATTCGCACTTTTTTTTTTATTTTCTTTTATTGCCTGTGCGTGTAATCTTTTATTCTCTTAGCATCGGAGCGAAGAGATTGAGTCTTTCGATAGGCACTGAAGCAATGACAGCGTTTAATCCATTTCATCCTCCTCCCTTTTTTCTTTTAATTTTCAGTCTGCTTTGTGCCGTTTTGTCTTCCTTCGAGCGCCTTTTTACCTGTGTATTTTTATTTGTTTCTGAGCAACGGTCGGGTTAGATACACTTAGTTTCCTAGCTGACTCGCTGAACGCGGCAATAATTTTCCCAAACGGTGACCGTTTAGCTGACTGTAAGCGGGATCCACCCCGATACGACGGCCAGAAAACAACAAGAGCATTTCCTCGAAAAATGCATTCGCTTCCATTACACATCCTCCTTGTTTCCTGCGGTCTTATTATTATTATTTTTTTTAGAAGTTTAGGCTTGTTTTTTTTTTTTTTTTTCCGCTGCCCGTGTCGACCTCCCCGCCTCTTCCTCGTCTTGTTCGCTTCACAGATGATCGGTGGCCTGAAAAGAAACCTGGCTATCGACCTCAAATGCCAAATAACGTATCGCCCCGAGATTTACAGGTTGTTTTCCAACGTCAAGAGCTCTCCGCCAGAACCCACCGCGAGGCTCGCGCGCGCGCGCGCGCGCAAACGATTGCCCGGTGATTTGGCGCCGAGGAGCCGATTCTGTAATCGGCCGTGTTCTTCGTGGCCGGATAGTGTCCCTCGGTAATAAGGTGCGAAACCCAGCGAACCATGCTATCGTCCAATGTGGTGCTAAATTCTTTCCTGCGCACCTAAGAAATAAACAAATAAATAAATAAACTGGGTGATGTTTTGGTTCCTCTTGCATTCCGTGTCTCTCTCCGCTGCTTTCCCCTTCCCCTTTTTTCGACTCCCTCTTCTCTTTACTGCCACGGGTTCGTGATATGAACACACTGCGCCGAAAGCCCTTTTTTTTTTTTTTTTTTTTATCCATCGGCCAGACGGGGGGATACGCGACTGCGGCGTATCAGGCCGCCGGGTGCATGCATGTATACGGCGATGATGCGGGAACACGCACGCCGGTTTCATTTCGTTTGTTCGTCGGGATCCTCTTGGCGCAACTGCGGCGCAGATGTAGCCACTTCGCGACTTCCCGATATACGCCTCAATATAAATCGCCCCTCTTCGGGCGGCTGTATAGACCGACGACGGTTAATCGGTGCGGTTTGTTTTTGGGAGGGGACTTCTTTTCGGCGCCTTTTGCATTTCGAGCGAAGCGTGCGTCGGTTGCGAAATGGGCGCAGATTCGTGCGCGGCGGTCAGTATCAGGCGTCGCCGGGTCTTTGCCTGCTGCCTTCATTTTATTGCGCGTTTTTGTTTTGTTTTGTTTTTATTGTTGGTGGTTGCGTTTGTTGTTGGTTGTGTACACATATAGGTGTGCGAACCTAGCAGCCAGAACGCCCAATCTATATTTTGGTCAGAAAGCAAGAACAAAGGAAGATATGTAAGAAACACGTTATGCCAAACCGTGATAATGGTGTGGAGCATCCGATATAGGTCTGTATCTGTCTGGCGGAGCATGTTGGGTTTCGAGCTTCATGAGGTGTGTGGGGAAACGCCCTTCTCCGCAGCACGATGATCCGAACGCGTTGGCGGGGGGCACGGCCAACTTTGCGGAACAATCCGTGGAATAAAAAAAAAAAAGTTTTTAAGAAAACATTAAAATGCTAATTGATTTGCGTTCTATGATACCCGGGTAAATACCGGCCTCAGAAACATTACGATCCTTTGTCAACAAAAGCAGAAATTTATAATTTTGTGAACCGTAGAACCGTGGAATAAAAACTAGGCTCGTCCAAAAGTTTGATTACTGCTTATTGACATTTTATGTCTGTCATCTAAAATATTCCCGGGGAGCATCGCGATGTTGGTCGTTGTTCAGTTGAAATTCTCAGCGCCGAGAGAGGGCGCAAGGCGTTGATGTCTCAGAAAGTTGGGGATGTGGCATGCTGAGCGCTTCTTCGTCCGGTACGATAGCCCGTGAACGCAGCAGTGCAACCGGTTTGCTGCTTGGCGGTGAACCCACCCGTAATTATCTGATAGCGCGCACACTTAAATTGCGAATGACGTTCTCAAGTGGGCGTGGTTCCGCGCCTGCCTTTTGGGTAAGACGCCCGAAGTGCACTTCGTGGTTTACCACTTCGCTCATCTATAGATCTTTAAATCTACTCGAGGGTAGGAATTTAGAATACCAAACATGACGCTTAAGCATCAATGTACCCGAACTTTATATCGTCGAGGTACGTGATTCTCTCACTCCCTCAATGAACCGAGAAGGAAATAACGAAAAAAAAAAAAAGAAAACGTTAAAAAAGGTAAAAAGAAAAAAAGGAATCTGAGCAAACGCAAAAGAAAAAATAAAAGAATAAGTGGATGTCGCGAAGTCTACCTTCTTCAACGAATATGGTGTTGACGCGCTTGCACGTACTAGCCTGACGCGAAGAAAGACGGTAATAAAAAAAGGAGAAAGGCCGCTCGATGAAAACTATGCCCAGTCCACCGTTAGACTGACAGGACAGTGGTATAATAGCTACGTTTTCTTTTTTTTTAATTTCTTTGTGCAATTGTTTTGTATATGTAATTCAGATGATCATCTAGGAAGAACGATTGGAGTAGGTCTGAACACGAGCGAAAAGCGGCGCTCTTCTGAGTAAATCAGAACGTTGGGGTTTCTTTTTACCCATGCAGTTCTTTCGTCGGTTAAGTGGTGTTTCATTGCGAGCAAATAATAAAGCGAAAAACGGAAACGCAAACAAGATACTGCCATATTGAAAATAAATTAAAACATAAGACATGCTATTACGGCTTTTTTTTTTTTTTGCTAACTAGAAAAAAAAAAACAAATCAAGATGTATTTGTTTGAGTATGGTGTAATTTACAGCTGTTAATTGAAGTGTACTTTAAATGTAAGTAATCTTTTCGTCCGCACTCTTTTCAATAATCTGATGGATTGACCAGTCAATCTTACATGTCTAAAAATACATGTATTGCTGAATAATTTTTTTTTTACTACAGTGCTTTAAAACGAGTGAATGTGATTTAAACCAAATAAATCTGATTTAATTGATATTTCTTTTTCTCGGTCTTTTTTTTTTTTCCACCCTGGACCTAACGCACACTCTCAGGGGACGAACAATTGACCAACCCTAGGTGACCCAATACTCATCGTATTGACGTCGTATCAGACGCCGACGACGTCAACTATCGGTAAACGTCCGCGAGTTGGCCAGTTGTTAGTTGTTACGCCCTATTAGTTGATGCACCTAAACGCGACGCGGGCGCGCAAATAATTTATAGTCCTTTTTTTTTGCAAACAGCGTGCAGTGGGCGACCGTTTATTCAGTTCTTAACGTGACTTACGCGTTAAACGAACGGATTCCCACGTCTATAGACACTAAAACTTGGATAGATAGATGGATATATCTTCGTCCACACCCCGAAAGCTGTCCTTCTATTTCCTCGTCTATTTCCGCCTTACTATTCTACATCGCGGGGAAAGTGCAGCGGCGCGCTTAACAATCAATAAGGCGGCATAACGCCGATCCGCGCGGAAATAAAATATGGAAGCCAGAAGATCGAGTGAGGCCTCCCGGTCTTCGGACTTCGCCGCGTCGCAGTATACTTGGGCAGTAATAATAAAACGATATCAATAAAACGTTGCCTCCCCCCCCCCCCCCCTCCCTCTTCCCGTTTGCTACATTGCGTCGTACACCACGGGACGTGACCCTGTATACGTTCGCTCCCATAAACGTCGGCGGAATTAGACGCGCTCGCGGCTCTCTTTGCGTTAATTTTCTCTGGGGCGAGCGTCGGGACTTATTCGTTGGACGTGCGCATTGGGCGAGAACGCGTCACTGCGCCGACACGGGTTCCACGCCGGAGTCACTGCGCGCGAACAACGAAGGAGTATACGAGCCACGCGGGACTGTGTGTTTACGTTGATTTCTATTTCTGTGGACAGGATGAGTCCGGAGGTTCAGCGGTTTTGTGCTTCTGTTTTGTGCGTGTGTGTGCGTGTGCGTGTGTCTTTGTTTCCTTGACCACACAATGTGGTGATGTGAGAATAGTTAATGCTATACGGGCCTGTTTTATTTGAACGAGCGATTTGTTTTCGGATGCGTCTCTGCAGTGTCGTTAACACGTCGCTATCCATGGGGCTCGAAAGGGAAGGAAAATGAACGTCGAATTAAAGGGAAGACGAACAAAACTGAGGGGAGGCATCGAAACAATAAATGACGTCAGCGTGGAATGTGGAGAAAATTGTGTACCCTAAGATGAAACATTTTCTTTTCTTTTCACCTGTGTAGTTTGCTGTCGTGAATCATCGTTAGAGCATATGCTTGCGTAAAGCCGTTTTCACTTCGAAACGTGGGAGTGATACGTTTTGTTTTGACTGCGTTACGAGTGTTGATGCCAATCCACGAGACTGCTTATTGTCCGTCACTCTCTAATTAATTGGTGTAATACACGGTTGCTTGTAAGTCGCACTTTATCATCACTGAAAGTGACCATGGTTAAAGGATCGCAATACGTCTTTAAACGCATCAACCTCCAGTCCTCTACCCCGCCTTTGTCCCTTTTTCTTTGTATCTTCTAAGAAATGAATACGAAACGATTGTCTCGAAATATAAAGTATTCATTAATCCTACTAATGGCGTAGGAAGGTTATATGTGAAAAAGCTGTATTTTATCAGGAGCTGAGAAATACGTCCGTGTGTATTTAATACTGCTTGGAGTTCGTACGTTTTAAGGAAATATATATAGTTATGCGTTAACCGTTGGCATTTTATGACACGAACAGAACACGAAAAATGCGCTTCCTCCCACATGTTTTCATATCTTCGCCGTGTGATAAGCAGAACTAACAGCGCAACTGCGTGATAATATCCCCCCCCCCCCCCCCGGCCACTGTACACAAACGCACATATTAATAGCTCATCTCACCGACTGCATTTGACGAGAACCGAGCGATTTCGCTCACGAAATGCGACATCGAAAAATTCGAACCCGCGTATCACTGTCAAACTACATCCAAGCCATCTATCATCAGTCAAGAGGCATAGCAAGAAAGATCAGTAAACTTTGGAGTTAACGTGCGCCTCATATCCATTCGCATGTAACTGCAGAACGAAAGAAAAATAGAAAGTTTCACACGCTTACGAAATTAGACGAAAAGCAAACTATGGCCTGTTTCAGTATTCGCTCTTTCTCGCGTGAGTTGAAACGTTGCGGCGCCGGTGTGCAAAAAAAAAAAAAACTCTCAAACAGTTTCGGTTTTGAACTAGACGGCGGGTTTTCGCGATATTTGTGAGATGAAATTCATATTCCATATCTTCGGGAAATGACCGCTTACACCACTGTCAGACCTAATTCACTATTGTGGTAAAAGAATTGTGAGTAAAAAAAAATAGGAATCGGACGTCAACCGGAAGTGTCCCGGGGCGTCTCGATAGATGACGCCACTGAGTTTGTTAACAAACAAAAAAAAAAGGGGGGGGGGGGGCGAATAAGAACGTCAGGTGATTGCTTCACGATTGGCTTGAACAAAAATCAAGCTCTGTGTGATGCCCTCAGCTGTATATTGGCATTATAGGCCTTAGGGCATTATTGAGCGGAAGAAAATATTAGGATTCTCAGGGGCACGACCACACATAGGACGGAAGGACTATTGATTCCGTAAAGCCTTGTAATTGAAGATAACGTAATAAGGCAGGCGAGCTGGTTAGAGTAAAACATGAGACGTCTTGTGCTTGTCCCCTCTTTGCAGCCACCGTCTTGGGTTTTAGAAATGTGTAAGGTTCGTAATTCGAAAACATTTCATTCCGCAAAAGGAGACCATTGAGCCGCAGTCGAGTACACCGGCGAACTGAGTTCACTGGGGGTTTCCCTTCGCATTCCCCCATTGTTCAGCTACCAGGATGTCTTGGCCGCACACGGCCGTATAAGACAGCGCTGCTCCGGAATTCGAAATGAACGTTCCTCAAACGGGTCGGTGTTTGAATTCGAAGGATCAAGAAGAACGGAGGGGAGAGACAATTTCGGGCACCGCCGCATGTGAGTACGTCGTTAACGTCACTCCCCCGCTGATCTGTCGAGGGAATCAAGACGAAAAAAGAGATTGAAGCGGGCGAGAAAAATAGGCGCCGGTGACGTTGAGCTCGTTAGAAAATCCATCGGCGGCAAAAAAAAAACAAAGAAAAAAAAAACAGTGACAAGCGAAAATGCGTGATGGGGTGTAACCCGCGCAAAAAGCGAGTGTGCAAGCCGCGCCGCAAGCGGCACTGCTCTTTGGCTGGCCCGCCGCCAGACATGCAATAGGCGCGTTATACACGTAGATACCGGCATATAGCTCATTCTTTTTTTTCTTTTTTTTTTCTGCGACGAGACAAGCTTCTACACAGACTTACGCAGGTGTCAAGGCTCCTTGCTTGCCGCCCCGCTTTTAATTTAGACAACCCCCCCCCCCCCCCCCTCTTCCTCGCGAGCTGCGGGAAGGGAGCGCGAGAGGGTATACGCGACCCCATATTTAACAACCCGCGCGACTCACACATACTCCGAGTATGCGAACCGCAAAGGTAGATGGCTAATCGGTACGAAAAATGAAGAGACAAAAACAAAAAAAGCGCTCACGCGTACACATTACTTCGTGTGGAATCTGATATTTTAAGCTGAGGAAATCTAATATGCGGGACTTCTTGCTCGTAAACCTTCCACGTGTGTGATTTCCCTTATTGCCTCGATTATCTCAATTCGTGTACCTGCAAGCTATAGTGCGATAATCTGAAGTTGTCGCAAGTCGGCGAACACAGATTAAGAACAACTTAGAACGAAACTTCTTGAACAACGTGCTCTCGTCTATACATGCAGCCCCCGCAATACGTGTTTCTTAATTCTATTTTTGTTTTCCCGGTGCGATACGCAATGCGTGAACGTCCTCATTTTACGCGTCTGCGGCGTTCGAATCGTTCGATATTTGGAAAGTGTTGTCTTTTTTGTTGTAGTTACATTGAATTGGTTACCTCTGCGTCAGTTCTAACAGTGGGTTCACGACCTTCTGAATGCAGCTGAAGCTACAACCTGCGGCGCGTGTAGATATATATACCTCACAGACATATATCGCAGTTTATTCCCGGCCGCTACAGTGAGACATCGCTTAGATACGGACAGCAGGAAATATATAGTTTCGACGTTTCTCTAAGAAGAACACCTACTGTTTCTTGAATTGTATCCCGAATAATTTGTTCAAGTATACATACCGAGAAAGAAGTATCGTACATGAGGAACGGCAGTGCAGTCAAGTTTCATATGAGTATCATACATTTGATAGTTCCATCCGGTGTCAATGTCCGAAGTCACGCCCCGCAGCGGTGCACAAATCATTTGTTGGAGTCGCACGGCTAATTGGTGGCTGTTGTTGCAACGCAAGTTGTTATCATGATATATGTTTATTACAATGCGTGAGTTACTCAATCTATATAATAAGGAATGGCATTATCATACTGTAAGGTTATAATTTCACAACGATACAAAAGTGAATTCCAGGTAATATTCGTATGTATTTGTTTGAAGAAGTCGTTTCTAAGAAGCCCGTGGGAAAAAAAAATGGGAGATTTTGGATAATTCGATTAATTTTAGATAACTTGCATTCGCATTTTACTTCAGGGGCCCTAAACTCGTCAAACACAAAGTTGGAGCAAAATGTTTGCGAAGCGCGCCGATCGGACGCTGGCGACAAAAACGCGAAGACATCAACGCGATTATCCAATCGGTGCGCTCCGTCAACTTCGGCCCAAACTTTGTGTCTGACGAGTGGAGAGACCCAAGTCGGCTTTGCACTATATGAAACGCCCAACTATATTTCACCGCGTTTTAACCGCTATGCAAAACACAAGGTCGAACACCTTAAACAAGCCTGATTGATCAAGTGGAGCGGAAATTCCGCAAAAGTTTCCCAAGTCTGACGACTGCCGAACGTAAGTAAGACTTCGTATAGAAAATAAGCTGAATTGAGCAGGGAGCATGGCCGATTTTCTCCGACATTCCGTAGAATAAAAAGTGTTCAAGTATAGGGCTGGACGTCGATTAAAATTTTTAACCCGATTAATCGCCACCCTTTAATCGATTTCTTAATCGATTAATCGGTTTCGTTTATTTGTATGCGTAATATAAAAAAGTCAAACTTTATTTTTGTTTTATTTTGTTTTGCCTTTGTTGAATATGTGATAAACGGTGCAATATACAACTGTGATTATGAATCAATCTCGATGTGTAGATATGAACAGTTCAGAGACACTCAAACTCACAGATTGTTCTACTTCAGCTGCATGCGACAAAGAGATTCGTTCATATTTTCCGGCAAGAGCGATCTACTTTGATTGTTCACAATAGTCTCTGCTGCGCTAAACGGATTCTTGAACGGCGTTGTTCTTGCGTGAAGCAGCAAGCCGGGACACTAACTGTCTGCCCTTGTCTGGAGTAAGTAACTAATCTCGCCCCTACAGTTTACTTTATTCTAAAATTTCACCTAAAGTTTGCCCTCCATACATGTGTACTCCTCCACGTCTGCGTGGTGAAAGCGCGTAATTTTTACTTTTTTTTGGTTCGTCATAATTTTACCGATTAACCGGCGACAAAAATTAATCGCGAGTAAAGCATTCATTGATTAATCGGTAGGTTAATCCATCAATTGCCCAGCTCTAGTTCAAGGAAATATCAAAATTTTATTTGATTTGCGTTCTATGATACAGAGGCAATTACAGTCCTTGGGAACACTAATAAGATCTTTTTTGAAGAAAAGCAGGAATTGATAGTTTTGAATGTGGCACTGTAAAACTCTTTGTTTTCGCGGTCCCCATTTTTCGCGAATCGAGCACAGAGGGCATAATCGCGGCCACTAAATTTCGCGAAATCCAGACGCCTGCTATGAAACTCTTAAGACCGAAATTGTCGCGTGCCCTTAAATTTCGCGAAATTTTCAATTCGCGAATTTCGCGAAAATTAAGGGCTCGCGAACATTAAATGGTTTTACAGTATATGATTCATTGCAAAGAAACTGTAGAGCCATATAGAATAAAAATTATAAGCGCCCAAAAGTTCTGTTACTGCTTATTGATATTTTATGACTCTCATCTAAACTATATTCCCGGGGAACATTGCGATATTTATTGTTGTTTAAGTGAAATTCTCATTCTAGTGCATTTAGCATGGCGTTGATGTCCAGAAAGTTGGAGATGAAGAGGGTCTGGGATTTTGCGATAGCTCATTTGAACGATGGAGGACAGCGCTTTAATATATAGACCTCTTTCGTCGTGTCTCTGTGCGATTTTTGCACTCTCACGAGTCACGGCTATCCTGGTTACTGCGTCTATGAGATTAATTCGAGAAGAAAAGACGACGTTCGAACACTAGAGATTCCGTGTAAAGTTGGTTTATCGGCGATTTTGCAGAAAATTCATAAATGTGCGTATTGATTTGAAACAAGCAAGATACCGATTGCGTCTGAAATAAGGTTCGTTACGCTGACATACTTTGTTAGCACAAAATACGTTGAACAAGGGCGACTCTTACTGATGCAAATTTTTGAATTTGTTGTCACGCGTCATTACGTGATTACCTGATTTAATCAAAGTAATGGGCTCATTTTCGAATGCACATTTGTGTCCCTGAAATTTGTCGCAAGTTCTACCCAAATTAGCATCTCCACGGACTCGAACAGGCGATTTTTGTTCCAGCTTCAAAATTTAGCTATCAAACGCACTTCGAGCATTTCAACATGAACACGGTTTAATGGCAGATCAATGTTCGGTTTCGAATGACGGTCGGATGATGTTTCACTGCTCTTTCTGTTCGTTAGGGACTTTTTCTGCATCATTGTGCAGTATTCTCGTTTCAGTATTGCAAAATCCCTGGCTTATCAAATCTTCTTGCGGTAACAGCTAACTCAGATAAGTTTGAATCAACATTTGGGGCGTCTATATAAGGGTATCTCGACACATTGATAGCAGACGAACGCTTAAGAGCTGGCAACAACGTATTTTTTGTTTATCATATCTTCCTCTTGGCTTGTATCCTTCGTTGGCAAATTCCCCGACCTATTCCCTACAATTCCCCGAGAGTCCTCAGTTTTCCCTGCTTTCCCTCTCGGAATAGACGTCGTGTCCCAAAACATCTTATTCGCTTTACTCGCAAACTTATATGCTTACGCCGCATCAGAAACAGCAAGTTTGACACCGACATTATCAGTAATTATCCAGCTGTTATTGCTTCATTTTGCACAGCGCAGTATTTTTTTTTTTTTTTTTTACATGTACATTTTGTTTTATATACCTAGACTGAAAAAGCGAAGTCTCGTGCGAAACGTCAGCTGCAAGTTCGAGGTTATCCAGAATCTTCTTCCTCAAAGGTTTCTTTTTTTGTTGTTGTATTTTTTACATTGCCGACTCGGCATGCAGTTGCCGCGCGTTTGTTCATGTTCGTTTTGTAACTTTCCAGATATATAAAACACTTGAGCGCCATTTATGTGCAACGACACTTGTAGGCTAGTTGTAACCCCCTCGTTTGGCGTGATGGGCAAGAGTTTCAGATAGCACTTGCAACGGCTGACTCGTGGAGTCACAGCTTTCTTAAAAGCTTTCCTTGTCGCTTTGGAAGTGGTGGAAATTTTAATCACGGGGAAAGAAAAAAAACGATTACGAACTCAAAGTAGAGTTATTCTTACTTTTTTTTTTGTAGAGTTACTGTAGAGTTTTTGTGTGACATATTAAAGTTGGGTTACATGGAAAAAAGGTTCATGACACCAGTGCCGCACCTGCAGTATTAACAAAGAAAGTGGAAAAACGAAAGCATGCTAATGTATTATACGATATTTCTATTTTGACCTAAGACAGAACTATAACAAAAAAAGAAAAGAGAAACTGTTAACTCAGCCCCTACTTTATTTAGTGGCGAAGTTAAAATTGTGCACGTTATCAGTTTTTTTTTTAAATTTTTAGCATTCGTTTTAATTTTGGATAAAATATATGGAAAGGTTGAATATCTCGGATTACAGCTAGCTTTACGACCTCAAGGTCAGGACACAAAGGAATTTTTAAAGAAGCGAAGGTCTCAAAACATTTAAACGGATGCACCCTCTAATCTCGGACGGAGTTTCTTGACTCTGATGGCGCTTAAAAAAAAATGAATGAAAGGTAGCGGCTGACTAATCGTAATTATAAAAACCCGAGACTGGAAACACAGAAAAAAAGGGACAAACACACAAGCACACGATCCCCTTAATCGATGTGTTCCGCACTCTCAGGTGTTTATAATTGGGATTTGGTGATTCTTCCCGCGTGGCGAATAAAGCGTAATTAATGTGATCCTTTTTTTTTTTTTTACAGAAAAAAGATTGACGACGAAAAGTTTCTTTCAACCGGACACGTGGAACAAAGACTGGATCAGGCTTCTTCAAGATGAAATCAAATGAGGTCTGAGCTTCGCCAATTACCCCTAACATGACCGACAATCTCGAGCACCAGGTTTATAGGTATACGTCTTCGCGTCAAATTCAAATGAATACTCACGATGGAACATGACATTACCCATTCTACCAGAGTTCTTGCTTGTGCAAATTCAGGCCTTACTCTCTTGACGGTGTCACTGATTTGATGCCAGGGCGCGTGCAAAAAGCTGCACGACTTCGGAGCTTCTTACAGTTATTTTTATACACGACTCGAGTGGGAATGCGTGCGACGCTGTTGACGCCTTTCTTGCGATGCTCACGAAATATAAATTTGGTCGCTACGTTGTGTTTAATATATCTTACGTGGAAAATGGGTTTTAAATAAGAGAAAATATCCCGCATGACATGACCTTTTTTTCCCCGCGTGCCTTATTTCACAACTTTTTTGAATAAGCGATTCGAACAGGCGATCCAACGGCTTTCAGTTATTTCAGAGTGGTTCGCATTTCGAAACTACGGCCTAACTTAATATGAGTGGAATAAATCTTTCTATCAAGGCGTATACACGGCAAGTGAAATATGCGCTGAAGTAAAATAGAATACAATTGTAAACTAATATTTGTCGCGTTGCCGACTCTCGAGAAGCTTTTCGTGCAACGAACATCGTTCTTCGTAGTGGTTATGCTTACTAATTAAACTTGCGTGAGTCGACCCACTTTTTGGAAGTTCGCACTTTATCGGTAACCCACTTCTTGCGATTGTTTCTACTTTGGTTTAATTTTTTTTTTTTTCTTCTTACATTCTTCGGTTGTTGTTTGCGCCCTTTCGTAATCGATATCTGTGGCGACTTTTCGCTAGCAGAAATAATTGAAGATTTGTTTCTTATGTGGGACACATCCTATCTTGATTGATTTACAGCAGTCGAAATAGACTTGTAGAACGGAAGGTGGCTGTTTGAATAGCGAGTGCTGACCGAAGCGCGTGACAAGCCAACCGTCTTTTGATTATACCGTAATAACATAGCGTTTTGTCAAACACAAATTAAAAAAAAAAAAGTCTATGTTATGACGCAGGGCCTCCACAAATTCCGTGGCAACTCCAGTTTATGCCTATATATCGTGCCTATACAGCACTCTATACAATTAGCCGCTCTTCACGTGAAGATCTTTTGGGTGAATTACGCTTGTCTCAAGTATTTCGAGGCACCTCACGGTTGATTAGCGGTACGCGAGCCTTCGTTCACAAATTAGTTTGGAATGCGTTTAAGAGGGAAGTTGGGTGGAAACATACACATGAAGTTAAAGTGTACAGCAATTGGACATAAAAAGATTATATATATATATATATATATATATATATATATATATATATATATATATATATATATATAAAGCATATTCAGAACTTTGTAAGCCGGTTTATAAAGAAACCTAGCGAAAAAGATTAAAAAAAAAATGAAGTCCAAGGATTGAAGGACCTACAATTCATTGAAGGGTTGCTGGTCAGAGGATTCACTGAGTGGAACGTATGGGCTACCACATATGATTTAAAGTATAATGTTATGATCCCTCACGTGGGATAAAGCAGTAAATCACCTCTTTCACACACCTGCAGGCATCCTTGTTTCGCCTATGGAAGAGACACTTTCTTTTAAGCGAACGGAATTCGTATTTTATGATGAAATAGTGAGCAAAGAACACGATCGGTCCTACCTCAAAGCTTTGAAACAATACTACGTACGTAAGGTTGGCGCTTTCAAAAAACCGCTTCGTACCAACCATTTTTTTTTGTCTTTTTTTAGCACATCAGGTTTGTTCATTTCGCGGTTAACTTAAAAAAAAGAAGAAGAAATAAAAGGCCCTCACTATTCAGAAGTCTTTCCTGCGTCTACACCCAGCTGCATCGCCCAGCACGTGTGAGGCGCGTAAACCGAAAAAGAAAAAAATAATATAAACAAACGCGACGAAATAAAATAAAAATTGAAAATAAAATGAACGAAGTTGGAGGACAAATTTGTCCTATATAATCTGTTGCAACAACTGTAGGGACGTGTTTAAATAGATTCAAAGGCAACGTCGGTTTCATCTTTTTTTTTTTATCCCTATGCCTCGTGCTAGGGAACTAGGGAACATCGGTACTAATTCCGTGCCTAGGCTCGCTTACTCTAAAAGCCTACTGTATGAATGACCGTAACACACTTCTAACCGGTCAACTGTCTCGCGATTAACCTGAAAGTAGAGCTTATCGCGAAATTTCGAAAGCCAACAAGGCCTCAATGACGAGCATCGACAAGAAAGTGCACGGGCGGACATTGCTTCGCCGAGAAAGAGATGTGAAGAGCGGTATGATGTCAACATTGAAATGCACGCAAAACGACGTTTTATGAGCAGGAGAGAAACGCTTTTGACTGATTAACTGTCACCGACGTGGCCGGAGGCGAAAATGACCGCAATGCAAGGTTCCGAGAGGATGACAAACGACATGCAGAGCAGCAGCAGCAGCACTGCCAATACGCCAACAGTGTCAAGGTTCCCGTAGCATCGCCGCCGTTGTAAAACGATCGTTGTCAACGCTCGTCAAAATGGAGCGTCACGCTCGAGGACACAGTCGCGATCCGACCGAACACATGGCCGTCGCGCATCAATCAACGGCACCGCGTGGATACGTAAACCGCGTAAAGAGGGGCATGCTCACTGCTATTTTCGAGTACTAAATAGCAGCGTGCAGGCGTACCCTTTGGCGCGGAGGAGCTCTCGAAACAAAAGGCGAGCACAACGGTGATCGACCGCGTGTCAACGAGAGAAAAAAAAAAAAAAAAAGAAACACACGCGTCGTATACTGACTGACGTGGGGAACCAACCGGCGGGTTGTTGCTCGCGTCGAGCTCGTCGAGGCTGGTTTTGGGGCGTTCGTACCTGAGGTTCTGGGGACGTCGGGTGCTGCGGCGTCGCGTCCCCCCTATCCGAGGAGGGCACGTCGCGCGTCGTCACAGCTCAGAGACGCGACAATCCAATGCGGGCCATGGCTGCACACGCGTGGGCGCGCCGGCTGCGTCGGCACTCGCTTGACGCTGGGGTAGTCGACGACGGTGGCGTGACACGGCGACGATGCCACGGCGGCGGCGGCGGCGGCGGCGGCGGCGGTCGTCGTCGTCGGCGGCTCGAGTCCGACTGCGCGGCCGGCGGCGGGGAACACGCGCGGCGGCGTCCACAACAGAGAACACGACGACGCACACACACACGCGGATATTCGCCGTCCAAGTACTACACTCGGCGCGCAGTTTGGCAGGCTGCTCTCTGAAGTGCCCGGTCGGCCGCCCCGGACCGTCGGCGCTGCCCTCTCCCCCGGACGCCCCGAAGCTGGGCAGTTCCGCCGGAGACCGCGGGGCGGCGAGCGCGGCGCAACGTGGCGCCCAATGGCAGCACCGCTCGGCGCGCCGGGGGACGCGGGAGGACGCGCCGGAGGTCTCGCCTCCCTCGCTCCAGACTCCGCCTCGAGGCTTCCGGCGTGAGGTTGCCAACTCCGCCTTTTTGCTCCCTCCCTCCAACGCCTGCTGCTGCCATCCTCGGGGGGACCCCCACAACTCCCCCCTCGAGCACCGCTGCCATGCATGCCGCCACCCGGCCTTCGCCACGACCGCCTCGCGGGCGCTGGACGCCCGAGGGGGGGACCCCCCCCTAACTATTAACCGTAGACGCGGGGGAAAAAAAAAGCGATAATCAGACGAGGGGGGCCGGCCCATGGCGGCTTGGCCCCGTGGGGAGGGCGACCGACGGGCGAGGGAGACAAATTAGCATGGCTGTCGACAAGCCGCGCCAACATCGGTACCCAGTTGTCAAAAACCGATCCTGGCTGTCCTCCTCCTCACGGTTGAAGAAGAAGAAGAAAAAAAAAATGTTTTCCCTCTCTTTTCGTCGGTTAAACACGGTGTGGCACCAACCACCGAGAGGGTCTATGCATCTGTAGCTACGTTTGTTTGGGGAGTGTCGTCTCACAAAGGGCTGTACCCTCCTTTTTCTTTTTTCTTTTCCTTCTCCGGGACCTCTCTTGTCCCGCAGCCGGGCTGGAGTTAGCTCGAGCCCCTGTCCTGGGGTTTTGCCGGATCCTCCGTGGAAATCTCCCGTCACGCTGACGCTGTTTATCCCCGTGTATGGATGTGTCGCGACTCGGGCAAATATAGCGCGCCGGTTCCAGCCGTGAGACGCACACGACGCCTTTGTGCGCCCCTCGTCCTTTGTGGGGTGACGCTGACGTCATTGATTTGAGGTCGGTGGGACCCCCCCCCCCCCCCCCCCCCCCCCGCTCCTCCCGAAATAGAAAAATGAAAAGACGAGGATCATCTGTTAGATCCACAGCTCGCCCTTCTGCTTCTTTCGCTGGTGCGCGAACGAGACCACCCTACTTACTCGCGCACTAAAGCGCGTAACCTTTCTTTCTTTTCCCCCCTCATCCTTTCAAACTCACTGGTGCAAAGCGCGCTATTCGCGAACCAACATCGTCTTAGACATGGCGTGATTTATTTTGTTAACGTCCCAAAAACGAATCCCTTGGGATGGAGACGGCTCGATATGCGAGAGCCGAATAAATTGTGCCAATTCGAAATTTGTTTTTCTCATTCACGTGTTTTGCCATGAGCAACACTTCATCCAAGAAGCGAAAGTGCATCGGCGAGCTGGTTAGGTTAAACCTCGAGAAAAGGGAAAATAAAATTACACACAGCACCACGCAAAACTTTGTGTCGTGTTGTCCGTTCTTTTATTTTTTCCTTGTCTCAAGGATTGTGATGCTTTATCCACATATGTAGCTTCTAACGCTGCGCTAAAGAAAAAAAAAAGATATTTTTTAAACGATTGTGCAAGTTTCAATAACCTGATAATCTAAACACCGAGAGACGAAGAAATAAACTTGTTATTTCACCGTGTGTGAGGATTTAGATTATAACGTTTCCTAACCAGCTCGCCTACACACTTTGCTTCTTGCAATACTTTATTAGAAATCGTCCCAACCATCCCCGAACAACTCGTGCCCCTTTGAGTAATATCGCAAATGCCAGACCCCCTCTAAAGCAACGACGCGATGCAGGGACATCCTAAACCCGGAATACACCAGCAAATCCGACAGGGACACTTTATCGATTCTCTAGGGAAGGCCTGGCGCTCATCTTGAGAATGCTAGGGAACCCTGGTAGCCGTGGCCGCGGCGTGCTTTTTTTCTCCGAGGAGAGCAGTGCAAGAGACGAACGCTTCGAGGTACATCATTTGCGAGGCAAAGTAAGATTGCTCGATTTGAATCTGAACGCGTTTCTCGCTGAGCGATGACTTGTCTTGGCAAAGAGAGTAACGCGATTTCTGAAGGAAACGTCGGCAGCGGGTCATTATACGTCTTTTACGTGTGAACTACCTTAGTCGAGCACCAGCAATGGTTCGATTCAGTTGCGAGTCGCAAAACAGAAATGTGGGACGCTATATTTGGGGAACGAATATCTTGATTTATAAGACGAATAACTACGCTGAAGGGAAAGGTTGTTATTGCGATATTTTCAGGATTACTTCCGGCGTTTTCTAAATGTGGGTAAAAGAACGCAAATTTCAGCTTCCACGATTACCTTTCGGCATGTTAATGATTCGCTTTGACGTAAACTAAGAAAAACATACTGGTGGAATAAAACCGTAATATTGGGTTACCTTATGCAAGTGCTAACGCAGCCTCCAACCCTGCATTTATGTCTGCAGATCCAGCACGTGCTTCCCGTGTTTGTCGGTGTGTCGTGGACTTTCCCGCGAAAATATAGAAAAATATTGTTGCCATAGCATAGTCTCGACGACATACGAGCTTTCGTGAGAAAAGAGATGCACTATACTGGGGCCTCCCGATGCCGAAGGAACTTTTTATTCGGGATTTTGCACACTTCTTTTTCAATTCCTACCAATATTATATACAAATTGAAGGACTCCTGGCACGCCCCAGCGAAGGACTGTGGATTTAGACCACCTGCCGATATTTATCACGCAACTATCATTTTAGTTATGCTGCGCCTTCACCGCAATACATCGTTGTCGCACATTAAAACACTTTACACCGTCGGGGGTGAGGATTCGTTTGCACCAGGGCTAACACCCCAAAGGCGTTCCAGCAACGCCTTGAGGGTGAACACCACAAATGGTGCTGGTGATCCTTGCGGCGTTTTAGAGACTTTGAGACCCTTGGACACATTCCCTATGAAAGAGAGTGTACATGCAAACACACATCACATAATGCTCTCAGACACACAGAAACGAACACCGACGCCACGAAACAGCACGCACGAAACCGTTATCCCTACCCTGTTGATCCTTCCAGAGTCTTATACAAGCTGTTTTTACTTTTTTTAGTCAATCCAGAATTTAAAAAAAAGAACTTGCGTTAGGATTTTTTTTAGTCCGGGGGCCAGGCCACTAGAAAAGAGTCCAAATTGGTTACTCATGGCTACTCATTTCGCCGGTGACCGCTTCAACTATTCGAATACAACATAATTTGTCCAAGTTCGAAACGTGTATTTCTATAGTAAAAAGGCATTGGTAGAGGCAGACAACGTCCGCTGAAGCTGTCAGAAGCTGGTATGCGGCGGTAGGATCTGTCTCTCTCGAGGAGGTAATAACTTATAAGCGAGGCACTTCCTTCCTTACCACATTGAGGGTGTAAAAGTTGGTTGTTCCACCCTTTCGATAACCTTCTGGGAACCTTTTTTTTTTTTTTTTTTCAAAGAATGCATCGTTCTCTTCGGCCCACTGCGCACTGCGCAGGAGCAAATTTTTCCACATACTTTTTTTTCTAAATCTTCAGCAAATGAAGAATACTCCATGCAGCGGCACCCTATTATTCACAAGTAAAGAGGGTGTGCAACAGAAATGAAGATGTTGAAAGTATGTAGGGATAAGTGCAGGTTAGTATGAATATAGCGGGCACTTCCGCCATAAACTACTAAAGTGGCTATATATATATATATATATATATATATATATATATATATATATATATATATATATATATATATTCTTTCTTTTTACATTCGGGTTTGACGTTGAAATTGAGCAATTACGTTTTGACCCCGTCGATCTCCATTATACGAAAGGAAACCCAAATTTATAACTCCGCTGCCACTAGATCTACACCTGCTTTACGGATTCTAGAAACCCGCAAATTACCCGCTCGTTCTAAAACCCACAATTATCTGTATACGAATTTTAAAAGTC
Organism: Ixodes persulcatus; assembly: GCA_013358835.2. NCBI lineage: Eukaryota > Metazoa > Arthropoda > Arachnida > Ixodida > Ixodidae > Ixodes > Ixodes persulcatus. The sequence goes on from JABSTQ010010120.1 coordinate 1,889,549, forward strand.
ACAAATTATCTAAGCAGTGCAATCAATGAGCCATTTCTGAGACCAAGGGGCGGAATCGAAATGATACAGAGTAGCGAAAGATGATACAGAGATGACACCGATGAGAAAGGTTACTCTTTAAAAGTAATTTAGCTATACTGTTACAGTTATTTGAGCAGAAACGTAACTAGGCAACAAACACGGTCACATTTATACGAATGTACCTAATTACAGTTACAATTAGCCGGGAAAGCTAGCCCCAAGTTACGCTTCAATTACGTTTCAAACATTGCATGACATCGAGGAGTGTTGCAGTTGCTGACGATGGTTCTGTCTCCAACACTGAAAACAGATGGACACGATTTATCTCTTTGATTCTGCACTCTTTGCTCACGGCAATGTTAAGGCAGGGTGGAGAATAAAAATCAAGACGATTTAAATTGTGATTTATATCACACCATGTTTTGCCGTGATGATTTAAATCAAACCTTTCCCCCGCAACTAATTCCCAAATTGTTTATATATATTTTTTTCACATACAGCTTGTGCTTGTCTCTCATTTGATGCTTTACATGTGCATTTGTTTTGTATCTAAAAAAAAAAAACACCAATCAAGAAAGAGTGTAGCAGGCTGAACACGATCAAAAAGCAGAGCAAGTCGGAACGTTGAGCTTTCTTTCTACATTCCAGTTCGTTCGTCACTTAAATGCTGTTTTATTGCTAGCAAATTATAACGCGATAGAAAGAAACGAAAACAAGGATTTATGGTAATAACTCTACCTACAAGCTCTAAACATCCTTAAAAAAAATTACACTCATCGGCGGCTCATTTCCCTATTAAAAATCTAATCAAAGATCCTGACACGCCCCTCTTTCTGCGCCTTCGATTAGACACCAGGGGGCGCCATCAGACCGTGTTTTTGATGAATTATTGTTGTTTTACGTCTCCTGTACCCAAAGATTTGACGTTTTTGTTAACGTAAAATGCACAACGCGCCTTAATAGGGCAAGAATAGTGACGTTCAGAATCTCGATCCACGCAATTAACTATTTTCATTGGTCAATTTTTATGGAGGTAGCGGGGACCCGAGGATGGCTCCCCGAAGAGAAAATAGTGCACGTGTATTTCTCTGAGTTTACGAGGACGTTTTGCTAGAACTGCTCATTTGTATTGACTAAAGCACGACAAACGATATGCCACCAAGAACAAGGTTCTAATCAAGCATCTCTTCTTTTCTAGTATGGCGGGATTTATAAATCAATATAAAAAAGTTGTTAATTAAAATGTACTTTAAATGTACAGTAATGTTTTGGTTCGCAATAGTATTAATATTCTGATATTTTGGTAAATCAATCTGCCATGCTTTAAAATACATCTTTAGGGATAAAATATAGTGTTTTCTAGCTACAGTGATATAAGTCAAATTAATCGAATCTAAATCAAACAAATTTTAGTTAAACCAAATAAATCTATCTTAATTCAATAACTCTGATTTAAATCATAAATTATTTTTTTTGCTCGCGATTTTTCCGTCTTGCTTTAAGGAATACACGTTGTGCTGTTGTTGAGACTAATTCACAATAAGTGACCATAAGGATTTGTATACTAGGAAGCAGGCACCGTAGCCAGGATTTTGTTTCGGGGGGGGGGGGGGGGGGGGGGGGGGGTGGCCCACCCATGACAAAATGCTGTATGAGGGGGAGGGGGGAGAGGAGGTCCCAGCAAAATAGAAGATTTCAGGGGGGGGGGGGCCGGGCCCCATGGGCCCCCCCCCCCCCCCCTGGATACGTGCCTGCTAGGAAGATATTAACTGCTGCTATTAAAAACACTGCCTGGATTGAACATTGTCTAGGTGGCGCAAGTCGGGGCCCGATTTAAATGATTTAAAGCATCAGCGATCATTCGTTCGTCCAATCGATGTCAAGGTGGGTATTTTTGAGTGCAATGTTCGGAAGCCACGTTAACTGAACTAATACCCCTGTCAGACGGGCACGTTAAATGACATTTAAGCAAAATGACATTACAGCTCGGCCAATGAGCGTGAGATATGAAGAACCAGGATCACGTGAAGAACCAGGATCACAAGCTGATTCGCCGAGCGGTGAATGACATTCGATCAAAATGACATTTACTTTCCCGTCTGACAGGGGTATTAGTTACAAGTTATGTCAAAGAGTTAACTCAGTTACAGTTGCTCGAATTTCATTGCATCTTGGGGGATGTTCAGTTAATATTGCAATTAATTAAAATAAATCGAAAATTTCTAACAAGATGCTTGAATCGCCCTTTCCTCGACGTATGGTTCAGACGTGATTTTATTCCGTGACGAGCTGCGATTCACTCGACTCCAAAACGAGTTCAAGGTCCACTCTAAGAAATGCCTGCTCGTCTACTTTCCCGGAAAACACTTAAAGATTCAACCTCTGCGATCTAGGAAATCAGCCCAGCGAATGATGAGGCGGAACATCTGTTTAGACCTCTAAATGAAGTAAGCGCAGTGGCATTATACGCAATGCAAAGCGTCATGCTTGCATTGCGTAATGCCACAGCGCAGACTTACTTTTGAGGTCTTAACGGATGTTCCGCCACACCATTCGCTGAGCTGATTTCGTAGACCGCAGAGATTGGCTCTTCGAGTGCTTTCCGGGTAAGTAGACGCACAGACATTTCCTAGACTGCGGCTGCAAATCAGAGAGGTCGAGCGGTTGATTGCGCGGTATACAGAGCCAGATACGTCGACCTTGACGAGAAACTCGATCGGTGCGACGACTCCGACGCATCACCGGCTTTAGGCGTACCTAACTGAGAACGTCGTCCGAAATTCAGATAACACTTCCCATGGTTACATGGCTCCCAACGGTGTCTTGAGTCACCGAGAGCTACAGAAGCGCAGGGCGTCACATTGTTATGTTAATTCACGCTTCTTCCTTCGGGGATTGGTCCTTCGGCGTTCTTATCGTCTAATGCCGTAATCTGATTGGCTGCGCAGAGATAATGAGATACAGCAGGCTCGCCACACCCTTCGCTTCTTGAGCTTTCGGTGACCTAGTAGTATATTCTGGGCGCCACGCCCCGGCGCGCTCACGCGTATAGAACGTTGCACGACACCCCTTTTGGAGGAGACCGACCCAGCCCGGGCCTGCCGACTCTCAGTTTTCCCCGGCCAGGCCCGGCCCGATGGGATGCCTACCCGATCAGGCCCGGCCCGTGCACGGCCCGGCTGGAGGAAGGCGCCCCCCGACTGTGCAAGATGAAGCATGTCTAGACCCGCAGAGAGGGGCGTGCCTACGGCCTCGTCGAAATTTGAAGCAGCCCTGGGAAAGTGTCGGTGCACTCGATCCGCTTATAGAGCCCCTTTGCTTCGTTCCGGGCCCGGGCCCACCCCGGGCCCTAGGCCTGCACGCCGGGCCGGGTACCCGCGGGCTTTTGGGTTAGTCTGGGCCCGTGGAGGAGCCAAGAGGGCTCTATATACCGTGCCGTACGAAGTGCTCTCATGTAGTGTTGCAAAGACGTTTCGTGACCAGAAGCATATTGAAGTATTCTGGTACGACGCAGAAAACCCTATTTAACGTAGAAAATATCTTCGCGTAAATACTTTACCTTGGAAATAGATTTTTCTTTTCAAACTCACTTTAGTTTGCTTAAAAATTAAAAAAAAAAAAAGAAATTGAAAAAAAAAAAACGTTCGCAATTGCTTTTTACAAGGCCCCTCCCTTCACTTACAGCTGGGCACAAACGCAGACGTCCCAAACCATCAGTATGTACCAAAAAGCAAACAAACGAGAAAATAACAAAGTGTGTTAAATATTTAATGACATAAAAAACGACGCAATGAAACTACGATAATAAGGCTTAAATGAGGAAGCAACCGACTATGTAAAACACCCCCTGTCATACCATACGCAATATTTCTAACGTCGTTTACATTACAAACGATTTTTCAAATTCTGCAGTTCGTTATTTTATTACACGCGTAAATTGAATCGCATTTTAAACTATACATTTCTCCGTAACACTTTCCATTTCTCCACAAAATGCGTGCACTCTTTAGGGGCTCGCGACTTGCATATTTCAGGTTCTATAAATCTCGCTCGATCGCAAGCACTGTGATAACGTAAAAGAAACCCAACTTCGCCATATATTGCAACTGAAGATGACGTCAGACTTCCGATCTGCTTTTCGCAACCTTGCAGTCTCTGAGGCATGGACGCTGGAGCATATACGAGAATAGAAGGCTCAGAACACGCGTACTCACTTCTATACGCTGATGAAAATTGTCCGGCGAGAGAGATAATGCGCTAGAGCGTTTTAAGTCGATTCGCTTCGGACCCAGCGCTCCTAGAGCACCGGAGTTTCGTAACCTGACAAAGAAGGAAACTGCTGCGCGGTAATTGTTTTCAATATTCGCGGATGAAAAATGTACGCCCCCTTAATTCGATTTGCCGGCCCCAAATTCGACAGCAGTTCGCGAGCGCCGCGGCGCGCGACGCCGCCGACGCGCGAACACTTGTCGCCCTCTGTCGGAATCGGGAAACACTAACGCCAGATTTCCATCCTTCTCCGTTTCGTCCTCCTCGCTCTTAAAGGTCCCCTCCTTCTCCCCCTCAACCTTTTTTTTTTTTTCTTCCTTTTTCCTATTTTTTGATGCCTCTGGCCTTTCGCTCGGTTTCACTTCCTTCCCGAGCAGATATTTGGTCACACCTGTCTCGGTCCCAGAAGTGAGGTGAGTTCTCCAGCACAAACACAGCAGGCTTCGCGGAACAACGAAACGTCCTCCTAGTGATGGTGACACCTAAAGGTCGGATATGTTATCGAACTGTCGCGTCATTCCTGTCAAACGTTTCCCCGATGAACCTTGTACTGCGCCCTAATTATTTTTTTTTTTTTCTCGGTACACGTGCTCGGGTTCATCCAGTTCATCCCATCAACGCGACGAGAAAGAACAGACTCAGAGACATCAGCTATTCATGAGCTCAGTAAATATGCAAATAAACAAATGAATGAATGAATTGTCGAATGAATGAAAAGCTGTCCTCTCCTCACAACTTCTCTTTTGCTTCATTAAAGCGTTCTAAACTTTGGACTCAAACCGGAACCGAAATCCTAACCGAAAACCAAGAAAAAGCGGATTTGTTTCGGTAACCATAACAAGAACGGAACCGACATTTGATTGGGTGATTAACCGAAACTGGAACCGAACCCGGAAAAACGGAGACGTAGAGAATGTCACCGAATCACAAGTAACCAGAGGTCTAATACTGAGGCCAAGGACGTCCTCACAGCTCAGTAAAGACGTCCTAGGAAGACAATATTCCTTTTATCGAAGTGCGCAGCTGGACAATGCAAAGCAGCATTCTCCCTTTCAAGGGTAACTATTTGCACCACGGAAGCGTTGCAACACTTGTCGCGGGTTTTAAAATAATTGATCTGCCGTTGCACAAGAGGCAAGTGAGTAGTCACCTTGTGTAATTTTTTTGTTTTAAAGAAAATCGTACTTTACCGGTTTAACAGGAAGTTCGTGCTTTTGTATACAAGACGTTACACGAATGTAACGTATGAGTGAAGTGAACGAGACCGGAAGCGAAGCACTGCAAGAAACGTTACATAACGAGATTGATTACTTTTGTTAGTTTTCGTTCTTTTTTTCTTTATTTCTTTTTTATTGACCCGCAGTCATTGTTTTACTGAATATCTCAAGTAGGGAATTCGAACCTCGTTAAGGCTCAATTTCGAAAAGTTCGCAACTTTCAAACCACGTTAAGGTTCGAAATAAAGGGAATTCGAAGATATATAGGTTTCTGAAAGGTCGAGCCTTCGAAGGGTTCGAAGAGTTCGAATTTCTTCACGAAGCAATTGGACAAATTTGAAAATTTCTAATTTTGTTTTTAGATTAAAAAATTCAAAGATTTTCTTTATTTTATTTTTACGTAAAAAGTTTGAAAAGTTTGAAAGTTTCACTTTAAGTTTGAAGACTTCGAATTTCACGGACGGAGGTTGAACCCCGGAGTTCCGAATCAAGTTTTCAAAAATTCATCTAAAAAAAAAATCAAAATGCGCTATAAATTTAAGTGGAAACGTTGCACTTTTTTTTTAATATACCGTAAGTACTTCTTCCTTCTCTGTACTGTGGTACTGACGGTACCACCTGTACTACTCGTTATTCATCGTAACTCACGAAACAAGCGTTGAACTGGTTGAACGATTCGTCAAAAAGCCAATAGGCTTTTCGACTAATCGTCGAATTACTGACCCGCCTCGGTTGAATTTCATGCCAGGCAGACAAGGAATCCGTTGGCCGTTCGGTTCGCTCAAAGCAACAGTGAACGTCCTTCCACTTTGAAAATTAGTATAGCAGTTCGATTAAACGTCGCTTAAATGCGATCCTGGCATGAGACAACGAAATATACAAGACAAGGTACGAGCAATAAAGACAACCAGGCTTCCCGAAAGTCTTTAGTTTCTCTGGGTGTTTATTTTCGGTGGGATGACCCCTACAATGGAGAAAACACTAGACAAAGGCACAGTACCCGATACAGCTCAAGGTTGAGGAGATCGCAACCATGACTACATTAGGAAGCCCACCGACCCCCGAAAATCCAGCTGATCAGGTCATGAACGGTCATCATCTGGCTGACCATATATTGCCGGTGTCTGGAACTTTTCCTCTTGTTGAAAATGACTTGCTGCAGCCTCCGTGCACCAAATTGAAAAAAAAAAAAAAAAAAAAAAAATCTCGATATTCGTGATTCTGGAGGTTAAATGAAGACGATTTAAGTGTTTTTACTCAAATACAAAACCGCTTCAGTTTCCCTTTAAAGTGCAACAGAGCATAGCCGAAGATTTTTGAGGCTTTCAATATCAAGCTCGCTGATGAAATGAAATGCATCAGCGCTCCGTCATTCGACTTATCATGTAAGGAATTCGAATACATAGCGCCATCCTTGTGATAAGGCGTGTATGCTTTCGTTTTTCAACATTGAAGTTCAGTTCTTATAGAGCGCACCGTTTGCCTTCTTTGAAGTACTAGTTCCCTGGCGCTTTGAGCATATTCTTAAGATGGGGCAGTCTAAAATAACCGGGCCCATTTTAACGGGAGCCCACTCCTTCCTTGGGGTGTAGCAGAGCTTTCTTATAGCCGGAACATCCAGACACGTGTGCAGGCTCCCAAACATACACATTCACGAAAACATGAACGAGAAGTTATAGCGGGCGTCTTTACAGCCGCTTTCCTTCAGAGCACGCCAACGCTTTCGAAGACGCAGAGCACTCTGCAGCCGTATAGTTGGCGCGGGGGCATAAACGACCAACATCCTGTTTCCGGTGTTGTTGAGCAATAATAAAATATATTGCCGCTTGTTTTGCGTATGTATAGATTTCGTGTATACATTTTTACCGCAGCATTTAATTTTTATTGCTTCTTTTCAGTTTCTGATTTTTGAGACACTTTTGATGCGTTATTGAATCGGTGTGCAGGAAACATTTTTTTTTTTAATATACTGAAATGGCTCTTTTTTTTTGTTCTTCCTATAGCGGATGAATTCACTTATAAAGCGCTCTATAAATAGCACAGCTAAAGCTCACGGAAAACTGCATGAAAAAAAGCACGAGCTGGAGGTTCGGATGTATTCGGGGGGGGGGGGGGGGGGGGGGGGGCGACTGAAAGTAGGTTTTGCGTTTCGTTTTTCCTTGATTTAGTAATAACGAAATAAAAATGATAGGCCGTCCTAGGTCATGGCGAATGTCAGTTTTGTTTATCATAGACTAGAGTTTGGCAATGCATTAAATTTGCTCCATCGTAAAAAAACAAAACAAAGAATTCAAAATGTGGAAGCGACTATACCTTGTATAAACACTGTTGCAGTGATTGAAAATGGTATCCCGGATGCATAAGTCCGAAGTAAGTGTTCACATACTGAATAGACAAACTCCATTTGCCCTCAGCAAACAGCCAAACAAAGCGACGCATATAGTTGGTCGTACGACACTCCGCAAATTATTTCCGGTGTGATGGCACGCAAATGTAAGCACCGGCGGAGTTGTACCCCGATCCGTCAGCACCTGTGGACAGACACACGAATATTCGCGCGCATGTGCAAATACAGAAATAGTTTACGGTGAACATTTTCATAAGTGATTTTTTTACGTGAATGGCGGAGGACGCTTCGAGCAAAAGGTTTATATTCAATTATACAGCAACGAAGGTTCTCCAGGAAGAGTTCCATTTGCCCGGGTTAATTCACGCGCACTTAGTGGACCCCCAAACTTCCGCTCGTTGACTACGTATATTGTTTCCGTGACGGCAAAGTGTTTATTAGCTCTAACGGCAAAATGCAGCATTTGCGTGACGATTCTTAGTGATGGAGCCTTCGTTGGCAGGGGCCCTGCGGAACGAAAACTCGGAGCACTCAGATATGAGGAGTTCGGCTCTCACAGCCCTATCGAAAATACCCGTAGAAAACAAATACTCTATGATTTATCCAGTAAACATATAAGAACTAATACAAATAAAATACGACGTATATGAGCCCTTATATCGATCTTATATATTTACACGTGTTTATTGGACACATCTATATTTTATTTTCACCAGGGTTACCGTTTTACTACGTCCGTTCATTCGTGTAAGTACGGTAGAGTTATCAACCGTACTACACCATTTACCATTGTACAACGAAGAACCAAAATGCATGCGAACAGCAACAGGTATACGTCATCTATAGCGATACAAAATAACGTTTCAGACTTTCTTGTTCTCCGAGTTTCGATAAAGACAGGTTGTTTCACGGAACGCCGACCAAACTTTTCCTGCAAAAAGTCCAAATGAAAAAAAAAAAGAAAAAAAAGAAGAAAAAAAGGTTGATGAAACGCAGTGGTTCTTGTGAATCTGCGCATATGATGGAGGACCATGTTCGTGGTGAGGGGAAGCAGAAGTTATGGTTTAATTATAAAAGTGATTTAATGAATGGATATAACTAAGGGCTCGTGTGAAGTAGACTTCTCTTATTGACATATACACGAGAAAACTCACCCGAAAATTGGAACGTTTCTTCTCAATCTGAGGAAAGGCAACTTTAATTGCTGGGCTTGACTGACGAAGCATTCGCGGACCCCCATTTGAGAACCACTGATGTAACGTATTGGTCTCTCTCCAAGTGCCTATTAGACTGGTGCTACCGTTCGGAATGATTAAGTAGTTTACTATTTTTTTAGTGATTAAATTTTTAGGCTAGTAAAGATAAAGGGAGTATTTTAATTAGAACCCTGGCTGGCCGTCATGGAAGACCCCTCAATGAGCCCGCTTTACAGTGATGCGGGGCGCTTGCAACGTTTTGCGGAGTCCTCCGAAATACCCCATATGACGCGTTCTGAAGGTTTCAGTTTGCTCTCGGTCCGCGTCTGGATGGGTGAATGAATGAATCTTGATAAATCCTTTGAATGGGGTGTTGGCAGGGGCGGATTTATGGGCCGGGCTTCATGGGCGTACCAACCGGGGGGGGGGGGGGGGGGTGGCAAGGGGGGCGCTTGCCCCCCCCATTTCTCAGAGTGGGGGGCAAGACATGTGTTCCCCCCCCCCCTGCCACCACTGGGCAGGGCAAACACTGGCCGGCGGCGCCCAAGGGATACCAAGGGCACCGCCCCCGGCCCTGGGGGGGGGGGGGGGGGGGTCTGGTTTGCCCCCCCCCCCCCCACACACACACACACACTCAAAAACAAGTTGGTACGCCACTGCCGGGCTTGGAGGGGGGTGGGGGAGAAGGGTTGCAGGGATATTTGTGGGAAGTCATGGGCGCAACATTGCCCTGGTCTATTTTGTTGACCTAATATTGTTAATTTCACCAAAAACTTAACATTTCTTCCTAAAAAAGCTGGTGTATGTCGTTGTTTTCACAGAAATGTTGTCCTTGCAAGTTTTAAAGGAAGAGGGGCGGTCGCCCCCCCCCCCCCCTAAACCTTAACCGGGTGCCTGCAACATCCCCCCAAGGGATTACTATAGGAAGAAACGTAATTCGTTTATCTTTCTATTACTTGCGCATTGGACTAGTGATTTAACCTCTTCTTGATTATCTCCATCCTCCCAACGTGGGAATTTCCTTCGCTGTCCTTCAACCTTATATAATGCCTTCACCACATCACTCACGCCTTTGGGACTCGGTGACTGCCGGGTGAAACCCTTTACAGTTTGGGGATCAGCTGTCTCGTTATCTTCTCCACACGCTCGACGTACTGTATCTTTATCTTGGTATCTAGGCCTGCACTCCCTTCCTGGCCTCGAAGAAGCAAAAGCTCTCCCTCTACAAGGATTTCGTTTGTCTATCTGCTTCCCACATATTCCTCATTGTTGCTTTAACTCCGGTGGCTAAAGTGGTAACTAATGTCTGCCACCTCAGCTCCCTCGTCCACACTTCCCAAAAATAGGAAGGAGGTGATACGTCGAAGTTCACGTGAGTTGCTGCTTTGGCCACGGGGCGCGGTTTCTTCGTGGTCGCTGAATTGCTTGAACATAAGTTCAACGCAGCAATCAACAACGCTGAACTATAGTAACTTGAATAAGAAGTAAAACAATTTTTGTTTTAACAAAGTTATTAAATTTGTTTATCATTTTTTTTTATTTAGAGCTCACAAACGTTTTTTTCGAACTGAAACTTTATAGTGACTACACTGAAAAAGTTACGACACATGTGTAAACAGGTTTCACTATTTTGGCCAGTAGAACTTGTTCTCCGAGGATTACAAGAAGTCTGCTGTTGTGAAATGAATGTTGTGGAAGCTCTCCCTTCAACGTTCGCTCAGCAGCCCGAACAAAATGCGCGACATACTTTTTTTTTTTTCAGACTGTCTGCTTGATCTACAAGTTTTGCAACATGTGTCGTCCCGCCACTGAAGAGCGCGGGCAAATTTGAATGTTGGTTTTGGCATACCTTCATTCGCCGCTTCTTCAATGGCTATTCTGAAGTACGAAGTACTAAATAACATGCCAGGAAGAGTAAAGCTTAAATATTTAGAAAATGTAGTTAGTTTGGGTATATCTGATATTGTGGCTTTCGATGAGGCTCAGCTAGTTTATAATAGAAACTATATGTTTATTGTTACTATATATAGAAAGTGAATTGCGCACAACTATTGTAAAGGCTACATACCTCATAAAATGAGCTTCTTAACAATGGCTAATACGGCATCAAACTTTTTGTTTTCTTTTCTGTACAATGCGTACTTTCCGCAGGAAAAGTTTGACTGGCGTTCTGTGAAAATCACCGCGCACGAGATGAATATACATCTAATGGATGCCACCGAAAATAATATTTGAAACAGCGAAGACTAAGGCGCTTACCGAAGGTTTTGAGCCATACCTGACGCACACACTTACCCGCATATGAATGCGCGTAAAGTTCTAATCTAATAAAATGTCGACATAAGAAGAAAGAAAGAAAGAAAGAAAGAAGAAAGTTTACGAACGACAGGAGAGGCCGGTGCAGCCTGCCAAAGTCAGCCTCCCCGAAACCGTCGTGTTTCGAGCGATACTCCCGACTGCTCTGTATTTTCTTCCCGTTTACCATAGACCAATATACCGGAACGTTTTTCATTTTTGGGGGTATAAGGAACGAGCCCTCTGGGAGCCTCCCGTATCGCCGCGCGCCGTCGCGGCCTAACTTGAAGCTATAGGTGTGTAGTGAGGTTGTGTATCCGCGTGTATGTGCGGTGTTCGAACAGCGGACCCATTAATCTGCGCATAAATACATATGTGCACGGACATCGCGCGAGCGGCCTAATGCCGCCGAGCTTGGAGAGGCGAAATGGAGTGCTCGGTCTGCTTCACGTTTTTCTCCTTTTTCTTTCTTTAGGTCAAAGCCACACGTGGATACGGGTCTCGGTGGTAGACTCTTTCCCCGTCGTTCTGTTCCCGTGGGCGCAATTCGTTCTCGGCGCTTTTCACGTGCTTCGCACGGACGCAACCGTGGAGCGAAGCTGTGCTCTGTCGCTTTTCCCTAAAAGCAGAACGTCCCTCCAAGCACGTAATGCGGTGAGTGGATGACGTGGCGGCTCACTTCGGCCTGAGCGCTCACGCGCTCTTACGTCCCGAATATTTTATTCCTCGTATGGAAAACCAGGTTCCTCGTTCACATGAATTTCGATTTTTGTTTTCGAAGTTTAATAGGACTGGGCTAGGGGTTTGTGCTAGATAGGTAGGAACATGGCCACGCAGCGTGGACGAGCTCCCGCTTTTCTTGTAAGCGAATAGTTAGTTTATAGACGTACTTCAATCAACACTGCAGAAAGGTGTACAACTAACAAATCGCGACAATTAGCTGCTTTCGATTGTCTGCTGTCATTTCTTGTCAGTTAGTTTTTGGTTTTTTTTTTTAAATTTCCCTAGCAGGTACAAAGTCGGGCCTGGAATGCACGTATCGGTATATTACGTATTGACGCTTTGAACTCCACACGGTCCGTCAAGCAGGTGTGCCCTCCCTCACCAGTTCATTCCATATTGATATGAGGGACTCACCGCCTGCAAAATAGGGTACACAAGCAACATAGTAACACACCAATATTGTTACCACCAACAAACACATAACGACAAACTATAGACATCAGCCATTTTCAGCCGGGAAGCCGTTTGCCTGCTTGTGCCCAATATGGCACAAATCAACAGCAGTACCGCGCTTGCTTGTGAACGATCAGCAGCGTTTACAGAAAAGGTAAATACTACAAAAATATATATTAGTGACGCGAAGACGTATTTTTCGTGTGTCTTGAAGCTGTATCAAAAGTGGATATGGTGGCGACTTGACAGCTGCAAACAATTTAATTTCTACTCGTTCGATATAAGCGATCAGCTCCTGTCACCTTTAATGTCTCGGGAAAGTAAATTTCCCCTTGAAAATATACACCTCCTATAGCACTGCGATGCGGTTTCCACTGAAACTAGCCTACGCCGAGGCTGTGTTGCTCGTAAAGTTTGCTAAACTTCCACGAGGAGCAGGCCATGCATGTTGCAAAACCAGGGTGAAACCATGCAAGGAGAGGAAGAAGAGTAATCCATCTGCATTGGCTTTTCTTGGCACGGATATTCAGTAAGATTGAGCACAGTAACGTTAGCACGCTGACACGCAGTGTATTTGACCCTAACGCGTCCTTTGCACAGCATGTATCCTCTGTACTGCGTTAAAAAAAAAAAAACAAGAAAAGAACACAAAAATCACCTCATTTCTGCGTATAGCAAAGGAGTGTATTTACTGCATGGAGCTAAACCACTCTGCTGGATACGTTTTAGCATCTCTAAAATTGCTCTTCGTCCCTCGTTTCAGTTTTGTTTGTTTCTCTCCTCCTCCGTGTACTAAAATGAAGTGTGAAAGCTTAACAGGCACTAGTTACTTCTCAAGATGGAAGCTTAGTTTGTTTTAAGTAGAACGAAAACGAAACGTAAAAGCTTTGAAGTCATTGCATATTATACTTCTGGGAGCTGCAAGATCAGGAAGATGATGGATTCTTCGAAACAATATATAAAGATAGGATTCCAAGGTTCGCAACCGACACCTGATTTGCAGGCTTAAAATAGCTACACATAATTATTTCACATCAGAGGCATTCAACGCTGGAAATGTATAAATTTCCAGATCCCTGAACTTTTGAACTTTTTGCGTAAGCTGGGGGTAATTTCTAGGATCCCGCGCGAGTGCTCCACATCAACCTGTATTCTACGGTTATATTTCTTGTTAATCCGGTCCAAGTTTGGGTTTTCCTCTGTAGTCTGGAATTGTATAAGTTTTACGAGCCAAGAGATGATTGAAAATGTTCAGGAACTTTTTTTTTTTCTCGAATAGTCTATGATCGTTACATTGGTCGTACTGTTTATTATTCTTATGCGAGACTATTGAAACGATGCAAATGCCCTACTTTGAGTTCTAGACGGCGTGAGCGCGATCTCGTTTTTCTGTATAAATATATTCATGGATCAATCGATTGCCCACTTCTCACATCTGCTATTAATATTCAAGTTCCGAGACGAGTTTTCCGGGTTCCTCCGACTTTCCATGTTAATCACATCATCCCAACCAGTCCCATGGCCCGTATTCAACACTTCTACAATACCCTCAGTGAAGCAGATATTGATGTTTTTAACCCAAATTTCGTAGCTTCTAAGTCTTTTGTAACTAACCTGTGAACATTTTGTTTTGCATCATTATCAAGGCGTCAAGCTGTTCTCGAGCACAGAAAATAAACAAGTGAATGAATGAATGAATGAATGAATGAATGAATGAATGAATGTGAACACTAACGCCAACAACCACAACTTAGGTAACCGCGACTTTACGAATACCTTTAGAATACACAAGACTGGAAAGAAACCGTCAGGTATACAAGACAATAAGCGTATAGTTTCGGAATTCGAAATAGCCTGATCCCATGTGCCGCCTGTGGTTAAAGCGTGGTCCGACCAGCTTGGTCTTCTTCCGGATGCCGAAGTGCCGAGCGCTTCGACGTGTACTGAAAACCGTCCGCAAGTCCAAATTTATGTTCCTTCACAGCATCGCAGCGTTTTCTCGGCACCTTTTCGTTGCGTCTCCGACCCCGAAGAAGGCGTTGCCGGTACACCAAAATAACCGCTGTTGAGGTCGGCGGGCCGGCGCGACTTCCATTCAAAAAGCGTCGCCCCAGTCCAGCCCCCGAGTGTGAACTGTTTACGCCGCCGTCATCCGCCGCAGCCAGCCATTCTGAAGCGTGTGCGACGCTTTTGCAGAAAGGCCCATTAGGGCAAATCCACTGGTAAGCGAATCCGTGCGCGGCCTCGGCCGCTGATATTTATTCTCGGCTCTGTCGCCGGCAATCCCGCTCGCAGGCCAGAGCGCGGGAGGACATTACTCGCTGGAAGGTCGCACCGCGTCGAGCCGCGCATGGCGAGGCGATGTTCCGAAAACGAGCGTGACTCAGGACAATAGTGTATACAGAACGCGCGGTCGCTCCGCCGCATTGTCCGCTTCGGCTTCATTATCGCCGCCGCGCACAGATGGAGCGCGTACGCTTTGCGCCGCGCGGATCTTTTTAAAAGTCCTCCATTCCTCCCCCTCCAGGTTCACCCCCTACCACAGGCTTCGCGGACATGGCTTTGGGCACTGCGTGCTTACGCCGGTGATCGTTCGGACGGGCTCTTTTTGGGACCTCCGCTGTTTCCAAGTGCTTCGGGCAGCAACCCAGTTTCCTCGAAAGTTGCCAATGAATCGTCGTCATCGTGCAGCCGTTTTTTGTTTTCTTTTTCTCCTCTTTTTTTTTTTTTCTTGTCTTTTTCCTCCCTAGCACCTTTTGTGAATGGTTCGAGCTGAATGGGCATTTAAAGGATCATTTCTTTGTTGGGGTTAGCAGGCGCCTAGAGAATACATCGCGTCCTTTTACCACGTCAAGCCCGTTAGATTGGAGATCTTTTGGACGCCCCTCCGTACGTTCACTCCGCGAGGACCGAATGAATGCCGGGGCCATGCATGCGTTAGGAATGGGAAGCGATATAGAACACACACACTCACGCCATGATATATAAAAAAAAAAAAAAAAACACGTTGATTTTGATTATGTTGTAGCGGAACAAAATGTGACGAATATATCTAGGGCTCTTTTTTACGTGTGTCCTAATCATTTCTTCTGGAATTACTCTACGTGATCTTTAGAAGCTAAAAGCCAAGTTTCAGGAAGAACGCGCCGTAGGGAGCCCCTTCGGGAATTACCTATCATCTGTTCATCTTCTTCAGCGAAGTAGCGTTGAGAATAGTGGGCTCTTGATACGCTTGTTCCGGGCTCAACTGGTATACGGTCGCACGCATACGTTCTCCATGTAAAAGTGGCCATATATGCGATTCGCTCGGAATGGCCTGCAACGTCGCACTGCCGATCTTTTTCCCAGGACGCCACCAGCTGGCAAATGCTATAAATAATCACTTCCGTACGCATAATATAAGCAGGTACGTGTTTATCTAACGCCCTGGCAACCATGAAGGCGATGGTAATATGTTCAGCTCCTCCCGCTCCTCCAGATTCCTGCTCTCCTTTGCTGGTCGCAGGGTAGCCCGAGTTCTTAGAATTTCGATGACCCGTTCTGTTTTTGAAAATGCAGAACTACCACGCAAAATTACGGGAACACTTGATCTCCACACGCGCACCTAATCAGAGACCGGGCTTTCATTTCGAAGTCTTCAGATTTCGGATGTATCTGATTCGATTCTCCTCCTAAAAGCATCCTCTATTTCGCGTTATAATTGTGTAAGGCTTCTCTAGTCAATACAACCGTAGTTCTGAATACGCCGTAAGTGGACTGGACAGCAGGCTTATATCACGTCCCTCAACTGACAGGCAATAATAGACGCATATTATCCTTCACCTTTCAAATAAACGAAATAACAACTAAAGCCACACTATTGTTATGGATCAGTAATTTTATTTTTATAGTAGATAATTTTACACGATTACCGGAAGACATGCACGGAATAAAATCGTTGAGGATGATTCGATAACCTTAAAGAGTAAATGCTGTACGCCATTCTAATATTGAAAGATTGGCGAGATCATATCAAAAATTTTGATATTCTTGCGTACCAAAGAGTATTGAATATACTTCTGTTATAATTCTTGAGGCTGAAGGCACCAATATGGAGGATGGCAGCTTGCCGCACAACTAACTGAAATCTAAAATGCGGCGACCATGGTAACGGTAACGGTGGAGATAAAATATTGAGGTATAAATTACGAATGCAAACAAACCACGCGTCTCCGGCTTGCTTTCGGGCTACGCTTGGAGTCACGACTTGTGGTTTGGGCGCCGTGGGACCTGGGAAGGCAGGGAGCCAGCCTTTGGGAGGAAAACGCTTTATTCGGGTTCCAAGTGTTGCTTGAACCATGCAGCTCCAGCCCAAAACTGCCCGTCTCGTCCATTCTTCCTTCCGTCGTCACTTCGCCTTTTCTCGACGCACCAATCAGCGCACACCGCGGGTAACAAAAAGATAGCAATCACCAAGCCCGATAACCCGTCGGCGACAGCGCTGAATCCGCTGCCTCATGCATGCCGCATGCATGACACTTGGATTTCTCTTCGTGCCTTTTTTGTACCGTGCAGTGGCATTATATTCTATGGTCATTACTTATAAATTACCGCTCTTATTTTTCTTGTTGTATATGGTATAAAATCGCTCGTCCTTTATATGGAGTCCACTTTTCGTTTTTTTTTTTTTTTAATTAAAACTGAAAGAAATCTCAATGTACAGCGACCATCTTTTCGCGCATCGCGCCCCAAAAACGTTTGTGAAACGAGAAACGGCAATATGGAAGAGGAGCGCTGAGCCATCTGAGCGCGTTGCGGCATTACTAGCGCCATCCCACGGCGGTACGAGGAAACAGTGCCTCTCCGACAGATGTCGCCACGTACCGCCAGGATCGAACCGGTTGGACCTCTCAAATTTTCGCGCGGGAAAGTCTCGGGCACTGATGTCGACCGCATTCGCGAGGAATATTCGAAGACCGTTGACTGAAGCTGCTTTTAAATCATTTTGTCGTTCAATTGCGACACTCATATGCAAACGCCTTGTGCGCCAATTCTTGTTGGTCACGTCGCGTGTGAACGATGATAAAGTAAAAGTGCTCACCATTTCCCCGTATCCCGTGACACAAAAGTACGTCTCTTCGACAGGTCTTGTCTGTCTCGTCCATCTCTCTGTTTTATGCCTCACCCATTATTTATATTATCCTTACCAGCACGCTCCCTATGCCAAGCATTTATTATTGCTCTTGTTTAAAAGTCTCTGCTCTAGAAGACAGTATGTGCGTGTGCGTGGGAGGAGAGGGATTAAGTTTGTATGCGTGAGCGTGCATGTGTGTGTGCGTGGCGTATGCCGATTAAGTGCGGAAATCACACGTTACTACCCACCGACGATAGAGGATAAGATAGTGGCACGGCGACTTCGTTCCTTATGGAGTTTAGTGCGATTCAGACGACAACAGTTGCTCGGCGAGCAGATGACGACACACAATATTTCGTTTCAGCTTAGGTCCAGACGCTGCCGATGCTACAAAGTGAGAGCTCCGGGATTTCAGCGTCCTTCCCAAGCACGCGCGCTCGTGCAGTGCAAGCACGGTTCAGGGTCATATGCTCGGGCTTGTATCACCGGCTGCGCCTGGACTTAAAGGGATTGTCCGTTCGAGACCGGAAGTACTTCAGTTTTAGCGCTCGTTGCGTCGAGGGAGCCTTTATGTAGACAAACGTCACTTTCATTTCGATATATGATGTTCCAATATTAATTAAACCAAAGGGTATAAAGCGCTGAAAAAAACACGGACCGAGACACGAAGACAAAGACAACAGGCGCCTCGTGTCGTTGTCTTCGTGTCTCGGTCCGTGTTTTTTCGGCGTTTTATACCCTTTGCAACGTACCAACTGGCCCATCTAAGCAAATTAATTAAACCAGTCATGAGCTTGTGTACGAAACTGCACCCCGAGTTTTGCCATTGTCAATGTGAAATCCTCCTGTCACGCGCGACGTCATGTCAGGCATGGGATCGTCGGTTATGCAGGTACTTCGTTTACGCGGGCGTTGGAATACGTTCTTCTATCAGAGTTTCATATTTTGTTTCTTTTTAAACGCTATTTTAAGCTGTTCTCCGTTCAATCACGTTCCTTGTCTCCGTTCGATCACGTAAAAAAACGCGACTTTTATCGAGATATCACACGAAAACGGCCGTGAGCTTCGAGACACTATCGAACAATTACGAGTACGGTGTACTGCCGAAGGTGGCACCACTGCGGGAGGAGCAACCCCTCACGATCCCCCAACAGAGCTTCAATCCCCCCAATTACCAAGTGCAGTTGGGAAATCGTTTTATTCGTTTTAAAATCACTTTTCTTGCGTTTACAAACGAGGCTGATGTCTATCAGGTGCTGATGCAACGTGTTATATACCTAAGCAATAAAATGAGCCCTAAAATTTCGTTTCCGTACCTCTTTAATCTTGGACCTCGGCATTTCCCATTGAGGAACAAGGAAGTGTGCAACCTTTAGCTTGGGTGTCGACTCTTCGATGGGACCAGCACGTCGACCGTTCACACAAGTGCGTCGAGAGGATGAGCGAATACGAGAGGTACTACGCTGTCTCGATCTGGCTGATGGGTCTTGGGAAGGTCTCAAGGCGGCAATGGCAGCAGCCAACTGCCTCAATTTTTTATTCCATCCTTTCAGCCACCATCACCCAGGTGTGTGGGGCATCCGTGGTGACTGCGTGAACAGCGGGCACGGAATAGTCAGCAGTGAGGTCTGCAAGCTCTGCAAAGTGATCCAGTGGTCTTCCACAGCGGCAAGAATCATTCTCATCTCTTCCTAAAGCTTTTGCAGGAAGAGCTCACGCAGAATTGTATCGTTACCACCGGAGTTCTGTGAGCCCAGCAGCTGACTCATTTGATAGAGGAGCTGCAAGGGTCGACGGTCCCCAAGCTCTTGTTCCGTCAGTGACCGTTGGATCCGTGAGTTTTCCAATGCCATTGTCTGAGCCAGGAGGGCAGATTTGAGATGATTGAGGCGGTGTTTTGGGGCAGCACGTCGTTGATTTCGTCAGCAGCCTGAGGTGGCAGACGGGCGCCGACATTGTAGAAACTGGCGATCTGCGTAGTGGCTCTTTCCAGATAGAGGTACACCTCTACATGGGTGAACCAGACCTGAGGGTTCTTCGGCTAGAAAGGTGGTAATTGAGAAGAGGTGTGCCGGTGTGTTCGTCAGGTCCTGCGTTTGGTGTGCAGCGTGTTCTCGGTGAAACAGAGTATAGTTGTTCGTTTCCACATCGCGGTATTGCAAAGTAAATCGGTGGATCGTCCGTGTCATCAGATTTGCAGAAACGTCTGAGCAGTTCAATCGTAGTCCTCGGCCTTCGACGTTTTCTCCGTTCTAGTCCGATGCATAATGGTTTTCCACCAAAAAGGGGTTCATTGTGTAAACACGAGTCAAGAAGTTTCATATTGTGAAAGTAAACAAGAGAAGAATCAGGCTGGTTATCGTAACCACAACCTCTCCTTGTAAGACTTGTCGACTCTGTAAAGTACCTTTCTTGAAATACAGTGCTCAGAGAAATAAAATAAGCCAGCGGAGCGCCCATTTCGCTTCGTCTATACGGTACTTGCTGCGCATCTGCCAGTAGGAACCGCACATCTCGGTGTCACGAGTAGGACATGCGCACAGCTGAGCCGAGCATGCGCTGGTCTTCAAGCTTTGCACACAACCGCCCACAGATAATAACGGCAAGCTACGAATGTGCAGAGCGAATGCGCCTTTCTTCTTTAGTCCCCACCCCACCTTACACTACCGTAATGCCGCGCAGGAATATATCTTCTTCCAAACATAAAAACAAACAATGAAAATGCGAGTTGTTCTTGGGAAATATAGAAAACACGCCAGCATGTTCGGACTTTAGAGCCCTGCGCATACTTATTAAAGTCTTCTTGTTTTTTTTTTTTTCTTCTTAATTTTATATAGCTTATGGGCACCCTGCAGATCTAACTCAATGCCAATACGTGCGCCTCTCGTGGCGGCGTCGCGAGTACTCATCGGGAAGCGACTTCGGTAGTCGCAGCGTGTTGAGTTTGGCATGCCTGCTTGGGCTACCACATTGGCGGAAGCACGGGAGCAGTGGGAGCAGCAGAGGAGCTCTACCGCTCTCCCTACGCTCACTCAAAAGCGGCCGCGCGGGGCGCTGTTCGCTGGGCGATCGGTAGCGGCTCCTAGCGGACACAGACCTCTATTTTTGACATAACAGTGCCGGGAAAGGGTTGACCCAATTTCAAATAAAAAATACAATACTATCAGGCTTATTGACAATCAGAAGGGTGTCTGCATGTGGTTTTCGTTTCAATCTGAAGGTCTCTTTGTCAGAACCAAATATGGCATTATTCGCTTCGAAATTTGAATATTTCAAATATTCTCACATCCCTTGTTCAATAACGGCCATGCATGCAAGGTCTGAGAGGGGCTACAAAATATGTCGCAGGTGCCAGCGGCTCGTTCAGTTTCTTGTCGTGATCCTGGTGATTGGTTGTAGAAGTGATGGCAAGGAGCAGCGGCATTTCAACCTGCGGAACAGACGTTTGGCACAATGATCTCCGCTGCAGTGCTTATTTTGCCAGCAGTAAAATTATACATTTGTGATGTCGCGAAGCAGAGATGGAGGGACAAAAAACGAAAATGCGGTAAGTGCACGAGAAAGAGACGTGCTCTGGGCCCAACACAGGTTGGAGTCCTTTAAAGCATGAATTCTAGTTGATTCTGCGTAGTATGTTTAATGTCTGTTAAAACATCTTACTTAGTACCTGATTTTTTTTTTTTTTTTTTTACAGCAACCGGAGCCTTCATTCTTCACCAAAGAGTGTTTGTAATTAGAGATGTCGCGAAGCTACCAAGATTGGAGTCATAAAGCTTTCTGTTTCTTTGCTGTTCGCATTCAAACAATTCGAAGTTTTCACATTTTTTTTTTCAGGCAGAAGCTGAAGAAGTTTGAAGTCATCGAACCAACGTTTCGAATTATTTTCGTAAACTTTTTGGCAGGTGCACTCTGTTTAGCACAGCTCAAGCATATGGTGTACAATACCCTAGCTGAAGGCAAAAGGCAAAGCTGGCACAGCTCAACGTACGTCAAGCAAAGCCATCACTGCCAACAGATCGCTGGTTTGCTGGGCGATCTAAGTGGCTCGGTTTCAGTTTCTTGGCTTTCCTCTCGGAGCTTCAAGTCACTCTTCTACGACAGCAATCATACTTTGACGATGGTGCATCGGCATCCAAACAGCATGGTCAGCGGTAATATGCAGCAGCTGCTAAGGGTTCAAAACAGGTAAAGTATGTATACGTACTGAATGAAGCGCCATTGAATGTGGTTCGAAGTTTGTAGAACTTTTTAACTTTGCAAGTCCGAATTTTGCCGAATCTGTCATAAAATAATTGCAAAAGTTGGAAAATTGCGGGATATTTCAAGGTAATAAATTCGATAGTTCAGAAATTTTCAAACCCCTTGGTTTGATCATCGAACCTCGAGTTTCGAAAAAAAAAAAAAAAAAAACGTTTGCGACATCTTATTTATTATCATGCACTGGGCTTCTGGATTGGACTCTCAGTCCTGGCATTGGTTGCTCTAGTGATACCTGCTACGAAGAGTGTCATCTGATACTTCCGGTCATTTTGAATTGCTAAATTATGGTCATCTTATGCCTTTTCACTCAGAAATTTTATGTGTATTTAGGAGTGATTATATCTGGCGTATATTTGACATTTGGAGCTTTTTGAGGTGAATCATCACCACTTATATTATAAGTGCAGAGTTGTTTGTACCTTTCTTGTTTCCCGTTCAAAGCTTCCTTCTATGATAGATAGTGCCATTCTGCACATGAAAAATGGTGTTCTTTGAGTTTTGTTGGTTGCTTAATCGTTCCACGAGCCAGTTCTGAAATAAAATTTGTCTGTACATATTTCTGTGGATGGTGGACTTTAATTTTAGTTATACATTAAGACGGGGTGGTGTTTATAAAGAGTTTTAGCTCAAATGTGCAATGTTCCAGCTCTGATGAGTTCTATGAAACAAAAGTTTTGAAACTTGACAAATTTGGGGCTTCCTGCTGCGTGGTTCTCAAAACGGCTGGAATTTGGGATAAGAGTTTAAACACCTGGCTGTTATAAGAACGTCAGCACGCTTAGAAAAAAGTAAGAAATATAAAGCAGGGATGAATTTTAGCTTCTTATATGAAGAAGGGGCACACAAGTCGATGAACAATATAAATTGCAGAGAGCCATGGCAGCCAGGCAGGGCCATGATCATTCTAGCGCATGGGCGGGTAAATAAACGCACGAGATGCACGAAATTTCGCCGCTTGCTCACTAGCAGGCGTACTTGCACGCCATATAAATTAGTGTTGAGGACCAAGCTGGAGCCCAAAAGATCAATCACATTGATTAAAGTAATTACTGTGAGAGACAGAGGATACCGTCAACTTAGACCTTTGAAAGCAATGTCTTACGAGATCATGAGGAACTGAGCCTTGAGCAGCGGTTACACACAAAAAAATGTCTATGCGGCGCAACCGAAACCAAAACCATTTTGCATACGAATAGAATTGAAGGTGACCTCTATCGTGAATTTAGAACTAGTCGCATGTCTTGCACGATCATGATAAATTGATCCTAGAGGAGCCGTTGGTATTTTCAAAATATGTTTATGCGGCGAAACCAAAATATTCTGCAACCTGGCAGGTCGGCCACATTCGCACGAAGACAGTTCGACTATCTTTCGCCCGGCGACAGGACATCGTTTGTCTGTAGTCCGATGGTTGTTGCAACCAACCGCACAACGCAAGTCCCCTCACATCCACGAAGATCTAGTCTGACACAGAAACAAAGTTAAACGGATAAAAGTAAACAAAATGACACAGTACAGCAGTTGGAAGGCACCCCAACGCTGCTCTTTACCTGATGTGATGTTACATCAGAGCTTCCGCGGTTGCCAATGTTGCCAACTTTTTTCGAGGAGGCGTTTTGGGAAGAGCTTAAAATTCAATTTCTCGCGTGGAGGAGGATAAACAATTCGGATATTGCGCTGACGATGTTCCTAAACACAGTGTCAATAAGACCTAATTGTTTCCTTGAAGACAACATTTGTCCAGACAATCCCATTAAGCTGAAACGAAGTATGGCTACGTTTACATGGATGCGACAGCAGCGCATCGGATCCAGTTGGCGAATCGGATCCACTTCAACCACTGCGTTTACATAGATTCAAATCGACCAGTAGCGGCACCTCGTGTCGAAGGATCACAACGCAAACCTCATGACCTTCAGATTGTTTCCGAGGTTTTCGGTTTGCCTAACCGCATGCAACGCAACGCTCCCGTGATCCCTCGCTCGAGCACTCGATTCGATCCGCTAGCGTATACATGGAGAGTCTCGATTCGGATTGACCATATCAAACCACCCCGTCCCAGCGGATCGGATCGGATCGGATCGGATTGGATCCGAGCCGTTTACATGGACCGATTCGATTCGGTAACTGGATCCGATGCGCTGCAGTCGCATCCATGTAAACGTAGCCTATGATGTACCGAGAGAAGAGCCTAAAGGGAGATGGGTCAATCTTTGGCCCATGACGACTAACAAAATGGAGCACAGGCGTCATAGGGTCCTCTTCTGGTCAGTGCCCGTTGTCTCAGCAACAAGTTTGGCATGTTATAGTTGTTCGTTTGAGCAGACAGCCGACAAGCCTTTATCGGGCCGACGATAAGGAATCAATTAGCGCTAATATTGACGGAGGAGCCCAGTTCTCTTGAAATGTGTCTGGCCGAGGTGATAAGGTCTCCCCGTGCCTGTTTTAGTCCGAACTTTGGATGGGGCTGCAAGAGGTGATTATTTGTGTTGTCAGCTTGTTCTGCGCTGGCAAGCAAGATACGCACGTATCGGGGCACTTGGGAAATGGAGACTCCAACCTGCGTTTTGACTCGGGGTGATACAGGGTTGGAGTGTCTCTTTCCGCAAAATTTCTGAACTTGGACGAAAAAATCTAGATGATGTCCCCAACGACATCGCGCCTGGGTACTAGTCCTTGTCCGGCGGTCATTGCAGTAAATGCCTATTAGCCCCGAGAGCGAACACAAGCGTCGCTGCGGTCGCCGCGCCCTGATTGGGTGAGGTGTACCGTGACGTCAGGAAGAGGACTCCGCTCCGCGATCTCGCATCGGCTCGCTTCCCAGCACCGGTTTCCTGGTTTGGCGGTGTGTGCCGCAAGCACTTCGAGGAGCTGGACCTCGTTTACCCGGTGTACAAGACGTTGAGTTAGGCCGATATAGACGTGCTTCCGTACATTTTATAAGCCTGCTTGTCCCTTTTACCTTTAAAATTGGGTTACAAATCCCGAAAGCTATCGGCGGAGGCGATTCCGCCGATGAACCTCCCCGTCCCCACACGACAGAAGGCAATTTTGCGAGGGGTCGGTGAAGCGGTGGCAGACTTGTGCCCGTTACTTCAAAAAAGTAATTAATTACAGTTACAATTACTTGGCCTAAAAAGTAATGGATTACCGTTACAAATTACTCGCCGTAAAAAGTAATCGATTAATTACTTCGTTACTTTACTCGATTACTTTTGCGTTACTCCAAAGGAATACGAAAAAGACACACTCTATACTCCGTCTTCGAAGGGGGAAATTTTGGGCCTCATCAAAATTAAAACAGAAATAAACATATTCATTACTTTCTACCAAATATTTTAGGTTAATAATTTTTGGAGAACGAATCTATAAAGTTTTAAAGAACTTGAACAGGTGCTCAAGGTAAGCGAGCCTTGCGCTGTCCAACCGGGACAGAACTAAATCCTATGAACATGCGACGAATGCACTTGGGCGGTGGAGGCACGCATGCACACTATTCGAATTAATTCGAGCTTGGCGTCGGCGAGCTTCAAAACACAATTTCCCTGAAGATATGGTTTTTCTATGTTTGCTGCATGTTGCCTAAATAGGGGCTAGTTTACCTACTAAAACGGACTAGCTGTGAGACCAAGATGCGGTACTTGCCTCTGGGAACATTTCAAAGACTCCTCCTTGATTAAGGTTGTTCTCCGACCGAATGACCCACTTGATCTTCTTTCTTGATCACCAAACTTATCAGAGCCAAGACGTCACACGAAATATTATTGCACAATCTCTCAGCTGAACTGACTTTCCAGTCTAGAAATTATTAAAAACAGGCCAATTTTCAGTGAACAGCACGCTTCATGTCTTTCACTCGTTTACAGGCGGCTTCACAACTCCAGTCTCTAAGTGAGTCACCGTTTATTCTCAGAAAACTCGGGCTATGTTTTCTTTCCCTAAAATTTCGGTCTAAGTTCCCGCAGGCCCGATCCGCTGACGAGAACCCTAGCATTTTCGTTTCTAAGAATACGGGCTCAGCTTGTATGTCACAAGCCGTTTTGTTGTGCTCCCGACCAGCTTATTGCCTGCTGTCGAAAGTTACTGTTTAAACTGACAGCAGGGTTGATGCTAGATTTTTCGTTGTTCCAATGAACTGCCACCATCGCATTCCTCCTGTTTTTTGCCCTCCGTATCCGCTAGTGTGAAGTCAAGCAACAGGAGCCACATAGCTGGTTGGCCCAACCAGTATTCAACTTTCACAGCGCTGTCAAGGATGAACAGGGTCGAGGCCTCATTAGAGCTGCCTCTCTGTTTGCGGGGTGAGCCTGTGTATAGGCGGAAACATCAACGAGCAAAGCACGGTTTCGTTAAAAAAAAAAATGTTTTGGGGGAACAAGGCGCGGAGAAGTGAGGAGGGATGAAGGAGGGTAGAGGAGGGGGGGGGGGGGGGGGGGGGGAGAGGAAGGGAGCGGACGTACGCGCCACGGTCACTCTGTCCACGGTCCCACTCGACACGAACCCCACACCACGGTTTTATGGTCACTTCGTTTTCTGCTCTTTTGTAAGCTCGCAGCCGTCCGTTCGTTTTCCAAGAAGTCGAAGCCTGTTGCCTTTCTGTAGAGTGTCAAATCCTCCCAGCCTGGCTGACCGTACGAACGAGTCGAGAAACGGTCTCTGGCTGGGCTGTCGTGCTTTCCGTGAATTCCTTTCCCTCACCAAAACCTCACCAGAATCTTGTATTACCATGCTAAAAGAGCGAAGGCCGTTGCATCGCCCTTCTTCCACTCTATTTCTCCCTTTGACGGGACGGAGGAATTGTAACGAGTAATTTCAGTAATTCGTTACTGAAAAAAGTAATGAGATTACGTTACAAATTACATTTTCAAAAAAGTAACGGATTCATTACTAAATTACAAGAAAAGTAATGAATTACAAGTAATCCCGTTACTTGTAACGGACTACTTCCAAGTCTGAGCGGTGGCGCAAGTGTTTCAGACGCTGGAATTCTGTTCCTTGCATGTTCATGATTTAGGACGATATTACATCCCGCTTTCAAGGCATTCGAAGTGGAATTTATATCATGGGCCTTTGGGTGGTCGGCAAATTAGCTCGCGACCCCGACTCTGCGCTGCTACTCTGCATGCGCTGGTTCGCAGATGTTTTAAAGGCCCTGCGTCTGATGATCTTTGAAGTGCTCGTGGAACAGGGTTGTTTTACATAAATATAGCTTCTTTGTGAATTAATTATATAGTTTATACACCTATGCAGGCATATTTCTTAGAAGATGCATAATTACTGGAAGTTAGTTTGTATGGTAGCAGGAAAAACGGCCGAATTGCCCCCCGTTGCCTGTATGATATGTATTGAACTGCCCAAAATATGCACAGCAATAGTACCGTGATTTGTAATCTTTATACTTTTTCCTGACATTCTTTATTCCAGCCTTGGGTATTCGGAAAATACACCGTTTAGTTTGAATTGTCGTTTATTTCCAATTAAAAGAGACACTGCTGCAGGTTCCCAAAAGCTTCCTCAGCCTCCAAACTCCCTACAGCTGGACCCTCTGACAACAGAGGAAAACAGGAGTAAAAGCAAGCATTCGAACGTCTGTCCAGTGGTAGATGCAGCACTAGTAGCAGAAAATGTGGAACCTGTGAAGGGTGATAGTCTGCGTGCGAAAAATTTCTGGTATTTTAGCTTCAGGACAATTCGATTTAAGTACAATCTCAATTTTAGGACTTAAGGGACTAATAACAAGCTAGACACCTTCGCTTACGTCTGTTATACATTATTTGAGGGTTTATATAAACAAGTCAACAGATACCACCCGTGTAGTCCATTGAAATACTATCCAAATCCAGCAAAGGTCAAATGCGAGCAGTGTATATAATAAATGTTCCTTGTTTTTTTACTTTGCCCCTGCACTTGGGCTGTCTTACTTGTGATTCTCTCCCCATGGCCCAGACTGTATTTAGCATGTTGCTCGGGCAGCATGCAGCTTTTCTGCTTCGGCGATCTTGTTTAAAAACAGAGATACAAAAAAAAATAGTATACAAAACCTGCCAATTCATTCAGACCATCAGCAGCATTTATTGTGTGAGATGTAAATCTATAGTGATGCTCCTGCAACTGTGGCCATATTTCTTTATTTTCATATACCAGCTGTGATTCATGCGTTGCCTGCCCTGTCAACCATGCTTAAAATGTTGGTTGAAGTTTCGCCTGCAGCTACAGGGCATACCTCAATAAAGCTCCATATAAAAATTTACACTTCCTACGAAAAACACGGCAAAAAAATACATAAATAGAAAGGAGCGCGCCGAAAGCTAACGTCGTCACAGCCTCCACAGGGCGAGCGGGGCGAGTCGGGGAAAAATTCTCTCCTCGCCGTGACGTCACCCCGGTTCGCCGTAAGGGGGCGCCAAGCGAACTTCTCGGGGCTAATAGTGCCGGATCGACGGTGTGCACGCACTGCCGAAGGGACTGTTGTACGACACAAAACAAGTAACCTTTCTTACGGCGACGTGTTTGAATACCTTTAATGAATTAATGATAAATACTCATCAATTATGTGATACCACGCTACTGCTTATTCGGGCAAACGACAATGCACATTTTCATTGTGAGGAATCATCGTAGTTAAGCCCTGCACTTTCTAGGAAAATAAAACAAGTGAGCGAATAACAAGCTTAATGGGCGTTAAGCTTTCAAACATCCTGTCACAAGCAAAGAAATTTCAATGTTTATAGCCACTAGATTTCGCCAGAAATTAAAAGTGTCAATTTCAAGGGATAAAGGGAAAACTACTGGGCGCCACAAATGCAACTGTATACACTTCTTACGTGACGAAAACTGTTTGTTATCAGCTTTGGCAACCCTGTGGTATCATAGCACCGTGAACCAACGACGTCTTACAATAAGCGGAGCAGGTGTAGTCTGATCGACATTCAGGCAGGAGATTCCGCTAACATCTGCGAGCGTAGGTATCCGACTCAGTAAGACCCCGCTATACAGAACCTGAGTCTGCTCAACGCCCGAAAGAAGACTACGCGCTAGTCGGCACCTTGCAGTTACCTGGTAGACCACACGATCTAACAGATTCAGGTGACAGCAGGCACGTACAGTCAGCGTCGACCTCAACCTCTTAACGTTAGATGTCCCCTCAGAAAGAAGACAAACACAACCGGTGAACAAGCAACAGTAACGCCATGATACCGCTTCAAACACAATAGAAGCGACCCACACGATACTAACACTCATGTAGACATTGTCGCATGCAGACGCATATCACCGCGCAGTCACCTATTCGTACACGGTATAGGGACAGGCGCGCAAAGGGCACCCTCCCCGACGTGGCTCTTTACAAGACGATGTTTCCACAGCTCCAGATAAACTTACAGCTGTCAGAGCGGCGTATGGCACACGTGATAACAAAACCCTGGAGGGCGAGCAGCGAGTGTGGGCGTCTTCGCAGCAACCTCTCGAATACCCGATAAGACGGAATCTCACTTCAAACAGTGCCGCGCTGAGTGCGTAATGGACGCGACAATTGCTCACTAATCAGTAACAGCGACGGAAGAAGTGCTACGTCCGGAGAGACTGTGTGTGCGTGAGCCGGGCCAGAGGCTGCGAACTTGCCCCCCCTTATCAAATGGCAGCGCGACGGCGATAGAGCGACCCTCCAGAAACACGGTTGTAGCACTCCAGCTTTTAATGTAGGCGATAAAGAGCTCTCGCCTTGTCGTTTGAGTTGTGCGAGCCAGCGTGTCTATTTGATAACTGATCGTCGCGGGGTCCGTGGCACAACAGGAGCAAGCACAAGGCGCGTGTTCGCTCGTGGGACGTTGCGTCCTTCGGGCAGCCGCCACGAATCAGAGAATCCGTCCATTTCCCTGTCGGCGTTGGTATACACTTGTGTTTGTGGCGCAAGCGACAAGCTTTGTTGTGCGCAGATAGCTGATAGGTGAGGCAATCGAAGTGGTGTCTTTTGTTTCGCGCTAATGGATCACTTATCGCGCCGGACGTCTCGCGCTGCTCGACACTCCAAATTCGATTGGGAGCTGCAGTCCAACTGCCGAAACTACAAAAAATATGGTTCCCAAAAGCGTCATTGTCGTAAGGTTGACAGCCTGTTTGTAATTTAGTCCACTGTTCAAATGGTAAAGTTAAGGCTTGGGCGAGTTGGTACATACTTCGGGTTTAAAAACAGCGCAAAAGACGACGGACCAGACGAAGTAACATGGACAGCGCTGCGTCCGTGTTACTTCTTCGCCTGGTACTTTGTATTTTGCGCTGTTTTTAAACCCGAAGTATGCCCAAATGGACCGGCATAAATACATTTCCATCTCGTGTTTCGATCTTTTGAGGACGATGTTATGCGCAATAAAGCTTTGTTTGGGTGTAGTTGGTTCATGTCATTTAAAAGGTTAAAATTGCGAACTGAAACACGGATGAAACAAGAAACACGTACGACAAGGACAGGCGCCACTTCCAACTGAGTGAATTGAACAAACATTCCCTCAGTCAGATGGTCGTTTACTATACCGATAACAGTCCATGAACCGATAACATATCGGTAGTCTTATATGAAGCCATCTAAATAACGCAGTTCCTTATCCAGCAGAAAAACAGACGGCATGCTCACACACTTTTCACTCGCTAAACCCATGTTCTCCTTCGTTCAGGTTGGTAGAAAAACAACTTCATCTAAAAGTGACTATCTTACACTAATAGTTGTGCCGGGCCCCCAAACTCTTCTTGACATTGCTAATGAGTGTGTTCATGTGTGCAAATTGATTCTTTGTGGTGATATTGAGACCTATCCTGGTCCCACGACTGAAGAAATGTTTATGCAAATAATGGAGGGACACAATACTATAAAGGTTGAACTTGTAACCCTAAGGAACCAACAGAGTTCGACAGACTCCAAGGGCGATGGTTTGTATACAAAATTGTTTGATGCTGATAAGCTGCTGAAGGAACTTAGGGCAAAAACGGAGAAAACTGAGTGATGTAACATATCATTATATCCCTTAAGGATGCCCTAGTTCACAAAACCGTAAAATCGCCAATCTTGAGGATCAAAGCCGTCGCCCCAATATTCTTGTATATGGAATTCTGGAAACAGAGACAGAAAGCGAGTCACAATTAATGAGCAAAGTGATATCCTTAGTCTTAGAGCAAAGGCTTGGAGTGAAATATACTTCAATCCCAAGATTACATCGGCTTGGAAAAAATGGTAGCCGAAGGCCGGTCATTCTGTTTTTTTCAGGATTTTAATGAAAAACAAGCTGTACTTCATGATGCAAAAAATAAATTAAAGGGCACGACTATTTACATAAAGAATGACTATTCGCATTACACTCTGACCAAATGAAGATAGCTCTCGGAAAGTGCAAAAGTCGATAAGACAGCAGGAAAAAAGGTATCTCTTTCCAACGATAAACTGCGAGTTAACCATGACTTGTGTGTTTGGGACGATACAAAGAATGTGCGAATCAAATTTCCCCCTATGTCATTACCCGATCCCCCAATTAACAAACAGGAAACAGATATCCTAAACAACTTTGTGTTTTCAATTTAAACGCTCGAAGCTTTGTGAACAAGGATCAGCAACTTTAGTCGGTACTGTAAGCCATGACCCCATATCACAGTGATTTCTAAGCATGGCTTTGTGACCACACTAGTGATGACTGCATCATTCCCGCAACGCATAAAATATTTCGAAGAAACCGCCCATCACGTGAAGGGGGTTTAGCTGTTGTGTTCAAGGAGAATGTTGACGCTGTGCTTTTGCCATTTGGATCAAATCGATGATCATGAAAGCTTGTGCTTGAAAGTTAACATATGGGGTAACGCTTTTATACTGCATGCTGTACACAGACCCCCAAATTCGTCTCCTGAATTTCTACATAAATTGTACAACCACCTTTCGTTACACCTCACACCATAACGATAAAATAGTAATTGTTGGTGACTAACTTTCCCAATTTCGATTGGGTAAAACTTTCACCTCGCTCCTGTAAGAGCACTGACATTATTTTGACATCATGTTCGCTTACGACCTTCTGCAAGTTGTCAATGAGGTCACACGTGAGCAAGGGTGAATTGGTTCTATTTTAGACCTTCTTTTTATTTGTCAAGCTTTTACGGGTTCTACAATTACGCTTGAAAAGAGTCTCTCTGATCACAAACTTGTTCATTTTCGTTGTTCGTTAAAAAACTAGTCAACCAATAAAAAGGGTAAAGTTAAGATTGTCAAAGATTTTGCTCGCTCTAACGATAATTCTATCATAAGTCATTTAGAAGACACACTTGACATCCTTAAAGGGGCACTGACACCCCAAAAGTCGTATTTGTTTGTTGTCTAAAACGATGCACGTTGTAGTCGTAGACACACACACACATACAAAAAAAATACCGCATCGCGAAAAAAAAAAAAAAAAAAATTCCCACACGCGCGCGTGCCTTTTTATTTTTGGCGATCTCCTCTCCCGCTCCTCGCCTCCTTGCTTCGTTTGATTTGTGACGTCAAAAATCATAAACTTTAGAAGCTTTGTAGGCGACATTTCTATATAACGGCAATCGTAAAACATGTTTTTTAACGCAATTGGGAATGCACTACGGCCCTTCTTTTTGAAATACCAAAAGTCGGAGTCCGTTGTGATGTACATAAAATTGAAAGAATAAAACACGAAGGACAAGCACAGGACAACCACGTCGCCTTCTGGATTTTTATCCTCCCTTGAAAAACATGGCGGCGCTTGACGCATGTAGCAGAAGGTGATCGGTGAGTCGGGGAATCGGACGAAGTGGCCGTTTATAGGTGCCTGACGACCTCTCAGACTTCGAAAAGGAAATCGTCAAACGGTCAAAACCGCTGGGTTTGATGTCTGTGTATCGTAGTTTCGGTTGTGACACCGCCGTGGCACCGTCGTCTGCTCGAAGCGATAGGCAGCACGGCACTCACGCACGAAACCAATTTCCAGGCACGGTAGTTCCCGCCACGCCGGCGCCCTTCTCTCCTCGCTTCGGGTCGCGGAGACACGTTTCGGAGCGGAGGCGCGAAAGAAACTCGACTCTCAGGAGCCCTCAAAATTTGACGTCACTCCACTGGCGCGGATCGCGCGGGAACTTCAAATTCGACATTTGGAAATTGTTTTTTTACTTCACAAATACTGAATTCCCAAGTTTCGAATTTTGAGGGTAATGACCAGGCATCGTTTTCAATCGTTTCAAACAATAAAAAAAAAATGATTTTGATGTGTCAGTTCCCCTTTAATGTTTCAGATGTTAATACTCTTTGGAACACATTCAAAATAGCGTGTAATTACTGCTTGAATACATTTGTCCCTAGTGTACGTAAACGTGCTGAGCGTTGTAACCCATGGGTTAATCGATCAATAATACACCTAAAACGTAGAATAAAACGGATCAGAAAAAATTCGAAAAGCAATAAAGCTCGACTTCTGGAACTTCAGAGTGACTTCCGAGCCCACGTGCAACAAGCGAGACTGCGTTACTTCTCATCCACGCTTCCTAACTTCATAAAAACCGATCATGATAAGTTTTGAAGGTATCTTAGCACAAAAAAAAAAAAAAAAAAAAACGTTGATAGACAAGAATAAAGTGAAGGACGTTTTTATTTCTGATCTTGTTGAAATTGCTGAGCAGTTCAATAGGTTCTTTCAGTCAGTCTTTTCTGCCCCTGACGCGCTGGCATATAACGAGGTCTCTTCTTTTTCTAATGCAGACTTTA
The DNA here is from genome assembly GCA_013358835.2 of Ixodes persulcatus. Taxonomy (NCBI): domain Eukaryota; kingdom Metazoa; phylum Arthropoda; class Arachnida; order Ixodida; family Ixodidae; genus Ixodes; species Ixodes persulcatus. Next base: position 1,923,183 of record JABSTQ010010120.1, read on the forward strand.
TATCTTATCAAGGCGTACTTTCAATGTTGTTAAACCTAAACGTAAAAAAAGTCGTGCGGCCCAGATCGCATACCGAACGCATTTGTGCGCCGCTACGCAAAGATTACGGCAAAGTTTTTGACTATCGCCTTCCGCGTTTCCTTTTCCTCAGGTGTCTTGCCGGATGACTGGCTTATGGCACGTGTCGCACCAGTTTTCAAAAAGGGGAACCTTTATCACCGAGCAATTACCGACCTATCTCCCTAACATGTACAAGTTGCAAATTCTTAGAGCACATTTGGGAAAAACAGTTTTTTTCTACAGATCCCCCCCCCCCCCAAAAAAAAACAAAAAAAAACCGCTAGTGGTTTTTTATTCAATTAATGACTTTGTCACTAATTTTGAAGTTAATAAATTTAAATACCTTGTTACTATAAATAGAACCTTGAGTTGGTCCGACCATGTGAATAACGTTTGCTCGGCAGCCTTCCGAAAGCTCGGTTTTGTACGGCATAAACTTGGTACGCTCGCCCCCCCCCCCCCCTCCCCGCCCCCCCCCCCCCCCCAAACGTTAAATTGTTTGCTTAAACTTCCCTCGTTCCCGGGGATCTATTTAAAAAACAAAACAAAAACACATTCCGACATCTTAGACAAAATTTAAAGGCGCGCGGCTTATTTCATTTATGGTAAATTCAAATGCACAGATTCCCCATCACTGCTAAGCCAGACAAATACAAATAAAATACCTACCATCCAGCTCCAAAATTGAACGTTTAAATTTCTTTATTCAGCTTGTCAATTCTAAGGTTTCTCTTAATCCTTGTTTGTACGCTAGTCATGCTTTCAACGAGAAGACACAACCACCGCTCCTCCTTAGCATCCTATTTCGCGCGTACTAATATATTTAAGTTTTCATACTTTCCACGGACAATAACCGATTGGAATTTATTGGCCTTGGATTTGTTTTCTGCCGCTGATTTCACATCATCATTAGAATCGTTCCTATCTGAGTGAGCCTCGCAGCTCAGTAGTTTGAGTGTAGCCCTATTATATATCGTATAGCTTCCATATTATTCGCAAAAAACAAACAGACAAACATGCGTTATTGTTATTACTATGTGAATTGGATATGGCTATTGTATGTGTGTATGTGTGTATTTCAATATAGGGATATGGGTATTGTATGTGTGTATTTCAATATAGCAGTTTTCTTTATTTCTTCTTTATTTTTTTCATGTTTAATTATAGTTTGTGTAGCGATTTATTCTTCCGCCCACACTGCTTGGACCTTGAGGTCCGCAGTATGTACTAAATAAAATGAAATAAAACTACAATTAGCGGAAAAGTTAACAATTTTATGGGCGTGTATAATGAATACAACGGAGACACAATGTGGCATCCTCCGCCTCGTAACTTTACGTTCGTGTTACACTTCAACTTCAAGCTGCTTCTCTACAAACTTATCACCATAGTTACGTTGATAAGCTCGGCAAAACGAAGTTCGACCATACTTACGACTATGAAGTATGATTCGCCACATACTGAACCTTCTCCCATTCGAAAACGGATATTCCCCAATGCGCGGAACTTAAAATATCGGCTTTCGGCAGCCAGTTTTGTAGGATGCATTTGGGAAAAAAAAAAAAAAAAAAAAAGGAGGCGCGGGGGGGGGGGGGGGGGGGGGGGTGATATCCCCACCTGTTTACCGCCTTTTCCGATTCTACTGTCGACGAGGAGGTCTCACAGCTGAGGTGGACGTCAGCACGACACCTTCTCAGAGTCAATTTTGATCTGAAAGCTCTCGCAAGTACGGACTTCAATGACCTAGAAGAGTGAAAATTTCCGCCTCTTGGGGGTTCTAGATTATATCTTCGTATATGAGATTAAGTCACTCCATCTTTGGAACATCTTCAATGTAGCTGTTGGCACTAGCAAATACTGTCAGCCTCTAGAGATGGGACGGTGTCGCCCATGTCAACTTTCACATCATGAAGTAGAACGCTAAGAGGCGGTAATCAAAACATGTCAGAGATTGAAATGATCAACCAGGGGAAACTTCGGGCTGGCCAACCGAAGTCTCCATTATGCCTTTCGTCTAGTGTTGAGTGCTGACAGCTCGAAGGCGTCCCTTGACTTTCCGACGCTGGCCGAGCTAAAATTAGATGCTGTCACGGGAAGCTGCCAGGATATTTCAACAAGGTGTCTTTGTGTCATTCTCGATTTCGCGTCGCCCTCTTTTTTTTTCTTTTTTTGCGTGCATGCTGTTCTTGAACCGATTGCCACGAGCTATCGCAATGCACATGTCACACTCGACCCCAAACTGACACCAGGCCTGTCATCGGTACGGGGAACTCTCTTGTGTAATGACTCCAGGAATATAGTATTTGGGGCCATGTCGTGTAGGAGGATACGAGTACAACTGCAATAATCTGCTGTCGTCACAGCAGATTATTTTCTTACTTTTTTCCTGCTCTTCCCTTGCGTAGGTATACGGTACTAGACACTCCCTGATTGAAACTAGGAAAAAAACTGTGAGCAGGAGATGATTGCATGTATACCTTGACCGATATTAGCCATCGCTGTGTTTCGGTGCTGGTTTCACCGCCATGCATGGTGTTTTGCTCTTATGCCTATCACTATTGCTCTACTGTCTTCTTAAGCGTGTAGAGGTTAACACCCTACTCACGTATTTTTCATCAACGCTTCTCAATGTCTCCGGGCCAGCTCGGCACTTAGGCTATTTTTGGAACTGATGAAATTAAGATAGCATAATGTAAAAAAATATTTAACGAGATGTTTTAGACATATGCACACACACACACACACACACACACACACACACACACACACACACACACACACACACACACACACACACACACACGCACGCGCACACACACGCACGCACATACACACGCGCACGCACACACACACGCGCACGCACACACACACGCGCGCGCACCCACACACACACACACGCGCGCACACACACACACACGCGCACACACACGCACACGCACACACACACGCACACGCACACGCACACGCACGCACACGCACACACAGACACACACATACATAGATACAGCGTACACTTATATACACAGACATATATACACATACATAAACACATACACATACATGCATAGTCATACATAGAAGCGTATTGTATGCATACATACAAGCGTACTATATTTATACATACATGTCATGTGAATTTACAATGGCTACAAGTGTAATAGCATCCTGGCTGTAAATGTAACCTTCAAAACAGGCGACGAAGCTTCGCGACGAGCCCTGTCGCGTTCGGTCGACAGACGGGCGAAGCCAGCCCGAACGGTGGCGCCTCCAGTGATCAAGTATGTAATGATAGATGTTTTCTTCGCCCCCCGGGTCTGGACTCCCGCGAGACGGCAGCTGAAGACAGCCGCCCGCGAAACTTGATCCAGACTAGATTATCGTTGGGCGTCCCGCAAGGGCCAGGGTGCTGCTGTCGGCGTCTCCCCGACTGGCGGGAGGGACGGAGCCCCGCCACCCGTCGCCCGAGTCACTCTGTCAACTTATCTCTGGGCCGCATCGGCCCGGAGCTGCTGGTGGTGACCCAGTCGAAAAGGTTGGCTGGCTCCGGAGCAGGCGCTGTTATCGATCACCTAAACTGATTTTCGCCTGTCCGTCGAGTTTTGACAATGTCAAGCGTCGCTACGTGAACTTTGGCGACAGTTGTCTGTCGTTTGTGTTCGGACATGCGTGCCTCGACTTTGAGGTATACTAGCAAAGTTGAGTAAGGTGGGTTCATGTTTTTGTTTTCTTCTTTCTGTTTCCTGCGTGTGTTTGGGGGCAGCAAGAATGTGAAAGAGAGTCAAAATGCGTGATGCAGGAAGCAATCTGACGTTTTTCGTGATCGTGCCCCTAACTTGTCATTTTCTGATAAGGCCACAGAGGCGTCGTCCTCAAATTGATACCGAAATATGGGATAAACAAGATGGTTCCTCCTAATATGAACATAATGAAGCATTACCTATAAAACGAATTTTGGCAGTAATCTGTGTAACGGTTTTTAGTTGAACTAGGTTGTTTATTGCGTTTGCTATTGAGGGCAGCTTGAAAACTTTAAGTTTGGGGTGTGCGAATATTCGAGTTTCAAATTCAAATCGAATAGCAATTGGCGGAATAATTTTATTCGACTTTGAGATTCCTACTTTTCGAGTTTAGAATAAATCAACACATTGGATAGCTGGATAAAATCTGAGGTTTTACAAGAACACTCCATATATGGTGACAGTATTCGAAGGGCTCAGCTAGATCTAAATCAAGCGTGAATGTAGAAGCATTGACTGATTATTCATTTCGGTAGAAAGTAGATCGTTTCATATATTCCTAAACCACACTCCAGCTTCTGTACACTGCAAACCTGTTTTCGGATTTTGTGACCCTCATATGGCAATAAATTACCAAAACGCAAGTTAGAATAATATTTTGACTTGCCTCGTCCGCTAACATATATCGCTCCCCGAGGCGTCGAGAGAGGTGCTGCGGCTAGGTGGGTCAAGGTAAGTCCATCCAGCTCATTACGTGTCCATGCGTGAGAGGATGAACATAATCTACAGCTTCGTCTCATATTCGTCGTTGCCGTATGTGGTCATTAACGCTGTCTTTATTTAGCCTTGTCACTCTTGGCTCCACGGACCTTGCGGGTGAATAAAGGCATGGGAATTATTTTTTTTTTTAGTATTTACACGATTGTGGTTTAGTTTCTGTTCAGTGTCAATAAATGTTTCGGTGATCGGTATTCGATTTGACATTCCACCTTATCGTCACTATTCGGCATTATTCGATTGAAATTTGGTTTAAACCGAAATTTCACTATTTGCACACCTATAAATTTTAGACGAATACACGAAGGTAAGAATTGAACAAAACACCACGCTGATAGCTGTGCTTTCAGAACGTATATTATTCTTCGTTAAAGTACAGTTGCTAGTCCGCGGTGTTTGGTAATTTTTTTTTTTTTTTTTTACTTTCGTGTATACGCCAAAAATTGTTCAAACTGTACACATGAACAGAAGCATTGTAATCCTCTGCTCCATCCTCCCAGAAATATCAGGAAAGGGAGAAAAAGAGAAACAACGTAGCGTAGCACAGATTTAACGCACCGAAGACGTTCCATTTTGTTCTTGTGTTACTATGATATACAGTTGTACACTGCGCGACACTGTTAGCGCGAACAAACGATCGCCGGTTTTTCCTGTTTTCTTGTTGGGGTCAAAAGGCTGTCATCAAAAACTACTAGTGTGGTGGAAATTGCTTCTCTGGAGCACTAACATGAGCTGTACATTTGTATGCTCGTGTCAATGACAGGTTTGAGGAAAATGTGAAAAAGCACCGATGTCGTGTTCGCGCTAACAGTGTTGCGCAGTGTACTGTACATACCTACAACATATGTGTTGACTCGTGCTTGAGACGCCAACTACGCATATTAAATTGTTCAAGATGTTGCGAAAAAACAACAACAACGTTTTGTGAGGAGAACGCCGTCTGGGGAACAGAAAGGCGACTCTAATCGGCTTCTTTCCCGGGGAGAACATGCAAGAGCGGCTGCGTTCATACGCCAACAAAACGATGGGTCCCAAACCGTCTCTCCGTCTCAACTCGAGACGACAGTATTTTTCTTAGCTCGCTACATCGCCCTAGTTTGTCCTCCCAAGGCTTGAGGCGATGTCCGTCCGGCGGCTCCTTCCTCTAATCAACGCCTAAATACGCAAGTCGGCGATAAAAATCTCGTCCAACGAGAGAGAGGAAGAGAGAGAGAACGCCGCCCCCGACCCCAGAGAGAATCGAGGACAGGGAGCGCTGCCCCCCGACAGCGGGCTCCTTTTTGCGCTCCGGCCGTCCGACTCCCTTCCGCCGGATTAGCGAGCCAAGTTGCGACTCGCTGTGACAGGCTGCTTACCACTCGCGCGGGGGCCACGCTTCCCTGCACAGCATCTGTGTCCCCCGCGCGACACGGTCGCGGCGACGGCGGGCGCCGTCGCTGTCGGGCGACAGACCGATGTGCCGCGTCTCGGGCTTCCTTCCTCGACACCCTCGTCGCCTTCCCGGCTGCGCGCTTCTCCCTTTTTATCTGGCTGGCTTTTGAGTGGGGTCGGTAGGGTACGCGCGGCTACAGCGTTGGTGGGTGTGTAGCGGGGGCAAAGCCTCTTCCCTCCACTTTCTCCGAGTCGGACAGGGTCTCGTATTTCGCGGCGGACTCGCTGGCGTCGGTCGGGCAAAACTCGAGCGTGGCGCCGGGACAGCGGTGCCGATAGAATCTTGAGGTTGGAGATGGAGTGCGCGGTGGACCTCATCGTCGTCTGGGTGGTTGGTGACTCCTCCGTTTGTGGTAGGGCTCGCTGGAACTACTTGCTCCTGGGACACCGTGCTCCCGGGCTAGTGGCTCGAAAATAAGCTATTGGCCTGATCGCGAGATAGGAGAATCAGATCAATGTCGCTGATCTCTCGAATAACTGTGATTCGGAAAATGGTTCTCCTTGATTCGCGTTTGCGGCAGCCGAATACATTCTGGCTATATAAGGGGTTTTGGCAGTTAGCTTAAGTCGTGGCAATCCTGATTTTGGAAACTTTTCGTGTGCTTACAAGCGCACGCCAGCCGATGTATCGAGCCCAAAAGAAATGAAAGTCTAGTCAATTTTCCTACTCTCTATTCAGGAGATTATTCTTCAATGGCGGTAGAAGTTCGTACTGTTTCCTTTCTTGAGTTTTCTTGTCTTGGCTTACTGGTTGATTTCAAGGCGGTCTTATATTTTTATTTATTTATTTATTGAAAATGCTGTGGAACTTTCGGTCTACAGAGGAGGGAAAAATGCGACGCACACAGAACAAGAAATTCAATCATTCACTCATTGCGTGAAGCGAGCTCAGGTAGGTTGTGTAACTAGCTACCCACGTATGCTCAATGTATACATTTCGACATGCAACACTTAAGTAAAAATTTCAATCAGTTGTGCTTCAAATAATTCTGGATTACAACAATTTACAACTTGCTCTGGCAGAGCGTTCCACTCAAGAATGGTTCTGCAAAAAAAAAAAAAAAGTATTTAAAGACATAATTTCTGTACTGGTAGGGTGAAATCGCTTTAATATTGCTCGTCCGTTTGGGGCGTGATGTTGGAGGTAAAATGTACAGTTCGGGATTAATCTTCGTCAAGCCATTGGCCACAGCATATAATTAATTTAATCTACACACTTTCCTTCTTTTCTCTAAACAGACAAGCCGCACTTCATTTCTCGTTGCAATAACCGATTCAGTGCACCTGTACCCAGAAAAAACAAACCGAAGTGCCAAATTCTGTATGACCTGCTGCTTCCTGCCTGGGTCCCATACGCACCCCGCATATTCTAATATTGGACGTACACAACATTTATAGGCAGCTAATTGAACATCTCTATTTGCATGTCTACGATGCCTTCTAAGAACACCTTGCTTCTGATAAACCTTGGCGCATATGTAATACATATGAGTATTCTGGCGTAGGGTATGAGCTAAAATTTCCTAAGTACTTAAATTATTCTACTTTATTAGGTTCAACGTCGCATATAGAATACCGGAAGTCTAAGACCCCTTTCTTATTTGTAATACTGCAAAAGACAGTTTTATCAAAATTAATAACCATACCCCATTTCTTACGTACTCCACGAGAAGATTACTTCCGGGGACTGGTAGAGAATTTCCTGGTCCTGAACTCTAGCCACTTCTGAAAATACCACACCTGCGAACAATTTAACTTGAACAGAGGAAGGGAAACTTGTTGCTATATCAGTTATATAAATTAAGAATAAAAGAGGCCCTAACACTGATCTTTGGGGTACTCCTGAGTACACTGATAACGGGGGCGAGCAAACTTTATTACAGCTAACATACTGCATTCGTCCTTCTAAATAAGAACGTATCCAAGATATCAAAACTCGATTTAATCCTAATGGGGCTAATTTTTACTGCGGAGCTGTTAAGGGCTAGTTTGCCCACGATCGCGTCCCTCGCAAAGAAATGAAGACACCGAACTCTGGACACCTACCGCCATCTATGAGCGACGGCGGCAAGCTACGTACCTGGTTGCCGCCGTCGCTCATAGATGGCGGCAGCCTTTCCACTCTGGCTTGCCTACTTGCGGCCGGCCATTATTTTCCGTTGTACAGCTCCGCTTGTCCTCCTTTTTCACCAGAGTGGAAAGACTGAAAGTTTTTTTTTTTTTTTTTAACTAATTTGTAGTGGGCTATCCGCTCAATAACGCTTTAGAGTAATTAATAAATATTACGTCAACCTGACTTTGTTCGTTTATAGCCGTTCGTTTATAGTATTAATTTATAATGCTACTGACTCCACTCAAGGAGCCATAATGGGAGTGGTTACAACATAAATTTATCAAACGATTGTCAAACCAACCAACAATCTCTAAAAAAAAATGCAAGTCAACTACCGCAACAAATTGATCAAAAGATGGTGAAATAACAATATTGTTTGTAAGTTCATTTTAATCGTAAATTGCCCGGTAGGATTCTGATGATGAGAAATTAGATAAACATTAGGCAGAAATAAAGGAACAGCATCTTGAAATGAAAAAAAAACAAAGCCGCGCGATTTACCTCTGGAAATGATTCGTATCGCACCAGCGTTACGTGCATAAAAGAAAATATCCGTTTATCTTCTCTAGAAATGCGAAGAAAGATTTCTCGTGTGTATTTTTTTCATCGTCTTTATTACAGTGCTTCCACCTTCAAATAGTCATTCTGTAGACCCGCAGTTCATATCTCAGCCAGAATTGATAACGCACAGAAAGTGGAACCTTATACAGCTCGTACTAATCTTTTTTCTTCATCCCCGTTGTTATTGTGCATTTCCGACTGGAACACCCTGCCAGAATCTGTTACAGCCGAAGAAGATGCGGTGTTGTTTAAAAAGAAGTGTGAACATATGTTTTTAAATGTACAACAAAACTCGGAATCATTGAGCGTGGCCAATAATGTTGTGCTATGTGTAGACCAACCAACGTGAATTTCTGACGCAATATTTGTTTCTGTTGCTTTTCATGGCTTTTCCCTCTTAGATTTACCACAGGCCTTTTTTTTTTTTTACTTTTGAACTTAATAATTTGCAATCTTGATTATGCTTGAATGTGAATGATGATCTCTTACCATGTTTGAACCAGATAATGTGAACTGTGTTACTCTGTCGTTCTTTTCTTTTTTTTTTTCTTTATAGGGCTATTTTTATAGTGTGCTTTTTTCTCCATTGTAAAATCCTCGCTCATGTGTTGCATCCGTAAGGATGTATTTGAGCTAAATAAATTAAATTTAAAAAAAAAATGAAATCTATAAAGTTAGAATTACCATGCTTTGAAATTGACTACAGACAGTGCTCTTTTTAATCTTAGACAACTACAGTTCGTCAAACCCAATCTGGAGAAACCCCACCTTTCTTCTCGCTGTCTCTCTCGTCCTCTTTCTCTGCACTTCACGGTAACCTTTATTCTTCCGTTGTTCGGACTACTTTATCGGAATAAAGTTTGAGATGCGGCGCCGTTGTAAAGGGGGCTACAGGTGACAGCAGGCGTGTATTGCGTTGAAGCTATAGCCACATGTTTACGCTGCTTGCCTCTCTCCCTTTCTTTCTCAATATTTGAGTATATTTATTGTTTACTCACATAATGAGTACTGGGAAACAGTAGAAGTAATTATGAGGGAAAAACTAAACCAGGTTTAACCACAGGTTAGCAGCTATGAGGCTGAAGTACAGCTTCCCCTGCATAAGAGATTGTAACTCGGAGCTCTCTTCAAACAAGAAAGCACGGTTGCGGACGTATCTAAAGGGCCAAGTATTAGCGTTTAGCACAACGTAACTCTACTAGAAACGAATTCGAGAAACAAAGGTGTTCATAATTAACCTTTGGAGGATTCGAGAGATAAATGCTAAGCTTGACAAACTCAGCCTCAAGTTTCCGGAGGTATACAGCGGAGAATGCTTTCGCGCGGGAACGTTATTTATTTTAAAACTATATGTTTTTTACGTGTTGTTAAATAATACTTTCGGGCAGCGGAGCTACAGTGATCTAAAGCTCAGTTTAAATCGTAACTACGCCAAGCATGGTTTCGCGCACCGACATTTACGCTATTTCTGCGACGTGTCCACCACCCTAATAGTAAATTACCTCGCAACACTGTTGCGCCTGACTGCCTCGAATGTGTAACCTAACTCTTCCTGCATGGGCCGTTGGCGCAGGCATGGAACCCGGCGTTATTAGTCTGCCAGACCGAGTGTTTAGCGTGCATCAGCAGGCATCCTGGAAGAAGGAACACGTCGATTACCAGCTTGTGAGCCGTTAGCCAAGAAGAACGCGGTCGCTCGAGCACGCCTGCTGTTTCTCTTCAGCACGGAGGGAGCGGTCATGGCGTGATTCATGGCGCCATTCACGCTGCCTGCAGCTCCACGGCGCTGAGGTTAATTTGAGATGCCGGCTCTGGTTCTTTACGATTTTCGGATGTTGCCATGCGGGGAATTTAACCCTCCGCCACGCGGCTGCGGGCGCGGCCTTGCCCAGACATGGGTCCTTGGTTCTGCTTGTTCGTCTACTCACCGCTCTTATTTATGAAGAGGGGAGATGCGTCGAGGGAAACGCTTTAAAGCAAAACGCGTCTGTGCGTCGATTAGTTATAGCGAGTGACTCTCATCTTTGTGTATGTTCTACCTTGCGCATGTAAAACCGTGCCACGCATGCATTTTAATAGTATATAGGTAGGTAAGTATACTGTCCTGGTCATACCAAACTACACCACTCAAAAAAAATGACGCCGTCACCTTGGACACTATCTCCTGATCACCGGCTCCAGGTGATCAGGAGATAGTGTCGCGAAGTTGTACTCGTACGCGTGTTTATATTTAGCTTATCTTCATGTTGTTGTTGTTGTTGTTGTTTTTCTCCTCGAGTTCGTGAGTACCTTTCGGCCGATGCTGGTCGTGTCCACGGCACGACTCACGGTTTCTGAAGAAGTCGGAAAGACCCCGAATCGGGGGGAGGGGGGGGGGGGGGTGAAGGCGAAAGTGAATGCTGTAATGGTACACACCTGTTATAGAGCCCCGCGTCTCAGAGGTGTTTTGTGTTGTACACATGTCTGCTTTTGAGATCTCCCTTCAGAGGTGGCATTGCTCTGTGTATATACTACTTAGTGATCGCGGCTTCGAATGGGTGTTGTATTGTTTATAGCTGCTCTTGTGAGCTTCGTTCGAGAGGTGTTTTGTCTCGCGTATGCGGTTGTTCCTGTAATGTTTGTATTTTCTTTGGGCTCATAGACTTTTGATTGGTTCTAAGAAAACCCTCTAGGATTGGTTGCTTAGATGGCCCAAAAATGCGGAGGCGTGCGGTTTAGAGAAGCTCGTTTTAGCGAACGCCGTTTTACCGACCCCGGTTTATCGAATGCCTTTATAGAGAACCCAGTTTAGAGAAAATGGCGACGAGCCTCCTTTTAGCGAATTCGGCCGCCGCGAAGCGGCGTGTACGGGTAAATCAGGTGAGTTAACATTTTTGTAATGAGCCGCCGCAGACTGCCGCCGTGAAGCGTCGGGAGCGCAGCGGGGGGCATGGGTTAACACGCGGACCAGTGATACACGCGAGAAGTAGGAAAGTCTCTTTTAAAAAAGCGTCCCCTTTTCGATAAACGGCGTTTCTCTAAACTGAGCCCCTGCTTTCTCTAAACCGTGCCCATTCTCTAAAACGTGCTTCGATGAAATGGCATTCTCTAAACCGTAGTAAACCCCCAAAAATGCTGCTAAACTCAATATACGCAGTCGCAACTACCACTATAATACAACAGCGCAAGCCTTCATTCTCACACTGTGGAGGCTTCCGCCTGCTAACTTTCAGACTTGGGACCCCTTACGGATTTGGAGGAGTTCCGCTCACCCACCTTTGTGTGGATCTTTGTTTGTCGTGTTTGGCTGTAGTCGGGATACCCGCTGGAGATTTGATGGAGGAGGACGACAGGGGAAGTTGCTTTTAGGAGTTTTCCCCCCACAGTGTAATTTGTTTTAATTGTGTATTCTAAGAGTTAAGTTTACGTAAGTTGGTAAAAAAAAAACAAAAAAAACGTTACTTGGATTAATTGAACGAATAAGTGATAATATCATATTTACTTCGTTACAATAGCATAACCAAAAAGCATTACCAAGATTCTGATACACTCGCCAGACAAAAAAAAACAAACAAACAAAAAACGTTGTAAAGAATGATTTCGGCCGAACAAGAGCAGACCTCTTAATATTCCCTTAAATATTTGTAGGCGGTAATATATATATATATATATATTCATTAACACTAATCAGAACTAGAAATGCCACGAACCTGCTGAGGTTCGAGTTCGACTTGCTTCCAATTTTTCGGACTTTTAACGCCAAGTTCGACAAAAGTTCGATTGAAGTTTAACTACTATGCGCATACGCGGAAATCGAAAACTAGCTGACGCCTCCTAAACGAAGGGAAAACGCAATATTTATCGGGTATATTGTTTTCATTTAAAACCAACTAGGCTTAAATCAATAAAAGCTGGTATGTTTGATTTTATAGTGTTCTGACATTGATTATTATTCCCTAAAACCTATAAAACATTATTGTTCAAAATAATTTTCCCAATTTGAAGACTTTGCTTTCAAGTTGGTCAACACTGTTTAGAAAGGCAAACTTCGTCAAATTTTGCCAAAAGTTCGAAAGTTCGCCGAACAAGTTCACCCTCAAGATTCGCCAAAAGCTCGCGATCATCCCTAATCAAAACCTCAGGAACGCATACCGGTCATTCCTAGGCTGGACAACCTTTGCAATATATCTCGCATATCTGCCCACCATATTAATAATATAAAAACACGTAATATTTCTGAGAATTGTAAGGACATCATACTCATAGCACGCGTCTAAACTAACTATTAATTCTTTTCATAAAAGCGTTTTTACCCCCAGGACAAACACAAAGCAAAAAATGGAATGTCTCGACATTTACAATGAGACACTGATAGTACGCGCATTTTGGAAGGGATGCTGGAAGGTGTGAAAAAAAATTGCCTTTCTTCTCAGTCCTTGAGGCGCAGAAGAACAAAAGTGAACTACAAACTGATAACACATTAACTGGTCTTCTGTTTTCTTGTTTATTTGTATATTTGTCCTCAAAATATTTCCACATCTTTTTTTTAATTGCACGTCGTCACCTGCCCTTTCATTTGCAACTGATCAACTCTTCAGAAAAGTGATCGACTCCTCGAGTACCAATTTTTAAGGGCACTATTTTTTTGCATTTTAGTTGAGCCGAGAAACATCTGTAGTCATTTGACATCCAATAACCTTCAGTATTGCCCAGCTATGCTTACGAAGAATGCTCACGACACTTACAATGTATCATTGAGGCATCGCCACAGCATGTACATTTAAAGTCCGTCTGAACGAAATTATTGTTTTAAATTAAGTTTTTTTTCTTCTAGAGCCATAAACGAATGAAACGTGCTACCGAATGCCACTGTATCATCAGCGTCACTAAGTCATTTATTGAAAATATTGTAAAGATTGTTATATGGGCCACTCATCACATTCACCGTATTTAACTGCACTTAGTATTATATTAACTCCTTGGTCACGTGTTCCATTTGTTTCTCGCTGATCTTTAAATCAGATGCATTTATAGACTAGTTCACGTAAACGTGTTTTTGTTTGTTTTTACGAGCAACTTGTTAGTTTGTACCAGCGATCTGTATGTGCTTCATTATGTATTTGTCTTCCACCCTGTAATGACCCTAAAAGGGCTGACAGTATTAAAAGTGTCACGAGTCCACTGTCCGTGTCTCATCATTTTGTTTCTAAGGAAAAGACATCGGGAGAACAGAACGAGACTGCTGATTCGTCTGAGCAGCTTTAGAACGTGTCGGTTGCCAACCACGCATCATCCTGACCTGTGTGTGGTCCAGTAGATGCTTTTAGGGTGTATACACATACGCTTTAACAAACATGAGGCGGTAATTGACTATTTATCGCCTCTATTCGCAGTCATTTCCCGGTGACCGGACAAAAGCTCACAGGACAGGAGGCGAGCTTTTGTCCGGTGAGAAAGTATAGCTACAGCTGGCGCGGGCCTGAAATGCGCTTGAGTCACTGCGATAATAAATGTTCCCAGTATCTTCGTCTCTTTTCTGCATATTCTCTTTACTCAGCAAGGTGATTTTCCGCAGGTTCACGTCAGTTTTATCTGACAGCTGGTTCGAAAACCTGCCTCGCTTGCTCTACGCGTTCCAGCTTCCTTTAGTCGCCCAGCTCCTCCTATGCGAAACCGCGTTGGAAGCAGGAAAACAAATACCAACGTTGGAAATTAACTTTTAAAAGAGATGGTTTGTCTCGTGCTCCAAACCAAATAAACGGCACAAAAAAAAAAAAAGTTTAACGACGCTAGAGCGAGTTTGTCCCGCTCGCTGCAGCAGCACGCCGAAACTTCCCAATTACCGGGGACGAGTCCGCCTCTGCGTGCCTCTCTCGGGTCTCGACACCCCGAGAGAAGCGCTCTGTCAGCGCCATTGGGTTCGGCGCCGGTACCTGCAGCGCACCTCATTGCAGATGTGATAAATGGCGTCCACGCTGCGTACATGCGCATTCGCGCGAAATAACAGCAGCAGCGGCAGCAGCGCGGGGAAGGGAAGAGAGACCGCGAACGAGCCACTGTGCGGACCAAACGAGCAGCTCGCACGAGCGAGCGAGCGAGGGAGCGAGCGAGCGCGGACATACATTTCACGCCAAAGTTACGGGCCGAGCTCACTTTTCAGCGGCTGATTAACGGTCCTCAAAGTGCGGGCCGGTGCCTCAGCGAGTGCCCCTCCCGGTCCGCGGAGGAAGAGAAGTCACCGCGGGTTTCCCGGAATTGAGTCCCGAAGCGAACCAAATTGGCTGCGGAAGGGCTCGCGTGGGAGGAACTCGGCTCTCCCTTTAACAAATGTTAACGTTTGTACGACACCCACCACGGCTCCGGGCGCGTCCCCCGGTCGGCCCGTGCTTGCCAAAGGGTTAACGAGGAACCCCCGAAATAGCGATGGGGCTTTGGGGTGGGAGGGTTGCGTTCCTCTCGAGGCGTCCCGCTCGCTGCGGTTCCGAAAGGATTTCCGTGTATCGCGAGCCAGCGCGGCGCGTATGCTTTGCGAGCTCTTTCCGATCGAGAGCGGTCGGGAATGCCACTTCCAGCCGCCATGGCTCTGGATGCCTGTCTTGTGTGTCTCCGTAGCTGTTGTTATTTTGGGAGGCGGCGGCTGGTTGTGCCGCGGCGGCGCCTGGCGTTTCTCTGCAGCGGGCAGTGCAGAACGTGGCGCTGGAATGTCGCGGTGGGGAAAGGGGTACGCGGCTCCTGTTTTTGCGCTCTGTTCGCTCCGAGTTCTGCGTGTCCCGGAGCGCGCGTGTCTCGTGCTCGGGAACGAGCGCACTAATAGCATGGGCCGGCGTTGCCAGCCAGGGTTGTATTGGTTTTCGTCGCTTTGATGCTCTCTTTCTATCTTAGTTCTCCCTCTGGACTCTTTGACTGCCTGTTTGTATGTACTTCGTTTTAGCTTAAGTCAGAGTGAAGCCGATACTACGAGCCCATAGGACCAATCAAAACGTACCAAAAGTGCAACCTTATGGCATTTGTCATCTTGTTGTGCGTCTGCTATAATTGGCTAAACCAACCAAGAAGGCCCTTATTTGTCTTCTCTCTTGTGTTCATCTTTTTAGCGCTTACAACCATGGTTCAAAACGTTCATCACCAACTAGCCCAACAAGAAGTACTTTTACAGTGCATGCACCGCGACCTTGCGCTTACTGCTTCTGGCCTTTGACTACGCTCTTACTTGTGATAAAACACTTTTTTCTTCATATAGTTTTCTTCAAATGTACTGATGTCTGAGGTCGCCATCGATGTCTATTTAATGGCCGAGCTGAAGTGCTGGGCACACTTAAGGTATACGGCCTCACTATCGGCAAAACGCGGCGGAACGCCGCGCGCGGCGTGCCGCCTTCCCGCGAGGAAAGGGCCACACCAACACGCGGTTTGCCGCCGTGGCAGTTACGTGACAGCACACAAGATCTAGCGCTCTCTCGAAGGTAACGAGCGCCTGCAAGATTCTCCGTGCTTTTCGCTTCAGTCTTCGGCTCCGGCGGCTGCGCTCGTCCTCTCCATTGATGGCTGACCTGCAGACGACGACCTCCTCACTATCGTGAAAATTATCATTATCGTGTGTTCCCCATTGTTGCGACACCGCCCCGCGGAAAAGGGTCGAAGACAAAGATTTTGGGTACGCTCGGCCTGGCGCTAAGGCCGAAAAGTTTAAGGGCAGGCCAGTACCTTGCTGTCTCCACTTTTATGAGCGAGGCTCATGGCGGCTGGCGGCTGGCGGCTCAAAAACAACGCGCGGTCGGCGGGAAAAGCGTTGCCATGGCATCGTGTGTCACTGAATGCAATGCCTCTCATTGGTCTCCCCTTGCTCGCGGCGCACGGCACGCGGCAAAAATATCGTCGGAGCCCATTCGTTTAGCGGGACAAAACTCCTGCCACGGAGCAGGCTTTGCGGCTAGGCGGCACGCCGCGCGCGGTGTGCCGCCCCGTTTTGCTGGTAGTGTGGCCGTATTTTTACGCGCGCTTATGGGAAAGCGTGTAATGAAGTTGACATACAGCCAGCATTTGGTCCCATTAATTGATGCCTAGATGTTAAAAGTACCATAATTGATTAATTCCTTCAGAGTCATAATCATTACTGCTCATGCTAGGTTATATTTCGCGAGGACTGAGATTTTGTACGTCGCATAAACTAATTTGGCATGTGTATTCCAGAGCTTCCGTGTTTGATATCTAGATACACTCCACTAAAACGTCGATACACAAGGTAACCTGCTATACTCCGTTTCACCTTATGTTGTACCACAGACAAGGCTAGAAGCGCGGGCTCATAGCGTTGGGAGCTACTCTTAACGCACGAGAGCTTGTGCCGCCGAGATGTGCCCTAGAGCAAGGAGCTCGTGCTTGTAGCCTTTCCTGCGGTACATCATAAGGTGAAACAGTGTATAGTCATTACAAGTTCATTACTTTTGGCGCGAGCCACAGAAATCTGGTTCAGGCTTCGCAAAATGTGGACAGCACACTCTTCTTGGATCCTTCGCAGTTGAAACTTTGACTAACACACCCCACTCTAAATAAAAAAGAATAAAAAAACAGACCGTGCGTTTTTTTTTTTTCTGGATTCTTCAGATATCCGATTACAGCAGTCTATGGAAAGACATCGGCAAATGACAATGTTAAAAAAAAAAGAGTTTAAAAGCGACACCTTGGTACCCCTGGGCACAAAGATGACGCCATCTTATGCGGGATTTTTGCAACTCTGAGACGGCCCGCGGCCGCAATCATTGGACCCGATTGCGAGCTCGAACGTCCGGGTGCCCTGCCGAACTCTGGCGCAGAGCTCGCGCCCAATCGTTCGCTGGTTAAGCCTTCCCAAAGTTGTCCATTCTGGCCACCAGCTGCGCTGATTAGCAGTTGACCGAGGCCCGTCCTATTCACTGTCCTGGGGCCATATGGAGAACCCTGCACGACGTTGTTTGCTCATGTGGGTGTTGGTCGCACCGTAACAAAGCCATGGGATAGTGTCAGAAATAGAGCGCAGCTGTTGGTCTGACGTCATATGGGGGAGGGATGTGCTAACACTCCCCTTTCTCCCCTTCCTCCGCCGCTTAGGGACGGGAGTTGTATAGCAGGGTAGGAACTGCGTATTAGTGCTAGCACACCCTCATTGCATCTGGCGGAATGTCTAAAGGAGGCCACATTTTTTTTCCTGAATACTGCAGTCTGCGATGTGATATGTCACGTGCGCATTTGAAACTACATTTGAATAATAACAATGATTTTATTCCCATTTCAAGTAAATGGTGGGGAACGAGAAAAAACAGAAATCTGCATTATACTTTGCTTTAGCTTAAAAAGATACTGACCCCCCCCCCCCCCCCCCCCCCAACCCCCAAAACAAAAAAAACAAAAATATTTTTTTTGTAAGGCGACTCATTATGGTGTCAGAAGCCTACACAATAAATATTTTGACATATGGTCACATATTGTTTAATAAAATAAAAAAACGCGACTGCTCGAAACCGAAACCGAAACTGGACTGGGGAGGAAGAAGAAATGCAGAGGAGGAGAGAGTTGGGGCAGGAAGTCACGTGGCTACACCCGACCGCGTTTTCTTTTTTTTGCTTCCTTTTTTCAGCCGTGCGAAGCCGACGAAAAACGCGCATGTCACACGTCGCACGAAAAAAATGCTAATGCCAAGCACTTGGCGCTTGGCGTTTGAGCGTTTTTCAACCTCTTACCAATTCGTGTTCGAAGGCGTGTGATGTCTTCAGCCAGGAGAAGGGGTGACTATTCGGCGACGTCTTCGTGCGAACCAGCTTGGTGGTCGGGCGTGTAATGCACCCGCTCCAGAGAGCCGAGTGCAATCTAGAGAGCTGCAACGGGTAAAAGAGTGGTCTCGACTTTAGCAGAAAAAAAAAAGGAAATGTTTTTGGTTTTTTTTTGTGCAAATCTTTAGCATGGACAACAGATAAGGGACCCTCCCGACGAAATCCCGAGTATCTACGTAAATAGTTACATTGACTACCACAAGATATCGGGTCTAAATCCTCACAATACTCGGGATTTAATTCGTCGCACTCTAATGTATACAATCGAAGTGCGCTGGAATTCAATAATCTCTCAATAATCAGGAATTCTTATCTGCTTGTACAACATAACCGGTGCGAATTACAGTAAGGACGTAAAGCGGATCACTTAGACGAAAGGCAAAAAAGAAAGGCACGTTGCTGTCGAATTCACACGGATAGCGTCGCCTCGACTGCGTGGGTCGGCGGCGGCGTATATTTCTCGTAGTCACGACGTCACCGAAAGACGGATCGAGAGCCTTTCTTGCGGGACGTAAATCTTGGCAGACACTCCCTTTCCCCTCTCTTCTCTTCCTCCGTCTCCCTCTTCCTCTGTCCCCGTTTCTACAGCAGCGTCCTCTCCACTTCACGGTGGTGTAGTGCATGCAGGCGCTCGCCTAACGAACGCCACGTCAAACCGAAACTGCGCTCTTGCGTGTGTGAATTATTTCGGCGGCTCGCGTTGGCTCTTTGCTCCACTAAACATGTTTGGCTCGGGGGCGAACGTCTGCACTGCCAAGTGTCGGATCCGCGAGATGCGGCACAGGAATCCGAAACATTCGGTTTTTGCTCTTTGTCGATCTCGGGGGCGACGGCGCGAGGCGCCTTGCGAAGAACGCTCGATTCTTCGTACCAACGGGTTGCCGCCGCCGCCGCTGCTGCTGCTGTTGCTGCTGCTGCTGTTGCTGCAAGGAGGAGGAAAGCCTCAGACATCGGCTGCAAACAAGGCGGAGAGACACGTTGCGTGTTGTCTCGAAACCGTTAGCACATTCCTCGGGTCCGAATGAAAGGCATTACGACCTTTGTTCAGTGAAAGGTGTGCTCTGTTGCGTCCCCTCGTTTGCCCCGTGGGAAAGGACGGTATCTGGGCTGGTTCGGTGGGGCTTGCCAGGGTTCCGCGTCTGTCTCGACTCTCGAGAGGGTCTCGATGCTCGGCAAAGCAACCATCCTGGTGTAGAATATTTGTCCCAAAGCCAGTGCTTTTCACGTGTCTGAGAAAGCGGAACAATAACCGTTCGAAGGGCTCATCGATCTTTGACAAGGTTTTGTTTTTACGTTTTTGCCCTTGTCGACCAAAATATCCAAAACACGTGTTTCAAATGTTCTGAATAAGGTGGGTTCTTAGAAATTAAAATGTGACTCTATTTATTATTACACCATAACCTGAGCAAATCCAAGTTAGATTGAAACTCGGTGCGCGATGTAATGCTTCGGAGTTTGATACCGTCAGTGTGTATTTATTGCAAATCAAGGCAAAACCTAGGAAGAAAGAAAGAGGCAAATACAGAAATAGAAAAAAATGGGGATAAAAAAAGAGAAATAAAGAGATTCGTCTCCTCGAATGTGTCGTCGACCTCAATATCCTTTGGGTATCTGGAACAAAGAAAAAACACAAACAAGCATTATAAGCTTTTGCCGAAGTTGTACGGTGTCGCTACAATTTCTTAAAAAGGATGCACGCGAAATGAAGTAAAAATCTATGTGGGATTCTGCCTTTTCCTCTAAAACCTCTGTGTTCTTCGCGCTAGACTGACTGTTTTACGGCTCCAGAAAGCAAAATGACATCGTTTACTTCAGCAGTTTGTCGCCACCTTTTCTTTAACTTTGCCCAACTGACACCCGGATGGCGTAAAAGATAAATGTTACAAACAACACAACAAAACAAATACTGCAAAGGTGACGCTAAACGCTTTTAGTGAAAAGTAAAAATAAAAATATTGGCTCTCTTGGGTTCCGCGGGTCTTGGCACGGTACGCGAAACCTCACAAGAACCGTAGGAAGGAGACAGCAGGCGACTCATTTATGTCACGGTCGTAAAACCGTGGCGCAGGACTCACCACAAATGCGTTCGCCTGACTTCTCGAAACTGTCAACTTCGCAAGAGCACACTTCCGGTGCAGCTGCAGTGCCCGGTAAGATGGGCTGAAGCATACTTGGTTTTAAACATACTTCAAGCTTACAATTTGTTAAAAAAAAAAAAAAACTGAAAAAAAAAACTTTTTTTTAGCACTTGCTTATTGCAGCTAATGCTAATAGACGTATGGTTCAAAATCGTCTGAATCCATGCTCACACATTTTGGTGAAATTGGGGGAAATAAAGAAATCACAAAAATTAACTCTGACAAGAAAGTAAAAAGAACGCTTCTCCGGGTATAAACGTTCCATCGTGATAGCTTACACTGTAATACGAAATGCAGTCTTAGGAGTACATTTCAGCAAACGTTTACAAAACAACAACAAAATAACAATTGTCCCATATACAAAAGCAACACTTATTAGAAATTTATTATCGAGAAAGATAACTGCATGACTTGCATCCCTATGATGTCTCGAGTGCAAATTGTCGTCCTCTCCATATTTGGTTTTCTCGGGTCCTCTGTTAACCTCTAAAACAGAAGTATTGTTTTCGATATTTTTGTCTTCGCAGATCTAATACAAATCACCCATCGTAAAGGACCCGGTCGGGGCTCCACAAAAAGCCGAGCGGTCGCGTCGAAAGTGGAGCCCCCAAAGAACCGTCTTCCACGTTTCTTCCCAATCGGTCTCGCTCGTGCGGCGGATAGCCGAGTGCGTACCGCAAGCGCAATCCGACCGACCGCGAATGGAGGGACCAGGCTGCTCAAGCCCTCAAGCAAGCGACCGCCGACAAGTCTCGAGGGGAGTCCCTCCCGATGAGTTGTGGACCCGAAGCGGACGGGGGGACCACCTCGGGCGAATCGCTTTCCGACGTCGTCGCCCAGGCGTCGCCGCGGCGGAGAGGCCCTGAGTTATGAACGGCCGGGCACCGTGCAACCGAATACGACGCCGGGATTAATGGTGCACCCGGCGTCGCGCGGTTTCACGTGCCCGCCGTGGCCCGAGGCGCCCCCGGCCTTCCGTGTGTGGACAGAAGGAGTTTGGCACCTCTCCGGTGACCATATTTCTGCCGCCAAGTCGCCTTCCCGGGAACGAGACACCCTCTGCCGCGACCTGAGCTTCCGCCGCGGGCAGGTTGGTGACGCAGCTAACAGAACATGCAGTGCTTGCCGTTTTCATTTTTTTTTTGTTTAAGCTAAATTTACATTCTCCTTCTGATCGCCACTTTTGATCTGAGTGGAAGACCGAGTAAAGCCATTTTTAAGGTTGTCTTCAAACGTACGCAGATGGAATTTTTCTTAGATTTTCAGGTTACGACCAGCGCTATACCGAGCGCTTATGAGCACATGATCGATATAATGTAGAAAATAATAGATTAATTAAACGTTTTGCTGCCAGATTTCTCGCTCAAAACAGGCTCACAATGTTTCCCTCCGTCTCTTTTAATTGTTTTAGTTTTCTCGCAAAGCTTTGGGCTAGAGCTTTTCCCCTAACCTCCTTCTGTCTTTGCGGCGATGAGTAACGACGTCGTGGTTTACCCCTTAACGCTGTGCCCGGTACACAATTTTAGCCTCGTGCTTCTATATCCTTCGTTTACTTCGATACGCGAACGTGGACATTTCGATGAAAGCGCGGCCTTGAGGAGCTCGCGCTCCTTTCCTTACCTATAAAGCCCCGCAAAGAAAAAAAAAAAAACGAAAAAAAAAACACGACAACCTATATGCAGGTTTCCTGCGTGTATTTCCTGTAAATACGGGATATAAAACGCGGCCCTGGCGTGTGTTCACGTTGCCTGTCTGTCGACTACAACTCACCGTGTTTAGACTTTTTTTTTTCTTTCTCTGTTTGAGTCGCCGCTTAATGCGCTAATAGCCGCTAGTGACGGCCGGAAACAGTGAAATGCGGTCGATAGATCGGAGGCGTTTCTTACGTTTGATTTGCTTGCAAATTGCCCGCGCGGATGAATGAAGTCTATTTCCGGCTTTCCACAAAGGTGGAAGTTTGTTTTTTCCTCTACGTTTTAGCTTGTTTTGGGAGGCTTAATAATCGAGACCGAAGACCTTTATCGTCCACACGAACGACAGGTAAATACACATTTTAAGGACAGTTAATATTTTACCGAGTTATATTTATTATGCAAACTAAACAGTATGACGTGGTCTCCTCTCGTTGTCAGGTGCGCGCTTCACAAACCTGATGTGCACAACCTAAAGCACTATACGTGGAAAGCTTAATGCTTCGTTGAGGTATTTACCCAAAGGCTTGGATTTGGTTGCTAGATTCAGACTATGTAAAACCGCTCATGTATTTTTGGGACGCGAGAACTGGCCGCCTCGTCCCGCGTTCGGAAGCTTAGGCTTGCGACGTGAATTTAGACTGATGCATCAATGATCGAACATGGTCCTCTCAACATCCGGAAAGAAGAAACACGAAAAGGGACGAAACACAGACGCAACAACTTTCGTCCCTTTTGGTGTTTATTATTTCCGGATGTTTAGACATTTACCAACACGCTCTTTTTTACCGTTGGTCCTCTCCAATCTACTCTAAATGCTAGGCTGCCCGAACCACCCGGACTGACTTCGTTTGCTCTTTTCGCGAGAACATTTGTGCATTTGAATGCAACAGTCCGCCTTTTTAGAGCGCAGCTCTTAGGCGCCCGTTTCAAGGCTTGAGCGGCGTCGCCGTCGCCGTCGGCGTAACCGCGCGGTTCATTATGGGTAAATTTTTCCGAAGAACCCGAGGTCCTCCCAAAAGACCTCGGGTTCCTTCGGGAGGACCTCGGGTTCCTTCGGGAGGACCTCGGGTTCTTTCGGGAGGACCTCGGGAGGACCTCGGGTTCATTCGAGAGGACCTCGGGTTCTTTCGGGAGGACCTCGGGAGGACCTCGGGTTCCTTCGGGTGGACCTCGAGTTCCTTCGGGAGGACCTCGGGAGGACCTCGGGAGGACCTCGGGCTCCTTCGGTGACCTCAGGGAGGGGGGGCACGTGCACGTGACCCCCCTCCCCGAGGTCACGTGACCCTTAGCAAAAAGAGGCCGTACTTGAAACGAATTTGAAATATATTGAATATGAATATTCATTTTGTATTCATTCTGTATTATTTTGTCCGCATTCAAAATACGCACGTAATGTATTCAAAATATATCATAAATATTGATCAGAAAATATTTTAGATATACCAAAAATATAATTCCTTCCCCCTCAAGATGTCATTTGTGTACTAAAAAGCGGCTACACAATTTTTTTTATTTTTTTTTGTTAGTGAATGCATTTTTGTGTGTATTTGAAGACTCTACTAAATACATCCCAGAACTAAACATCAAAAACGAACACAAACACCATCACCATGACGCACTGGACACCTGAATCACTGTCCCGTTGACTGCTCTAGAGCCTACATATTCAAGGTAATCATTTGGCCGGTGACCAGCTCTGCACTTATTAAGGTTCTAAGTATTCTATCTTCTCCTAGGGAGTCTGTCAAATGGGAAACCGTGTTTTGAAGTTTGTGGACGATATCTCTTACTAAAAAGCATTGGTACAACTAATAATAATTTGGCGCAGTCGCTAAAACAATATCCACAAAAACGGCTTCTAGAACAAATGTTATTGCTTCTCTGCATAGCATCACTCATGATGAAGCGAGTCAAGCTAGTTTCTTCAGTTTAAAATAGTAGTTTTGCTTTTCTTTACTAGTTGACTATTTAATACGGTCATTAACGTCACTATATTAAAGTCACTACTCACATCACATACAATGGCGAGTATACACATTCAGTGAACTAACACTGCGCTAACACAATTCCACGCCAAACATATCTGCTCACTGCTCTTGCTGAAGCTTTCCAGCATCAGCAAGTGTTGTGGTTGTAGTTCCCGAACCCCGTTTGTGATTGGTGTGCAAGAAACTCATCAGGTGTGTTCTTGATAGGAAAAAAACAAAACAATAACATAAACTTCTCTGATTTATCAGTGCAATGCTGCACAACTCAATTGACAAACTAATTAAATGTTGTATTTAGGCAGTTCAATGTACTCCACATCTGCTTGAAGTGAATTTCTGATAGGCAAGCTTTTCATACTTTGGTAGTTTAAGTCAAACTACCAAATTATTGCAGTCAAAACGTACTTAGGGTATAACAGAACAGTATTTACGATTTCTAGGTATTTTAAGAGCATTCTGCACATATTTTTGATCGCTGCCTTTTTTTTAGGGTTGTAGTATATTTTGCATGAAATAAACTAATATTTTAAGAAATCTAGTTGAAAGGTATTTTGTGCCTACTAATTTAGTATTTACATATTTCAGAACGCATGAAGAGGACTTCAAATGTAGTTTAAATAAAGGCATTTTAAAACTATTTTCAGAAATATATTTTAGAACTAAGTAAAAAAAAAAGAAGTGTGTATTTTCGGTATATTTTTTGTGTACTTACAATTATGAGCTGTACTTCAAATATACTCAAATTAGAATGTGGTATATTTCAAACGTCTTAGTTTTCGCTAAGGGGAGTTCGGGGGTCACGTGGCCTGGGAGGTCACGTGACTCGGGGGTCACGTGGTCACGTAACCCCCAGGTCACGTGACCCCCCACAGGTCACGTGACCCCCACAAGTCACGTGACCCCCGTGAGGGGAGGAGGGGAAAGGAGGGCTATACCCTCCCCTCAGTACCCTTCCCTCCTCCTCCTCAAGAGCTGCGCTCCAATTCGGCGTTACAGGGAGTTGTAAACGGCTTTCCTTTTTTATTTGCGACCTCGCTTCTCATTTGGACCTCGTCTATGAAAACTTTTTCGTACATTTTTATATGGTACTCTCAGTCGCATAAAATGCATCTAAGTAATCTATGCAGAATTTCTGAGTATTGTGCTCTACAAACTCCGCGGGATGCGGAAACAAATGCTTCACTTTATGATTCATCACATAAACAGTAAATTGGAAGTGGCAGAGTCATTGGGTATAAGGCAGCGAAGGTTGATTTTTCTATCGTTCGACAGCGAACATTAATCAGCACATGCACCCTCTCCCCATGCATGTTCAGAGTTAATAAAAGTAGTATCTTACATGTTGATATAGCGTGCATAACATTTCTCCGTAACTTCCTTCGATCACATTAGATGCGCGGATATACCCTGCTCCTACATCCGATTGGCCCGCGTTTCACTGCTTTTTACTTTTTTTTCTTCTTTTTTTTTTTCAGGGAGAACAGAATACCGGACGAAGTAAAGTTGACCGCGAATTTCTTTGAGCCCGAGCCCGGAGCATAGCATCCAGTAAGCTGTGCCAGACGGCGCCGCAGACCTCTGCGATGCATCACATCCGTCACGTCTCTTCTCCCCGACACATCTACGCATCGCGTCGGAGCACGGGGCGAGATGGACGTCTTATCGCTGCCTTCACTTAGCACCTAGTCGAGTCGAGCAAAAATAAAAGCGAGGAAAGAAGCCCGAGCGTTCGCACCGGGAATCTTATCAGGTGGTCACAATTGAATCTGAAGGGCCAAAGGCGCGATAGAATGGGAGGTCCGCCCACGCCCCTATCTGAGTCCGTACAGTCGGACGAATAGATCGGCCTCATGATTCTTTTCTTTTTTTCGATGCTGCATCGCCGGGAAGTAGAGTGCCTGCCGCGACCTTGACTCTGACTGGGGCTGAAATATAGCCCGAGCCGCGAGATAACCGGCGCGGATGCCCGCGGACGATGCGAGGAAAATAGAAATAAGATCGGAGAGCATTCGAACCACAGATTGAGCGACAGGGAGGGGGGAGGGGGAGGGAGAGATAGAGAGGGGGGGATTCCGTTCTTTGGTTTGGTTGAGAAAACAACGCTCGCCGGGTGTTTACGACTTATACGAGCGGAAACACGGCTCTATCTCTGAGCTGCTTTTCTACGCTCAAATAAACAAAGAAAGTGCTTTTTGCACTATACCCAGCCTTACTTTGTTTGCTATTTTTGTTTATCTTTGTCTTTCTCTTTTCATGTTTGTTGGTTTCGCTGCACTCGCGACTTCGGTCCGTATTTATTTTGTTTTTGTATGCCGTCGTGGGTGGGTCAGCGTCTTTACCGTTGTCGCCTGAGTGCTCGAGAGCGACGCGGAAATTTCCAAGATATACGTTTTCTGTTTGTTGGATCGAGGTTTTTTTGTTTTTGTTTTTTTTTCCAAGTGCTGATTCAATGACCGGACGTCTTCATGGACGTGTGCACCAACTGACGAAGCTAGAAACACCCGATCATTCGATTATCGCTGACGAGGACCCCGAGAAGGTTGTGGCGAACGTCGATATGAGCTCGAAAACGCCGAGCGAAGCCTCGAATTGCACGCTTCAGTATGTCAGCAATATGCCGGTGGACACGCGCACTCATGAAACAGCTAACATCGGTGTTAAAATTTCCGGAAAAAATGTTGTCATCCGATCTACCCTGTTACTCACCTCTTCGCTTCATTTCGCTCTAGCCTCTATAGCAGTCGTTCTCAAATAGGGGTCTACGGATCATTTGGGGTACCTGAAGGCCTTCTGGGGCCCCCGAAGCCCTTGACCGTCAGTCAAGCCGATCAATAAAGCTTATATTTTTTTAATTGTGCTGGCTGTCCGAAGAAGATAAATAGACCCACCCATGTGCGCCGAGTGAGTAGGTTTGATTATTCTCCGTTTCAAAGCATCAAACATGGTTTGCAAGCATATAGGTTTCTTCATTCGCAATTTTGTCATCGTAATCATTCAAAACCCTTCTTCCTCCCCAGTAGATTTTGATCACTTCCGCAGATTAAAAATGTTCATTCTTACTCTTTCCTTGTAACTGCATTTGACATTGCAACGATCCAAAATTTGCAGCCATCCGTTAAATCCTCTTGGTCACACTCGCAAACATTAAAACAACGAGCAATAACGTGGGCACTCTATTTGATTTTATCTTCTCCGTGAACTTTTGTCCTATTAGAATGAGTAATATTGTATCTAACTTATTCCTCTCAGACAATATTATGAAAGTCTAAATATTTCTCTCTCACAAAAACAAAACAAAACAAAATCTACACTTTTTTGGCGTTGATTTATATACAAAGCAAAGATACAATCTAGTTTAGTTTGGTTCGCAGTTTCGTTCCAATACAGTTGAGCGGTGTGTCGGTGAAGTCCGTTTGATCATCTAGCTAAATAAAATTTGCTTACACACTTTGAAGCTACAGTCGCGCCTTTGGAAGGTGCTTTCCACGCATCGCATGCCGGCTATGCAGAGAAGCCAACATTTTCTAGTGTGGTCAGTTTTGGTGTTTGCGCTCAATTTATTCTCCATGGGGAATTTCCACAGATACTGTAATTGAAATTATCATCTAAGAATATTCTTTTTTTTTTAAATTAAAACGTTAATAATTTAGACTATGTCGAATATTCTCGAGAAAAAAGCGTTGAACAATCTAATGTTTTTCCCAACAAAAATATTGATTTTATCGGCTTTCTTTGAATAGAACAAAGTTTTAACGAAGCGACTCACTAATTCGAGAAGCACTCGATTAAAAATGTGAAGAAAAACATTTTACCTGATATAACTTCTTACTTTACGAAAAAATTTCGAACCGATTTCGACATGAAAGAAGCGCTAGCATCCGTTCTTTAGTCTGTTTTGACTAACCTCTGTAATGCCTAAAAAATCTAAAATAGTAATCTTTAATCGCAACAGTGTATCATATGATTTCATCCTTTGCCAGTGTTCAGGTGGACGTTTTTGTTGGCTTTTAGTTGCATTCGCATTCAAGAAATTTAGCTTATACTCTCTGACTGACATTTTGTTTTCTTCGAACAACGAACCGTTAAAAAAATAAAAGACGTAATCTGCAATCTCCCTCTCTTCCTCTGAATAAGCGAATTTGAGCTCTATCTACGGACGGAAACTTTGCTAGGAAGGAGCAGGCAAGTTTCCCAACTGTTTTCAGGGTTCACGTAGAGAGTGCTTTTGGCGTTCGTACTAGCCGGGGACACACAGCTTATACATCATACAAAAGACAGTCTTGAAGACATCAGTCATTGTGATATCCGTGGTTGGAATCCCGCGAGCCAAGTTTCCCCTTGAACTCGTTGCCACGCGGCATTCAAAGCACAGATCTCGTGATGACTTGCGTTCGAATCTGTTTGCAGACTGTCTTTTGTATGATGTATAAGGGGTATTCAGTGGACGCCATATTTGAAGGCGATGTTTAGAGCGCATGCCCACAACGAGCTTGCATAAATAGGCTGCTAAGACCGGCAATCTTGATGGTGCGGAATGCACTTTGCCAAAGAACTGTGGAAGCTCCCCGTCAGCACGCGCTCAGAATTGCCAGTGAGTACTTTCTATAAGCAGCGTGACCCCGGATTTACATTCGTGCCCTGCTAACTGCTAATAAAGAGATTTCCCCCACGCACCGTTATTTTTTTATAGCTGTATTAACAATAACGTTCGCCAAAAAAGCCCGCGCCTCAACTCACCCAACCAATCGCAAGTCGTAAGGAACAGGGGCCACGTTTCTTGGCCTCGCTAAGAGATGGCAGTACCGTCGACGCCGAGAACCGCGTATTGATCCGATTTCCTCTCGAGGACTGCAAACGTTTTCCCCCAGGTGCCTCCAGCGAGGCGGTCACGCTTTGCGCGGATAATTTAAAGTGAACCGACGAACCAATATTCGCTTCGTCTTTCTGATACGTCATTTTCTTTCAAAGTGTCTTGCGATGAACCAACCTCCACTGTATACTTGCCAATGAGCGCCGGTTTGGTAACGTAACTTGCGTCTGCTTCTACCCACATTTCTAATGTTTTGCTTCATTTGTTTTGGTAGACCTTAGAAACTAAGTACCTTGTCCAGTTAGTTCGTAGTGAGACAATTGGGACTGACCTTAAACGAATACCCAATATGAAGGGCCTGCGACATCTACTATACTAGCGCAGCACAGAATTACTTGTTGCGCGCTCATGAGGTCACTAAGAGATGGAGCTCACGTCGTAGTCGTAGTACACTCCTAGAGCGCACTGCGCCGCATTGCGCGTGATCTTTATTTTTAAAAGCCAAGGGAGTAATGTAAAAAGAAAAAAAAAACAAGAAAAAAAAGTAAGCGGAAAGTAATATCTCTGCGACACATTGGGGTAGTCAGAGTAAAACTCAGATAGGACAAAGCGATACGTGAGACACCAGACGGTGGAGCTAGGGAGATGTATATACCTCGATTCTTCGGGTAATAGCGAAAGAAGATCGATTCTGGCGACATCTCGTGAGAAAAAGCCGAATCATTAGGACCATTCCGGTATCTGCGAAGTGTGTTCAGCGAGCCTTGCTCGCTTTGCTGCCTCGTCCTCCATCTCTTTTTCTTTTTAGTACTTTGTGTTTTTTCATAGCTTTGTTTTCATTCCGTCCTTTCTGCTTCTCGAACGCAGCAAGATATCGGCCGTTATCGGAGAGGAAAATGTTTTGACATTTATTAATTGCAACGAGCAATCGTTGGGGTGATAACTGCGTGCTCAGGAATGTCGCTCGTAGCGCCGGGGGCAACTGGTCCAACTTGCTTCTGCCGCTGCCACGCTTTCTTTTCTTTTTTCCGGCCCAAAACGGTCTCGGACGGGCGGGATCGGCCGGGACCGAACAGGAGCCTCGGAGCGACGGTTCCACGGGACGACTAGCTCCATCTCTTGGCGGTAGCGAGAGGTACTTGGGCCAAGTTTTTTGTCGGCTATACTTTACTTTTGCATTTTCCCCTCGCCTTCGAAACGCCGGACGTCCCGCTGGTTCGTTTAGCCGTTCGGGGCTATCCTCTCCAATGCTTGTGTTGAAAAACGCCCGCGTACCTAGTAAAGCAAAAAAAAAAAAAAACGAACAGCAATAAACGCTTGGAGAGTAATGCAATAGAATCGCGGAATCAATTTCTGTTGGCAGCCGACTCCTTGCATCATCCAGGACGCGGCGAGGTTATGGGGATGTTTCAAAGTGCCTCTGTACATAAAGCCTGGTTCCCAGATGATGTTGATTCGTAGAGAGCTGTATCTTCCAAATATGTCACATTTCTTTCTAACATCTGACAACCAACTATAAGAAGTTGTACAAACTAGTTTTACTCAATTTTTGTTTTGTCGTTTTGTCCAAGAATGCATTACCGGGACATGGGCGCAGCTATCTTTTTTATTGCGGAAATTAGATGTGCTCTGCAGTTAGCGATGCTTCTTTTTTAGATATATATTACTTCGGAAATAAGACCGCATTCTTTGGTCGCGGGAAGGCAAGTCAATCGGCATACTCTAAAGTTATTTAAACCGGATTAGATGATGAGACTATTATCTGCTCGTGTCTTAGTCTGTGTGTTGCGGCGCTTCTATGCGGCTTTTAATGCGATTAAACAGTGCACACCAAACTGCATGTTAACTGATTTCTCGCGAATAAATAGTTACAATAGTGCGGGACGTAAAAAAAGTGACGCCTAAGCCTCAAACTTTTTTTTTTTTTTTGGCAATTTAGAGGAAATATTTGGGTAGTGCCAGTTTTCCCCTTGGGAAAAAAGGAATAAAGCAGATTTATTGTAACGTTTGTTGATGTTTGCGCGCAAACTACGACGAACGCCTGATGAGTAGTGTAGGCCAGATTTGAAGTTATGACTAATGAGTGATAACACTGTGCGAGACAACGGCACCTAAATTGGCTGTGACGCGTAATATAAGATGCTTTGTCACGGACGCCGGCCTCGGCTGCTCGAGGTCAACGCGGACGCTCCTCGGAAATAGAACGCAAAGAAAAGCAGAGTAACGCAATGCTTCGTCACGGAAGCCGTGGTGAAGCCGGCGAGGTTCGCCGCGCCTGCGCAGTGGGGGAGCGTGATGTCACCGCCGCAGCACCGTCAGCGATAGAAAGACGTGGCTCGCTGCTTGTAGGCATGCGCTGCGTGTAGGAATGCTTTCGCATTCCTACACGTAAGCGTTTTTATGTGTCTGTCGAATTTTTTTCAATTCAGATTACTAATTACTTCCAACGTGCTCATTTTCATTTGCTCTTCTAGCTCGTATATATCTATATCTATATCTATATCTATATATATATATACAGTTTTTTTTTTTAAGCTTAACAGAATTTGTTTTTTAAAAACCAAGAGAGCTAGGTTAATGCGGTCTGCGCAGGTGAGTTATAAGGCCAGGGGGACATAATATAGGAGGCTAATCGTAACGATCAGTCGGCTAATTAGTTAAAAATTGTTAATGAACTTTTTAATTAATGAAAATAGACATATAGTTCCAATTAGAAACTTGCTCAGCGTCATCGAAAACCACTAAATCAGTAATTTTCAGAAAGCCTTTGAGCACGTGAGAAGCGTAGTAGTGCACTAAAGTTAGCACTCGTGGAGCACGTACAAAGCTAGCGGTTGCGATAAGGCGCCCGGGCAATTTTTCCGTCGCTTATCTAGCCCCAGCCTTGTACCTGCTCCACGAGCGGTAACTTTCGTGCACTACTACGCTTCTCATACGTTCAAAGTCTTTCTGATAATTACTGATTTAGTGGTTTTCGATGACGCTGAGCAAGTTTCTAATTGGAACTATATGTCTATTTTCATTAATTAAAAAGTAAATAACGAATTTTAACTAATTAGCCGACTGATCGTTACGATTAGACTCCTATACTATGTCCCCCTGGCCTTATAACTCACCTTCGCAGACCGCATTAACCTAGCTTTCATTTTTTGTTTTTAAAAATTCTGTTAAGCTTAAAAAAAAAAACATCCTGTATATATATATATATATATATATATATATATATAGACCGACACGCTGTTTACAAACAAGCCCGCGTTTTCCCAGACCAGGTGTGGGCACTGCACGTGCGCAGAAACCGAATTCGCGTGAAGTGAAGCGTCTGCGCCTGCGCAGTGCCGTCGACAGCGCCACCGCAGCTGCGTGACGTCAGGGCCGCGTGCCGGTTTATATATATATATATATATATATATATATATATATAGGGAGTTTGATTTTAATTCGAACAAATTTAGTACACAAATGCGTGAAAGGTACACAATGCGGTTTGTGCAGGTGAGTTATACGGTCAGGAGCACATAACATACAGGGCTAATCCTCACGATAAGACGGGTAATCAACTAAATTGTTTTAAAACACTTTTTAATGAGTGAAACGTATCATATGGTTCAAATTAGAAGGTTCCTGGGCGTCATCAAAAATCACTAAATCAGTCCGCATTCACGTAATTTTAATATTGACTGATTTAGAGGCTATAGTCGATGACGCCCAGCAAGCTTCTACTTGTGACCATACGTTTTGCTGTTTTTTTTCACTAAGGAAAAGGTTTATTATGACATTTTAATTAGCTATTATACTTTTCGTGACGATTAACTTCTATATTATGTCCCCCTGGCCGTATAACTATAACCTGCACAATCCGTATTAGTGTACATTTCACGGATTTTTTCTCATAAATCCGTTCGAAAATCACACATGTATATTCCACCGACAGTTACATTTTGGGATCTCTAAACTAAGCATATACGACAACCATAATCCCTAAATATATAAATAAGGTGCTATGCACGTCGAATTCTTAAATTCAAAAATAAATTGCAGTCCTCATTCGTGGCGTACTACTTGTTGAATGACAACAGGTCCTACTTCCCGCGTAAGTTAAACAAAAACAAAGAAAACGCATGTTTCTGTTGCCACGCCCATCTCCTTTATTAGAGGACCTTTCTCTGCAATGGTGAACTCAATCTCTCCCTTTCTTCACCTTCCGTTATTTTCCCTCTCTCTCGGCGCTCCCACGCGCAAATCGGCAAATGTTTGGCAGGTTTCGAGATCATGTCTGCGGTTGGCAGAGGGACTTTTGTCTTCGAATCATGCATCTGTCAGCGATCCGCGTGTTCATCGCGCACCTGTCAGCCATCTCTCATCGCGCAATTAGCTTCAGTGTTCGAGCAAGCGGTTCCCTTGATTGCGTGACGCAGAGCGAGCATGAGGGACTCTTATTTGTCTGGAGCGACGGACAAATAAACAATCAAGAGAACTCTGCTCAAGCTTTCTATGCGTAAGTACTTCAGCGGGGAAACGTGCATCTTAAACACTGCACGTTTCAAGACGAATTAAGATTTGGAGGGGATGGGGGGGAGAGGGAGCGGGGGGGGGGGGGGTGTTTAGATCAAGAAAATACGCCCTATACTGTCTATGAATTCTTCAAAAGATTTATCCCAGGGTGGTGTAAAAAAAATAGCGACGCAAAAATACTCTTAAAACGTAACGCCGCGGAGCGATGTATACGATATATGCTTTAAACGTTATACGGGGCGTCGCGTGTAAAACAATACGATGATAGTTCTGTATATAAAAACTGAACAAATTGAAAATGATAACGACACAGTTTGGTGTGTCCTCCGAGCGGGATAGGGCACGTCTGGGGAACTGCGTATTTTCACGCGGAAAGTGTGATTGGTTCCTAAGTAGAATGGCGAAGCTCGCTTACATGAAAAGAGCTATGGCAAAAATGTGGTCCTTATGAGTATTAAAGCATGAAATCTTTTTTTAACGCTACCCCCCCACCCCCCCCCCCCCCCCCCCCAAATCCAAAATGTTGTCCGTCCATGCATTTCCCGCTAAATTTAGAGGGGAAATTGATGTCACGTGACCTATACACGTATTCAGTTTCCCAGCTAAATTTCGCGGAAATTTTGATGCCACGTACCCTGCCGTCACGGGACCTACGCACCAATTCAGTTTACTCGATAAATTTACCGGAAAAATTCTCGTCCCATGACCTATACACCAATTCAGTTTCCGCGCTATATTTGGCGGGAAAATTGATGCCACGTAGGCCACGCGACCGACGTCACGTGACTTATATACCAGTTCGATTTCCCTGCTTAATTTTGGGGTAAAATTGATGTCACGTGACTCGACGTCACGTGACTTATATACCAGTTCGATTTCCCTGCTTAATTTTGGGGTAAAATTGATGTCACGTGACTCGACGTCACGTGACCTATACACTAATTCAGTTCCCCCGCTAAATTTAACGGGGACATCGATGTCACGTAACTTGACATCACGCAAACTATTGACCAATGTAGTTTCCCCGCTACATTTACCAGGAAAATTGACGTCACTTGCCCCGACCTCGCCTGACCTTTATATAATATATATATGTATATTGATACCATTTCATCTACACGATACAAGACTGCATACTGTCTTATAAACAAATTAAAATGATCACTTCTTAAATACTGCATGTCATGCTTTCTGGGACTTTAAAAATAAAAATCGCTGCCAATTTTTTTTTATTCCACAATTAACGATTTATGGCCCGTTTCATACATAGTGTACAACGCTGTCGAAGCGGCTAGCGCTGGGCTTTGTCTTGATTTAGCCTTTAATTGGCAAGCGCTTTGTGCAAATAAGACGCTAAATGAAGTCCCTCGCTTGCACCGGTGACTTTGTAGAATGATATTGGTTACGATTGAGCAGGTCACCCTGCCCATCGTAAGAGCATCCTCAAGCAAAACAATATAAGAAATTTTCGTGTTCGAAGCGGGTAGACGGTTCCAATCACGCGACGTTTCGGGTATAAGGGGACACTGAAAATATGACGTTTTATAGTTGAGACCACCGACATTTACGATTATATATGATAAATGCAAGAAGAGATCTAGGAGGTGGATTTATTACTTTATGACGAAGTACAGCGGTATATTTTTTTCCAAAAAAGATAAACGTTTTGTCACCTTCATAAAGTATTGAAAATGTTTGTCTTACGGTGGTGCATTAAAAACAGCAGTCCTAACGAGCTTTTTTTTATGGTTGTAACGCTGGCAGTGGGATGAGCAGACATGTACAAGTTACTGACATAAAGTAACTAAATACCGTTTCTCGTTACTTACTCAAAAAGTGACTAACTAATTTACTCGTTACTGCGATGCAAACAAATCGGGTTACATTAACTTGAAAGTAACGCGTTCTTTTCTCGTTACACTGAATGTGTTGTTTTTATCAAGCGGTAGCCGCTTCCAATATTTGTCGTCGTTAATTTGTACTCGCATTTTAACGGCTTAATTCAGGGATAACTACGGTTATACTAACATACCTCGTGTAAACCTCTTTTTTATGGTCCATCTAGCGTTTTCTCGTCGTGCTAATTACGAGCGCGACAGGCTGGTGTGAAAACTATAGGTTAGGTACTTGTACACGTTCCCCTCCGGAAGTAACTAAATACAGTTGCTCGTTACTTCATTAAAAGGTAACAAAAATACGTTCCTCGTTTCCTCTCTTAGAAAGTAACTATGCCGTTACTTCGTTACCGGAAAAAAGTAACTAGGTAAATGTAACACGTTACTTGTAAAGCGTAACGTACAAGTCTGGGCGATAGTTGCTTATGATGAAGCGGGATAAACAATTTTGGACGGACTCAATCAAAAAAATTAATAACTAAAAAAAAAAAAAACAAGTGCCAAACACGCCAGAAGCATATTTTAATTTTAGGCAGATGTGCTTTGTGGTAGCTTAGTTTCAGTGAAGACGAAAAGAGGAAGAAGCTTCCTTTCAAGACCCTAACATATACGGTTAGCACTGTCAACCACATATTTACCTATACGTGTACATTCCCAGAAAGAAAATACTATACCTATGAACGCCAAAATAATTGTAGACAAATACCGAAGCAATAGGTGAAAAGTAGAATACAAAGATTGAGCACGTGACGTTCTCGTAGATTTGCGTTTGTTAAGGTCGGTGTGGTACACGCTCCTCCAAAACAGGAACGAACGCTCGTTCTATACGTTCCTTCTCAACCTTGGAACGACTTTCCGTTGCAGGTTACAGTGGTTCGAAAGGAACGCATCTCCATTGCATTTCTAAGAATGCAGCGTGTCGTTGCAATAACGTTACATTTGTGTATTTGAATGAAATAATGTGCTGGATAATTCATAGATACAATAAAGCGAGCAAATTAAAAATTCACATCGATCTACGTGTTGTGTCGCCACAAATCAGATTTGTTTCAGTCATCTTTTTTTTTACTATCTTTTTTTTATATTTCCTTATCTCTTGAAGTCGGAGGTTGAAATATAATATAATGAAGAGCCTAAATGCCTACTAAGTTCGGGTAAAATTGCAAGACATATAGACAAAAACCAACAAACAGGAACGCGGTTTCTTCTGTCGTTCCCTGGAAAACGTAAATGAGTTCCCGCACTCTCAGAAATAGGGAGTGTGGTACGTACACCACTTGACCCATATACACTCGTATCAATAGAGGATGTAGTATACACCCTTTGTCCCATATACTATAACACCCTAAAAACTGCAATCCGACGTTCCGTACACTGACGTTGAACCGACGATACCAACTTTCACGAGCGACTTGATGGTCGAGTGATACAACTTATTAAAATAGCTAATGTACTCTTTAAAGGCTTACCGTAAG
This sequence comes from Ixodes persulcatus, assembly GCA_013358835.2. NCBI lineage: Eukaryota > Metazoa > Arthropoda > Arachnida > Ixodida > Ixodidae > Ixodes > Ixodes persulcatus. Next base: position 1,960,162 of record JABSTQ010010120.1, read on the forward strand.
ACAATCAAGGTTTTTTTTGGCCCTGCTGCAAAAGAAAACCCGCTGCAAAACCTCAATGTTTTTTTTTCTTTCTCCGTAGTCTTTGATACGTACATTAGCTATTTAGTAAGTTATATCACGCAACTACCAAGCCGCTCGTAAAAGTTTGTATCGTTAGTTTGACGTCAGTGGACTGAACGTCGAAATGTAGTTTTTGGGGTGTTTATAGTTCTACCCATAGAAAGATGGAACAGCGGCATTCCTTCGTTCCTCCGTACAGGAACGCGTTCCGAGATTGTCGTTTCTTGGAATGCCGTTCCGTACAACACTGTTTAGAGTTGTTTTTATTAAAAAAACAAATAGTTTGATTCTACCAATTCCGGAACAACGTTACGCATTACTAATGATGCTGGCCACCCCACTCACGTCAACTATTACGATGTCCACGATTAAAAAATCAGGAGAAACAAAATGTGGAAATTTCTTAACATAAGTTCTCTAGAGGACATGGTAAAGCCATTGTTTAAGACAGCTGCACTCTCAGCAACAGGAACACAGCAGATGATTGAAGAACACTTTTAGTTTTTTGTATACTGGGGATAACGATCACACCAGAAATGCTTAGGATTCATTGCTAACATGGTAAGAAGAGCATAATTATTTAAAATAAAAAGTGATTTAGTCCACAGATGCACGCACGATCGGCGGTGTGCCGCCCATCGTGCATCCGTGGACGGAAGTTTGACATTGCAAAACAGTATTTCTTTTTCACAGTCGTCTAGTCTGGCTGAGGTTTGCGGTAAATCAATGTGTGTTAGCATTCTATCGGGAATGCATTTTTTGCAATTTAGAAGGCGGCAACACTTTTTAACGGCATCCAGTTTGGTTCAATGCAACACTCTAAATTAAACTAGGCAAGTAACCATCAAAGAACTTGAATAGATCCGAGTTAATCGACATGAATTGAGCCTTTTTTTAGTTACGGATATGGTTTATCTCAACTTTCACAAACACGAAGGGTACAGGAAATGAGAAGCGTAGAACAGCGGGATCACCAAGACGACACAGTCCGCAGACAACACAGTCGGTTATTGAACGTGTGCATGTTTTCGCGCTACGTGTAATTATTAAAACTGCTCCCAACGACCAAAGAGAACATTTTGCGCAACAAGAGGGAAGAAAGCAAAAACGCTCCGTCACGAAGACATTAAGCGCCGAACACATTCCCAGCCCCGCGAGTCACTTGCCTTTCAAAACCGTTTTACCATCAGACACTCTCGACAGATTTTGTCGTTCCATATTTCTCGTCCGAAGCCGACCGACCTAGTATTTGGAAAATCCGAGCCGAACCTCCGCCCTAACTGTCAGCTAGCGTCAGAGGAGTGGACCCCAGCCGTCGGGACCGCTTCCCCACCTGCCTGCTCGTTAATCCAGACACACGAGTCTGGCCAGCGTCTCCGCGCGTTGCCCGCTTCGTGGCACATTCGGAAGCACGCTCGGTACCTCACAACCACGACGCAAAACGCCGATGGCTGCAGAAAAGCTGGAATCGGAGGCAACGGCAGAGAGCAAAGAGAGAGAGAGAGAGAGAGAGAGAGAGAGAGAAGGGGGGGGGGGGGTCGCTTCATTTCTCAGAGACGCGAGAATTGACTGCGTCCTGGGTGGCTGGTCATTAATATTGCTACCTTGTCATATTTCAATTACAGTGGCCATCAGAGTTGCCCGCTGACTTGCGTGTTCCCGGGCCGGTCCCACAGGGGTCTCCTGGGGAGAAGAGTGTTTGTTCAGCACCCTGCCGCGCCGTGCTCGCCGACAGGTAAGCGACCCACGCCCGGATGGACTCCCTACGCTCCTCCGGAATCGGCACTCGTAATGGATGCGCTCCTGCCAATGGCTGCACCGGGCGCCTTCATGGGCCGCGGACTCTTGGATGCTCGGCTATCTCGGCCCCTCCGGGCGCAACTGCGCCGCCGCGGAAGCCGCCGAGGCAGGGTTCACACTTGCTCTTTTTCCCCAAGATTCTGCGACGCCGGAATCGCAGACGTTGTGACGGCAGCAGGAAGTGAGAATTGAAAAAAAAAAAACAAAAAAAAAAACTCGTGGTTCCCCCTTTTTGTGTGTGTGTGTGTGTGCGTGCGCGCGTGCGTGTGTGTGTGTGGGCGTGCGTGCATGTGTGCGGGCGTGCGTGCGTACGTGCGTGCGCGCGCGTGTGTGCTTGTGTGTGTGTGTGGTTGTACCGTTGAGAAGGGAAAACTCACATAGGACTAAGTTTTCGTCTTTGTTTTATCGTTTCAATACACCTACAAACAAGAATGGCGAAACGGAAAGTTGATATACTACACTCCGACTTACCTTCTTAGTGTCCAAGCGCATGTGACATTTTGAGGCTGAAATATCATTTACAGCCACCGCAGTACAAATTCGCGCAGCGCCACCTCGGCTCACTCCTCTCTGTGAACATTTGGAACCCGTAAACACTATGAAATTCGAGTCGCAATTTAAATGAGCTCTTTAATTTTTGGTGGAATGATTTACACGATGAGTTTATGTTTCGATATCTTTGTCGATGAAACCCTCCTGCGAACCATGCCAGCAAGGGTACATGCCATAGCATCGTGCCCACTAACGTGGCGTGTTCGTGTCCCCCTTTCCCATCCAGCAGCATCGTCACTTTCGAACAACTTCCGACAGGTCCGTTGGACAAGAGCGCCCAAGCAAGCGGTGATGATGCACTTGAAACCAACCAATATATATATATATATATATATGGGCACTGCACGCGCGAAGAAACCAGAATCGCCCGTGGCGAAGCATCTGCGCATGCGCAGTGCCGACAGCAGCGCCACCGCAGTAGTGTGACGTCAGAGTTGAGTTGGTCTATAGGGAAAGTGGATATGTCATTTGTCGGTAAGTACCGCGATGCAGCAGCGTGAATTGAAATTTGCCTAGAAATTATGTAAACAAGAAATGAGAACAAAATGAATCTGCAAAAATGGATAAAAGAGAAACCCGACGACGTAGCAGAAAAATGTACAAAACAAATCCGCAAAACATGCGCGTGAAACCACATTAATGCTGCACAACCAAGAAGATCGAACACAAACAGGTTACTCTTCGCAATCTATAGAGCCAAACGAGACACGTATCGTCGTTCCGTACGCCCGTCGACTTCAATAAACTACACGCTCTACATTAATCCTGATTGCTCGACAAACAAGAACGTGTCGTTTGCTCCCATGTTACTTTTGTTTCTCGAAATTTCTGACACATAATAACGCGCGACTGCCGGGGGATTGTGAATACTTTTCGGGCGCGTTACCGAAGTTGCTCGTCGCAGTTGACAGCGACAGCCAAGCGATCCCGGAGTACCGTTTCTTGAACTGACTTATTTCTTCTCCAACGGTAAATTAATGAGCGGCCGCAAATTCATCGCCCCCTCAGACATAATGTATCTAAGAAAACACTCGGCGGCAGCGTGCTTGTACGAGGTGTCGGGTGGCGGGCTTATTTATAGTTTAATTCTCCGAAGGGCCTCCGGCGTGCTTGTATAGTTTCTGGGAAGCGTACGTGAGGAAAATAGTGTTCACCTTTGCCTTACGGCGTTGGGTCGTCATGCACGGGCCGCCGTTGGCGCTCTAAATTACTTCGTATATCTTCGCGCGTAACTCTGGCGCAGAAACATAGTATGAGACTTATTTATTTTACGCAAGCTGTTCCGTGGCATCCCTGTGTTTCTTTCGCCCAACAGCTGAGATGGGGAGCTTTAGGAAAGAGGGTTCCAGCGATGCACTCTATATCGCCAGCAAAGAGAGATACAGACGTGAAGATCAGGAAGGCCGATGACGGAGTACATATTTGTTTTGTTTTTTTTGTTTTTTTGCGACGTGTATATTGCTTTGTTGTGTCTTGATGTGAAAATCGGTCAAGGGTTGACTGGAGGCAAAGAAAATACCGTGTAGATTCTACTATTCTGAATGTCTCGTGGTGCAATATTCATTCCAGTGTTTGCATTGAGATACCCAGCTGTATAGTGATCTAATCAAATTACAGCAAGCATATTTCTTATCGTACGCTTCAGATTTATTTGTCTGGCAAGATGCTGATGTGTTTACATCTTTATGTTAGAGACATTTAAAAACCATATCAATAATATGTGTTACGGCGAAGGAGATTAACACCCGACTTCTCAGTTAAAAAAACAAAAACAAAAAAAAAAAACTATGGGACGTTTTTTATCAGCTCACAGAATAAATAAAACTTTTTTTTCTTTTAACGAGCCACTCTATGCCTAGATAAAAAAAAAAAAAAAAACGGGTGTGCGTTTTGTCATTGAGTGGAGTTATGAATATTGTTGCCAGACAAAACCTTATTTTTTTAAGCTGGAACGGGCCATTTTTCTCGGTACGAAGCCGTGTTATTAGTAGACCCTGAACCTATAGTATGCTTTGTACATCAGTGATCGGCGAAAACCTGGGAGAGCAATGCGCATTGATACTCAGTGCTTTCGAACGGAACGGAACGGAACGGAACGGAACGGAACGGAACGGAACGGAACGAAACGGGACGGGACGGAACGGGACGGAACGGCAATAAAATAAAAATAATGTCGGGATTATTTTTTACGGGAAAGGTCATAACAGTAAAACCGTTATAATTTAAAGCACACTTTAAATAATTCTTTAGTCATCGTGGATTTTATTCTTCATTCTACCTGTAAGGCCGTCGTGATTCCGATGGATTGTCAAAAGACGCGTCAGTAAACGTTTGGGAAAACAATAGACTTATTCCAAAACTCGAAGCGCCTCATCGCGGCGTAATGCCACGTTATGCATTGTGGGAATCAGTGGACAGCAAAATCCATATGAGCTCCGCTCCCGGCCCAGAGGTTCCCCAAAATGCAATGTGCGCGTTGGCGGATTTCTGGAAGTAGTTTACTGCAACAGCACTTTTTTTTTTTTTTTTTAGCTTTCTGAGTTCCATAGAGTCTGGGTCTGTAGGATAGCCGTGACTCAGCCACGATCTAAAATGCCTTTCTCGCGTTTAGGACTCTTTTCTCCAGTTGCTCGATCGCAGAGCCGAGGTCCGTCACGTTTAATCAATGTCTAATTCACTGGTCGCTATAAAAAAAACAAAAAAAAAGGTGCATGAGATTATAGGGAAAAGCTGGGCATTGAGCTCTTTAACTGAGAAAGGATCATTGTTTAAGGGCGTACCAATTACTCGCACTCACTACCCTATTTCTTTCGGGAATTATAAGTCTCATTTTTGTTTTAATGCGTCGCTAAACCGTTTCGTGTGCATACATTATTGCAGTACGTTTCGTGACTTAGTTTGCATTGTTTTAGGACTGACTGTATCCGCTCAACCTTTAGTAATGCCTCCGAGCCCTAAGTTCATTTAAATTGCGCAGATGTGAGCGCGTGTTATCACTAAGGAACTGAACCCGCTTCTCTGCAAGCTACGTCCTTCTACGTAGTCTGACGCTTCCCCCGCAGGCTTGCAAACTCCACAAGCAGTAAAGATAATATATCTTAAAAAAAAAAAAAAATCCATTTGAAATGAACCTGCTCTAATACTAACCATCACAGGTGGGCCTTCCGCTCGTGTAGTCTGCAAGGGGTTTGCAAGTTTCTCGAACAATTTACATCTCGACTCCCAGCGTGATCGAGGGGATCAATAAAACTGTTCTGCTTCTAAAAAAAAAAAAAAAGAAAAAAGCACAAAAAAACAAGAACAATAAAGCGTTTGTTGTTAACCAGGAGGTGAGCCCGGTACGATACTGTCTGCCGATCCCCATCGATGACGCTGCGTCGACGCAGATGCAGCGATAGTGGGCGGCCAGCGTCCCTGCGCGCCTCGCTCGCTGGCGAGGCCGGTGGTCAACCGTCCGGCCGCCTGGCGTCTTTGGAGGGCTCGTCTGGGGCCCGCCAAAGAGCCCGTCTCACCGTGCCCCGTCCCACTGTCTTTCCCGGGGACCGTTTGTAATCTGTGCCTCCCGTGATTAACGACGGGGGGAGCTGCTGCGGTAGAGACTGGCACGCCCCCTGGCGCAGACCACGGGAGGCTGGCGCTGTCGTCGTCAGTCTTCCCTGATGAATGGATGCTCCTCGAGGTCATTAGCGCAACCTATTGATTTAGCGGGGCGCTGTTGGTCTATGCAAATTCATGAACACCCGGCAACGTTTATGGACACCGGAAGAGGCCCTCTCGTACGTGATAGAAGACGTGTCAGTGCGTCAGTTCCGGTCCCGTCTTGCTCGCTCCTCGTCGGTCTCCGCTTTTTGTTCGCCTCGATGGAAACGACTCCACTTGGGGAAGGAAGCGAGTCGCGGTATGAGAGCAAATATTTGTGCTTCGCGCTCGCGCGGGTACGCTGCATGATGGCTGATAAACGACACACGGGACACTCGTTTTTCTTATCCGTTTAATGTTTTCTTGTTTTTTTTTTTTGTATTGCGGGTGCCAATGACGCGTTGACATCTTGTTTGTTATACTGCCCGTCTCTCAGATCATTCATAAAGATGTTAGTGGTATCTGGTCTTCGTTTTAGGACATAGCTGGCTCGGCAGGGTCGGCTGTCGGTGGGTCTCGACAGGTCCCAGATAGTGGAACTTTTCTGTCTGGGTCGGCGATACGCGATGTACCGCAATGGGGAATCCCCCGGAATATGATTAATTGCCCGACCTTCAACAGTAATAGGGCTCCCTAAAAAAATTAAAAAAAGTGTTTTTTGTTATTGCTACTGGGGGGGGTTCACGTCCCGAAGCGTCATTTTGGTCGATCAGAAAGTGGTGTAATATCAACTTCGAGATAAAATGCCTCCTCGGAAATGCGACCTCATTTGCGCATAACGCTCGAGCGCAGTGACATGCGACAGGTTTTTGTTTTCTGCCTCGTCGACTTCCAGTCTAGGTTCGGAGCGCTTAAACATGCATCGCACACGCCGTCGTGCAAGAAAGAAAAAAAAAACGGCTTCCCCCCCTCGCATTCCTATCTGCCGAAATTGATCATTGGCGTCAAAACTAAAGATTTCGTTTTTTTTTTTTTTTTTTTTTTTTTGGGTTGCGCAGAGAGAGACCCTTACAACGATAAAAACGCGGATGGGGGAAGACCCGTTCGGCAGAAAGAAAGCGCCACACACGAACACACGCAAAAATGGGGAAAAAAAAACAAAAACAAAACAACGTATCTGTGTCAAGTCTGGCGAGGGGAAAGCGGCCATGCCGTGTCGTCTGCCACTATCGAAGCTTTTTATCGCGGCTCATTCCTCAGAGCGATTGAACGCTGTCAGTTTGTCAAGCAGGTTGTCGCGCAGTCGCAAAGTGCAAACGAGGAGCCCAACTCGGCGGGTCGAGGAGTCTGACCGGACGCCGCGCGGCCCGGGCCTCCCGGCGTCCCCCCCCCCCCCCCCCCCCCCCCCCCCCCCCCGAGGAAACTGGCGCCGCCCGCTCTCCGTGCCGGCGGCCGTCGCGGCGCTCGGACCGGACCGAGGCCCTGGCGCGCCGGGGAGTGCCGATAAAACCCGATGATGTATGGCTGGCCGAAGGGGCGTCTCCGGCCTCCTGATTGGTCGCGATCGATGTGTCGACCAATCGGAGGGGCCACGAACTTTGGCACCACCACCTGTCTCGCCGCATAGTAATCGCAATTCATTACTCCACGCTCTCATAACCCTTTGGGAGTAAATCACGTCTGGGACCCCACGTGGGGCACGTATACTCGGTATTGGCGCTTTTTTCTTCCCCTCCGCGGTCCGCGCAGGGGGCGAAGCTCGCGCTCCCGACTGGGGCTCCGGCGTCGTCGTCTTGAAACTGCGGCTGAGCCACCATGGCGGGGCTCTGCTGCCCCCCCCCCCCCCCCCCCCGGCGATAAATCCTCGCCCGACTCGGCCGCCAGACGCTAACGATACGAGGAGCCCCAGTTTTGGATTCCTTAACTCGGCCACGTCTGGTTTGCTCGACGATGCTGATGAGCGGCTGTCGTCGGGTCCCAAGGGAGCACCCGTCGAAAGAGAAGTGAGAAATCCGTATCGCGCTTCCTTCGGGCTTCCTCGCACGGTCGAAAGTACGAGTTGGGAACCGGGCGTACGTGCCGCTGCGTGAACGAACCCTCTCATAAAGGGAAAAACAAAACCACGCAAGAGAGGTACAGAAAGAAGAGGGGATGAGTTGGAGAAGCTGGATTTTGCAATGTATCGTTACCCAGTTAGTATGTTATAAAAAAAAAAAAAAAAAAAAAAAAAACGGGACAAATTTAAAAGCTTTTGACTGGACGTCTGTACCATGTTACTTTGACCTGGAGATGCAGTACACGTGCCAGTTCTCCGATTGCATTCGCTGAGACACTTACTTAGGCAGATAGCTTAGGAGGAAACACCGCCATGGCCGAATCAATTGACCGTGGCAGGATTAAAACTAAAACATAAATAAACTGGCGCGACTTTTTTTTTTTTTTTTTTTTTCATTTTGAGGGGTTTCACAATTCGGAGCATCCTCCTTCAAGCAAGAAGTGAAGACATTAACGAGAAAAGGGTTAATGGGATATAAATGTTTGGGGGTCACTCTTGCGTCAATTGTGTCACACTCGGAGAATTATGTGTCTGTATAGACAAAGGTCCCGAACACTGGAAGATTTTAGATACTCACGCACGCCCGAAACCTGTTGAAGAAAGTAATAAACCTTTCGTGTAGCAAGTGGCAAAAACAGCGCTTTGGACAGCCGAAACTTAATGTACGCTCGAAAGGAACATAATTTGAGAGTTTGCTTTTAATTGACTAAAAGTGCTTCAATTGCTTCTAGACAATTGAATATAAAATGCATCTGAAATGAACCTAGTATCACCTTGCTATATATGAAACTTTCCATACATGAAACAAAATCATTCATAAACTGTGAAACCATTAAAATATATAGTGTTGTCTGTATTTCGCGGCAACACACCTTACTGCGATCATTTCTCTCTTTTCATTTTGGGTTCGCAGAGACAACTTTTTCTTGGCAAGTTAGTTTCTGTCGTTTAAAATACGACGTAAATGTGCACTGTTTCATAGCAAACGCTCTTTCGCTTTCTTGCATACGCAGCCGTGGTGAACAGAGAGCCTTATATCATTATCCCAGAGCCGCCGAACACTTAAACACGCTATGAAACTTGTAGTAAAAGAGTTGAATACCCTCGTTACACGGGCAGCCTTAACCGCAGTTAAGTGTGACTAAGGTCAGGCTTAACTGCGTTTTAGGGTGCCCCCGTAACTATAGGTATAGTTGGCAGCAACTGCTAGTCATACTCAAGCATAGCTGCGGTTTAGGATGCCCGTCAGGCACCCTTAACAGTCAAGCCTGATCTCAGTCACACTTTACTGCTGGTAAGGATGCCCGTGTAAATATGGTATGAGACAGCATATTGTTGTCATTCAGTCATACTGAGATAAGTACCAGACACGCTTCCGAAATGACATACGTATACGGTATGTCTGTAACCGTGTGAAAATGGTCTCACCTTTTCTTCGAGGATGGAGCAGGCACTTGTGGAGAAAGTGAGTTGCAAATAAAAATATGAGAAGAGTGGCGTGGTGGTTACGTAAGAAAACCACCAGAGTGAACGCTCTAGAGGTATTGTTGGAATTCGTTCTAGATCGAAATGAAGAATACACGTATGGCAAAAATATAATACCTTAACATGGATAGTATTCAACTCCTCTCAGGCTGAAAGGTTGACTCCACTTGGAAACTATGATTGTTTCGTGGCATATCATTTGGTCACTTGAAGGTCAGGTCATAGCGTTGAAAAAGCAACGCTTAGAAGAAATAAGAAAAAAGTATGAGGGACGACGAGGATTGGCATCTTCCTTTGTTTCTGAAATATTTTTTCTTGAACTTTTACGGGCTATATTAATTGTTTCTAAGCTTCGACTCTGTGTCATCTCTTTAATCAGAGTAGCTCCCCAAGTCGGGTAGCATTTCTAATAATCATTTTACGATATATGTAAAGCATCTTTAAGAGCGAAAGAAGTAGCATATAAAATTTCGACTTAGGTCGTTTACTTCAGTGGTATAGCTCTCGAATAGCAGTTCTGTAAACTTTTTCTTTCAATATACCGCGAATTAAACAAAAGCTTATACCTGCCAAAAGGGCGTGAGGCAATTTCATTCCAGCAGCTGGAGGAAAAGGCTCTCTCTTCGACTAGCCGATAACCCTAAACCCATGTCCCTCTACGACGCTCAAGAGGTCCTTCGCACTTTTCATGGTGCATAATAGATCCGAGCCAAGACACGCAGCTCTCCAGAAAGATGTAGATATGATGATGGAACGTATACCTTCTTATCATCTACTAAACACATGTCGCCTAAAAAAAAAAAAAAAAAATGCTGCCTGTATATTTTGTTATTTCCGATACATCTCGGTGTCTGCAAAACGATTCGCCATATTTTTTTTATTTTTTTTTTATTAAATGTGAAACAGCCCATCGCATCTCCTTAGGCCTTGCGTCTTTTATGCTAAGGGATGTAGTGTATACCTCGGTGAGTCGTGGAAATATGTTGCGATATCCACCCGCCCACTTCATATGATAATGTTCCCGTGTATATCCATCCATCCATACGTACACACTAAACATTGTAACACCCATAAACGTGTAAAAAGGGTGTAAGAAGGGTGCAAGTTAGGAAAAACACCCTTTTTACAACCTTTTTACACGATTTCTGAATATCAGTGGGTGTAAAAAGGGTGTGTTGACGTCTTACACCCCTTACACGCCCTTTTTACGCCCCACTTGTAGCGATGGTTTCTGAAATCGTGTAAAAAGGGTGTATGGGCGAATTTTACGCCCTTCATTCACACGGTGTGAGAGGGGCGTAATGTTGATACTGTCGAAAACACCCATGATTTCATAACCGTTCATGTTTATTGCTTTAGTGAAACGGTTGCTGATGTACGGCGGTACGAACATCGAGAATGATTAATCGCCACACGAAGGCGCGTATGATTAGGAAGTGCTAGAGAATAGTTTTTGCAACTCCGATCGAACTCTCCGTCCGACATAAGCCGAAAATTACGTGTCGCGCGTGCATCAGTTTTATCAGTTCATCTTCGATTTAAAAAATCACCTCCGCTCGCAAAAGGTGACCGAAGACGTGTAAATATACAGCCCAGGAAACACACCGTATTGCGCCAATATTGGATCGAATCGAAACGATTGTGCCCACACCATTTTAGTTTAGCCAATACTTAACAAATGGGATGAGTCGCGCCGACGCCATCCTGACCTAACGTACGCGACGCCGTTTTTGGTTAAGTGTTGAGAGTATCCTGCGTGAATCGGCTTCCGGAGAGGTATTTCTAGGGTGCCTACATGTTTCTGCTCCGCTTTAGGGTGGCGCCAACTTCTTGTTACCCTTTCCCAGATCCTCTCCCACCGCCATTTTTTCCCACTTCTTATTTCGCTAAACGTACACAACGTTGAGTTTCTGTAGGTTTGACACACCGCGGCAACACTGTGAGGCCACTTCCGTTTCCGTTCATAAGAGGAGTCGGAGGCTCAGCGGGATGGCGGTCGTCGTGGCTGTCGCTCTCTTTATTCGTGTTTTTCATATTTTGAAGTTGCGAGCGGGAAGTGTGCGTTGCTTTTATCGAAACGCGACTTCCGGCGTCAAAATGGAACGCAACAGACCGGCATTGAACGCCGAAACCTCGCCGTCGGAACGAGAGCGGTGAGCGCTCCCTAGCCCTAACGAGGATTAGCGACGTAGTCCCAGCGCACGACCGGCGAGTGTGACAAAATGGTCGACGAAAACAGCGGAGGTTGCCATGGTAACGAGGTAGGCAACACTGGTTTGTCGGCAACAGGTATCACAAACGTTGTCGCCACCCTAAACAGCGGAGCGGCGGAAACATGTAGGCACCCTAGGTATTTCTATTTCTTGACCGCCTAAAATACGACGTTAAAAAACAAAAATTAAGCAAAACGGAATCTGCTTGCTTTTAGCCCGAGAAGTTTTTCTCGGGCTAACAGCAAGCAAATACCGTTTTGCTTAATCTTTTTTTTTTTTTTTTAAACTGCGCTGAAGCTTTGAACAAGCTGTGGCGCCCTTATTTCGGGTAGTACAGCCTCACCTGACTGGACCAATAAGTAAACTTCCAAACACATGGAGAAAAAAAAAAAGAAAGGCAAAGAAGGAACTCAAACGGATAAACAAGACGACGATCAACGAGTTCTACCGAGACAGCATAAGCCACTCCCCGGCTCCACAGTTTTCGAAAGGGAACCGCCGCCACTCGAACAGCAACCCCAAGGTCCCGCATGCAAGGCGACCCTCCCTGTGCAGCGCAGGAGGCAGCAGAGGGAGATTAGCTGCTTTGTCCACCCCCTTTGACCTCGTCTTCTGATAAGCTTCCACACCTTCTTTCGTGTCTTCGTGTGGCTGTGAGTGACTGCGAAGGCCGCTTCTAGCGAATCAGAGGGGTAGAGCGAAACACGTGACCGCTCTCCGTAGAACAAAAACGCTTGGACGAAAAGTTGTCACGCGATCCTTTCTGACGCGCTGATGGGCTTACCGGACTCATAGTCTTCGCCGTTTGCCAGGTTATGGTGAGTTGTAGGGACCACGTGAATCCGGTTTCCAAAAAGCGTCCTTCAGTGCTCTCCTGTTTTCCGTACAAGCAGGTCCTGACGAGTTCCATTTCGTGACCGTGGTTTTTCGTCGTGAACGGCGGAATACATCCATGCCAACTTTTTTATAATGGCCGTTTACTTTGTCGGAGTCTATGGAATTACTGTGTTGTGTTTGTAGAACGCGTTTCGGCAAAGCATCGGTGGACTTCCGTTGAATGTGATCAACCGCCTTCATCCTCGACATTGTGTTCGCGTTGTTTCGTGCTGCGCAAATCAGACTGTGCATCTATCACGACAGAGAGACAGCTGCTCATCGGTGACCGCGAGCCTTCCGTTGGATGTGAGCTACCGCCTTCGTCCCCTAAATTGTGTTTGCGAATTGTTCTGTGCTGCTCGAATCGGATTATGCATCTATCACGGATTACATGAGATCGCTCCCTTATATGTAAGTACTCTGCAAGCATGCTTCTGATAGTAGTCCTGCCTCCGTCTCAATAGACCATTTTACTGTTTACAAACATGAACTGCCGCTTGCGTCCCAAGTAACTTCCGGTCGTTCCGTCTTTGTGAACGTAGTTAGCAGAGACATGGCTACGGCCAGATGGCCTGCTTGCAATCGTCTAAAGAGAATTTAGTAGAACCTAGTATGATCTTGATCGAAAAATAAAAAGTGAACCAGGCATGTTTCGACTCCTTTGCAGTCATTTTTTCGTGCACTCTTTTGGGTTATCACACCCTACTTTATGGGTGTTGGTCATCGCGGCTTTTTTTTATATTTTGCTTTCTGGCGGTGGTACACCCAATTTAGAGGGCGTACTGCGCAGTCATAACACCCTAATAAAAAGGTGTACAGTGGAATCACACCCTATTTTAAGGGTGTTCGGAATAACGCCGTCCTTTAGGGGTGTTAGGAAAAACGCCCTTTTCTTAGGGCGTTTTGCTACACCCATAAGGGTGTTAGTTATAGGACAAGCCATTTACACCCATAAGGGTGTTACGATGTTTAGTGTGTAGAGCGAGAATACGATGTAGCCACGAAGGGCCCTTATCTTTGGCAAACCGCAGGACGCGGCGGCGTTCTCAACGGAAACGTTGAGCACGTACGCTCCAAAGATGCGATTGCGGCGTCGACTAACTATTGACGCTGCGTGTCTTTTGTCCTCCTTCATATTTGAAGAGATATGTATCAGACCCCGCACAGGTAGGCTTGCCTAGAAAGAAATTGTGAATCGTATTATAAATGAATTTTTAGAGAACGTCAGTTTTTTCTTTTTTATATATTTATTCGACCTCGATTGAAGACCGGTTCAAAATTCAGGTTGAGTGAGGTCTGTAGGATTAAAATCTTTTGAAGTTCAGAAACATTTTTGTCCTAATTTCGACAGTTCGACCATGCAGGCGCTGCCAGCGTCGCAGAGCACGCTATTGTAGTAGAAAATGTAATAATCCTTACCAGGTTTGCTTTTCTACACTCTAAAAAAAGCCCGTGCGTCTACTTTCCCGTACAACACTTGGAGAACCAATCACCGGAACTTGCGGAGGCAGCTCAGCGAATGACGATGCCGAAACATATGTTTAGACCAAAAACCGCAGTCTGAGTTGTGAGACGCAATGCAAAATGTCACGCTTGCATTGCTTATTGTAACAACCCATATGTTACATATGCTCAAATAAACATATGTTTCGGCATCTTCATTCGCTGAGCTGCCTCCGTAAGTTGCGGTGATTGGCTCTCCGAGTGTTGTGCGGGAAAGTAGACGCACGGGCGTTTTTTAGAGTGTAGCAAAACGAATAAAAGTTTGCTTGATTTCAGCATAAAATTTGTTCGGTCAACAATCAAAAATTAGCAAAGCCAAGTAGCAGCGATGTCTAATGGGGGTTAACATAACTAATGGTTTCGTCAAACAAAGATCTATAGACCAACACGCGGCCCTGACGTCACGCAGCTGCGGTGGCGCTGTCGACGGCACTGCACATGCGCAGACGCTTCACTTCACGCGAATTCGGTTTCTGCACACGCACAGTGCCCACACCTGGTGTGCGGCAAACGCGGGCTTGTTTCTAAACAGCGTGTCCGTCTATACGATCTAAAATATGTTTGGGGTTTATAGAAAACAGGGTGTTGAACCGGAGCCGAACCGAACCGAAAACCGGAACCGAACCGTTATTTTCAGCCGAACCGGAACTGAACCGAACCGAAATCTTCCCCGCCATCTCAGAACTGAGCCGGAACTGAACCGGAAGAACATATAACGGTAACCGGTGCAAAGTGGTTCACGGTAATCCTGTTTTAAATTTTTTGTTATTATCACAAAATGAATATTTGAGAATAAAAAAAAAATTGGCACCTGTGTTTCCATGTATTGATCAAATCGTCATATACAGACGCAACGTATGATAAATTGTGGGTTTTCGTGGCGCTTTTTTATTGGCACTATGATTAATCATGTGTCCACGTGGTCACGTGACATCATGGTGTCTAGACATGCTGTCAAGGAATGTCACGACACGTGACCCCGTGACGTCACGTGGCTCGTTCCATCAAGTCGATTTGAATTGAGAACGTACGTCACTAGAGGTATTAGCGTTGTTGACACCTTGACGTCACATGCCATCACGACTTCGCACCGCGAGTCACATGACACCGTGACGTACGCAATTTTCCTGACCCCGAGTAGAGTGATCGGGTTCATGACAAGCAGCATCGCCAAACATTTGGGTAACGGCTCGTGTTCAATTAAAGATGATAAGCCCAACTCTAACAATATCTGAAGCTCAGCCCATGCTCTTTGCTTTACCAACCCCAGCCCATAACTATGATGAACACTGACGGTATATAATTAGCGTCAGATCACGTGGCCGTTTGTTCTAATTGCGAGTTGAGGAGGAGAAGGTGTTTCCTTCCCTCATTTTTTCTGCATCTGCCATTGCGCGAAGGGGAAAGCTAACGGATGTTTCTTGTGAGCTATCAACGTCAGCGATTACTTCTTAGCGGTATTAACAGAAAGTACAAAAAATGTTGCACGACCTATTTTACATGTATGCACATTATTGAGGCACCCGAACATGCAAGCAAACATGCTTCCATGTTTGCTTGCATGTAGGCACCCAAACATGCAAGCTCATTATCCTTGTAACCCAAACATATTTTCGTTGTTGCTCAACTGCCTCAGAAGGTTGTCCCCGAGAATAGAAGTATTAAAATGACTAGATATGACTTATTAGTCCGACGTTACATAGAGCTACAAGTGCGTACGGTAGCAGTATCTTGAAAGATCCTAGTGGCCTCGGAGGGTCAGCCGAACGTTGACAGCCGCTCTAAGTCTACATGATAATAATGTAATTAATGCAAAGGTGCAAGCGAGCTGGACAATAATGTGTTTGGAGATTTATGTTTGGAGCTGTGCTTGGAGATTTATGTTTGTCATTTGTACCCCTTGTTCCCCTTTTCCAGGGATTATTTTCGTCGCTCTAAGTCTCACAAGAGTGTCGTTCTCAAGTTCTTCCCCAAGTTTTGACCCCCTCTTCATTTTGTTTGGGCTTCACAGTTGGCTGCAAAATAAAACGAATGGATGATTACTGTTAAAAGTTGCACAAATAAAATTATCAAATTAACACCAGCAAACGAAAGAGGCAGTTCCAGGAATAAAAAGTAATCTCTGAAGAAACAAGAAATAAAGAAGAAGAAAAGAAAAAAAGGCAGGGGGGAGGCTAGTTTTAAAAACATACTGTGCTCTAGAGGTTCCTCTGCCCCGCATCTTCGGCACAGACCATAAAGCGCAGCCACGGTAACCACTTTGTTTGCAAAAATACTCTTCCTAGAAAGTGCGTTTTCGTCGTGCCAGACGCTCGCGCCGTTCCTCACGGCGATGCACCAAGAATAATGATTTTTGCCTCTCAAATACACGCCTAGCACTGAGCGCGAACTTTATGCAGCGTGCATTTTGCACCACCGGATTTCATTTTCTCAGTAAGAACAACTCGCAATGATCTCCGACATACAGTGCGATGGCGTCTCGTGCAAACCATGTTAAACAGTACAGCTAAATGCGATGTTCGCAACACCAGCAATAGACGTACAAATTGTAAAGTTGCCTGCAGTATATATAGCAGTCTCGCGATGATATACGGCAGCCAGACGAAATGTTAGATAGCGTGACAAATAAAGCACAGAGTTGTAAAGTGAGGGCCCAGAACAAGTGCACGCAAAATCGAATATAACATTAGCCTCCCGAGGCAGTATTTCGCGAAGTTTCGAGCTCATGCAAGCTGATGCCCAAATGTGACTTATATTAGAATTCTAAGAATTTTCGTCTGTCCTACGCTCTATTTATGTATAATTAGGAATATTATTGCATGCTTCTCTATGCATTTGCTTTTGAGCAAAGGCGTTGTGTAAGTGATTATTTAGAAAAATACCATTTATTATCTTCCTCTTTCTGAACATTTGGTGCATTTGCCTTCCCATCTATCATGTGAGCACAAAGTCATTTTTGGCATACCCAGCAACCCGATGTTTTCACATTGCCAAACAACGAACAAAAAACACATTTCCGCAGACTCAACAGCTGTCGTACTTTCGAGTATCGTCCCCCCGTAGTCGGTCTCAAGCGGTTATGAGAACTTCATAAAGCAAAATATATTGATAAAAATGAAATATATTTAATCACTGACTGAAAATTTGACAACGTGAATAAAGGGCCGATCACCTTAAGCATATAGTACCTCTTAAGTAAATGCACCCCCAAATCATCTGACAGGTGGACCGTAAATCTTTTCCGGTGTTTCCATCCTCAATGATAGGCACGTTATAAGCGATTTGGGAGAGCCTTAAATAAATGTATGATTTTGAAGTTCATTTAAATAACTGTGTTCCTGTCAGATATGTAACTTCACACACATATTGAAGTCTGTTAGTGCCTCTTTTATGTGATGAACAGAACTATAATGTGTTTGTGGGCTGGACAAAAACAAAGTTCACAGGGGCGCGTGACGGAACTATGACGATTACGCACGCAAACCATCAGAAAGTGTCAAATTAAACAGCTGCCATGTCGAATAGGGCAGGAAATACTGCTTTTTGCAATACTATTATTTGCAATCTGAGCGAAATTCTTCCCCACCCCCCGTCCCTTTCGATCTGGATGAGCATCTTACCGGCGTGCGGTCGTGTATCACCAGTACTGCGTGGAGCACGTCAAAGACCCCAAGCTAGCGGTTGTACTTACATCTGTATCTCTAAACAAGGCTCAGAACAGAAATATCCATGGCAATGTTTCCTTAAGTATTTATTTCTGTTATCTTTTACACCTTTTATGTACAGTTAGACATCCGCATGTATTGACTATGAGAGCTTGCATTAAGAGCATCAAAATTCAACCAAATAAGAATGCGACCGGGACACATCTGCACAGCGCTCATTTTATTTCGACCTTCGCGGTATATTTACATTTGTCGTAGCCACGAAACAATATCTACAAAAGTTCGGTCAGAGGTAACAGGCACGCACACGTACACACACATACACACACGCACGCACGCGCGCACACGCACACGCACACACACTTAGATGCGTGTGGATGCAAGCAGGAACGCACACCACACGTTTTGCACGACCCGGGGTTGCGCACGCGCGCAGCCCATCCCCAGCTGCGGGTGCAACAACGTTTTCGCGAATCTTCACATATATGTACAGGTACGTCATAAATCCGGGCATGTCAGAGGGGAAACGTATACAAGGTAGGATGTAGAAATACGCGAGCAGTACATTTGATTAACGTGACCTCCGCGGCTGTATTGCTTCGGGACCATCAGCTCGCTTTGGGGACTTGGAAGACATCCTCTCACAGTTTCGAGCTCGTCAGAACCTCCCCAGCGTTCGATGTTCAACGAAGGTGGATGCCACGAACTTAATTTAGGAGAATCTCGCCTAAGCTTGGGCGAAGCGCACGCCGGTTGTCGTCGGTTGTACAATACATAGAAAGTATATTAAACACGCAGCGGAAACGTGTAGCCCGCCCGATATTCTGAAACCACTTGATCACTGCCCACTGGGATAATCTCAGAGGCGGCGGCGAGATGTTCTGCTCGGTTCCTGCGCGAGTTCTAAGGTGCTCCGCTCCCATCATATTCAGATCCAACGGTCAGTCAACGGACCTGGTAGTAAATCTAAGATATTACGATATGCCGTAACCTATACCGTGAAGTTCTCTCAAGTGCTCGTTTTCTGTTTGTTTTCCTAGAAAACAAATTTACTTTTAAGATCTAGAAACTTCAGATCGCACAGGGTGAAAACCCTTTTAATCTGGAGGCGTGTTAAGAGTTTTAACATCTCGAAACACTCGGCGTGGAGCCATAAAGAACCTTGATTTGACTTTTTTTTCACGACCAAGTGACAACTCTCCAGTGGCTGGGCATCTGACAGTGCAAATGAAACTAATTTTGATGAAAGACGCTGACGCCGGGCTTAGAAAACTCTTCAGAAGCACTCCCCCCCCCCCCCCCCCCCCCAGTTCTCGTCAGAATCAGTCTGATTTTGTACACACGCGAGCATGAAGCGCGTCAGACTTGTTGGCATTTCATTGGCGGCACTGCCTCTCCATTTCAGCAAACGTAGATGCAGATGAGCTTTCTGGAGGTATAAATATTCACAGGTATCTTTCAGATAGTTTCGGTAGATATTTCACCGTGAGTTTCCGTATGAGAACACCTAATGTCTTGAGATTTGCACATGCAATGTTTCCGCCGTATTTCAAACCATGTGCAGTGGTGAGTTGCGAACATCGCTTACGGCTTTTGGAAGTTAATTATACGTGGGAACCTTTGTTTCAACCCTATTAAATACCTATTGTTATACAGAATCAACAAACTGGATTCTTAATTATCGAATTAAACATGCCAGGGGTTATCATTGAAATATAAATAGATTCAGATTTATTTTCGCTAAAAAAGGGGCAGACGCCTGTATTGTAGGGCTGATTTCTTCTGCCTTCGAGATTCGCTCTTTCATACACGACCACCAGACACGCGCATACTTATATTTTGTACATATTTGAGAGATTCTGAATGAATTTGCCAAACAGGTCGAATGTGGTTAATTTCATTCCCTTTATGGCCTCTATTCTGTGCAAAAGCGACTTCTGATATCTAAATCAGTCTGTTACGCGAAACTTATTATCACACAATAAACGCTGTATGAACTGCGTGCATCGAACCTAATAATTTACCCTCAACGATTCTTTGTCTCTTTCCGCTTTATTCGCTAAGGTACAATAGCTATGATATGGCCTTTAACAAAGGGCATTTCCAGAACAGCTAGCCTTTCCTACGACCTCACTGCAAATATATCTACATAGACAAATAAGCGGAACAGAAGCTGGCACTGTCTAACTAACGATACCCGGCTACGATTCCGCAAGTAATTCGTTTCAGGACGCGTGCTGCGACACGTGCACGGAGAAGCAGCACTAACCACCACCATCGCGAACAACCACTCGTCGACAGGTCGCGGCGGGAAGAGGCTATCTGTATCTTAGGAAGGTCGCGGCCAGACCAGGCACGAGGGCCGTCGTCCAAAATGCAAGGGCGCTAGGCGGCAACTCTAAGGTGACAGCGGGGTGAAGCACATGTTCCACTCACACACAGACACGTACGAACACGGGGAAGGGGCCAGGAGGCTCGAACGAGAACCCCGTGGCCCCGAGCGCCGCGGCCAGCTGTCCAGGCAGTCCGTCCGCAGTCGCTCGGTCCCGACTAAACATGCGAACCGTCATCACAGTTCGACGCCGCTCCAGAGGAGGATGGGGCGTCACGGGGTCCGGCGGTCCGGCGCTCAGGGCATGGCGTCGGCCATGGCGTCGACGGGCGTGCCGGTCCCGTAGTGCTGCGGCGCGAACTCGTCTTCGGAGGAAGAGGAGTTGGAAGAGGACGAGCCGGCGTCTGCGCAGGGACTTCCGGCGGCGGCCATGATGGCGGCGGGTGCCGATGACGCGACCGCGTAGCCCGCTCCGGCCCGGTAGATGGGCACGGGGCCTCCGGCGCACGATACCGACGACGACTTGTCAACTGGAACATGGAAAAGGTGGAGACGAATTAGGGACATGATTAAAGGCAAAAAGCGCGGGATACCGCGGAGGGGGCAGCCCGACGGCTGATGAGGCAAGGCGGGCCCCCATCTCTCGTCCCCCCAATTCCCTCCGCTTTCCCCGCTTCCACTAACGGCTGCGGCCTTTTCCTGACAATCGATGGAAATGAGGAGGCCGAGAGACGAAAAGGTGGGTGTCGCTGGAAACCAATCCGTCTCTCCCGGAATAATTTTTATGCCGTCCGGAATTCAATCTGCATTAATTGAGCGAAAGAGGATGGCGGTAAGGCCCCCTCCCCCCACTTTCTCTCCTCTTTCCTCGGGAACTCGCAGGAAGGATCGACCCCGCTTATATTAAAAAATATTTTTCAGCGGTTGGTTTTGCGGCGGTCGGGCTCTCCCCCGCCAAGAGCGCAATCCCTCCTTCGTCCTTTTCTGGATGGCTGCTTTGCAGGTTGCGTTCCTCGCCCTTCGGCGTCCCCGCTCTCTGCCCCCTTACCGCGGAATTCCGTTCGCTGCCTCGCCAACTCGTCCGGACCTCGGACTGCTGCTGCTGCGATGGCCCGCTATATCCGGGCACTTTCTCAGCCCCGTTCCGACGTTTGCGTCGACAAAGTTGGAGCGAACACAGTAAGATAAGAAAGGTGTCCTTTTTCCTTGGTTTTCTTTCATTTTCTCTCCTCGAAGATAACGTAATACCGCACGTTTTATGGCCGCAAGAGGGTAAGATATGTTTGTATACCGTTCACTACTATCAGGGATGGGCTGGCAAAATCCGAATAATGATATCGTGGTCTATGACAGACTGATTCGAAAATGTTAATCTAGCCTCCAAAATAGTTTCACGCATTTTCCGGTGGCTGTCATCTTTAAGCTGAAAGGTCCTATGGGGATATGTAGCTTACTGTTTGTCAAAGACAACTTTCAAGGTTTGGAAAGCACCTAGCAAGATCGTGCTGCCATCATGGGCAAGGCAGCAACGTCCACAGGTATGGTGACCGGTGAATAGATCCTACCTGCATTCGTTGGATAGTTGGGTGTTCTCCAATCACGGTTCGATGAGCAATACGATTAGGGCTCGAGCAAGAGCTAATATTGGACCATCAGTTGACTTGTTGGCGGTTTGGGACTCTCCTCACATATCCAAGTAAATTGGCAATTCAGAAAGTATCAAAATAATAGGGCGCCCTTGCGACCACGACCATGTTCTGCCCATGTCCCGCTTTCATACAGATGATACATAGCCCGATGCGTACAATGCTCGCTTTTCTTAGTTTGTCCTGTGCGTATCTGGTTTTGATTGGTCTTTGGTCTATTGTTTTTGAACATGGCCGCACATTGTTCGACTTTGTTTATGCTGTGTTGCGCATGCTGTGTGTATGAAGCCCTTTACCATATTTAACTTTGCGCTGTGTTATATGTGATGTGTTTCCGTATTATAGTATAAACGTCGAGTTGGGGGCTCAGAGTTAGTCAAGCTCCGAAGTTCGAACCCCCATCTTCTTTTTTTTTGTCTGACCTCCAATTCACCACAATTTTACTCGTGGTAACAAATAAGCTCCGCATTGCATAAACATTATATTGCTTCACAAGTAGCTCCCTCAAGCCTCAATTTTTTTTTAAATTCAGTTCCAGAAAGGGCGGTAAAAACAGCCATAAAATGGTAGCTCATTACCAGAACATAAAGAAAAATTATGTGTTTCTTTTCAAGACAAACTAATATTAAATTGATCCAGATTAAAAAAAAAAAAGACTTTCGACTGAAAAGGACTTGAACATAGAAAGACGTGTCCGACTAGTTTTAATGTATATACTTTTTTTTTTTAATTTCTGCTTGTAAGCGTTCGCTCTGAACGTGTATCGATGTAACGTACCTTTTAGGCTGGCTGACGTGCGACTGGACGCTCAAATACCGAGCGCTCAAATAACTTATGTTAGTTCTGGTTTTCCCTTGCCATCTCTTATATACAGCGTGCAAAACGAATGTTATCTTGAAATTCCGGATCTTCAACAAGAACGTCACAGCGAAATCGAGCTGGTGTATATTATCCGAAAATGCCCCGGAAACTGGAAGGTCTTGTCCTGTGAGAAATGGTACGCTCTATGCGCACGCTCCATAGAATATGCGTGTGTGTGTGGTAATTATGAGATCTACTCGAGGAGCCGAAACAATGGCGAGACAACAGTCCAATTTCGCCGCAGAAGAATCATTTGTACCCTTGTGGGCGGATTAGAACACCCCCGAAAGCTTGAGAAACAGAGAGTGAGAAGGATTTATGAAGCGATAAATTATTTAACCACGCCCATTCCGCTAATATCTCTCCCTAGATTGGAATGAATGGTACTCTGTTTGTTCTCCTGTGAAGTTTGTACTTGAAATTGTTAACAAAATTTTGATAGCAAAAGCAATCATAGCTTTTTGAGGTCTCTCTATCAAGAAAACAAGACTGTCAATGGAAAAGCAATAAGAATCGGCAAGTTAATCACAATTCCCCAGCACATTGCAGTTTCAAAAAAAAAAAAAAAACACAAACGAAATCGCTAGATGAAAGATGTTGCCGAATTTAACCATTTCAGGGTACCTGACACCAAATATTTTTGTATTATATATTTTTCTATTGCAACAAGCAGCACGTTTTGTCCATTGTATGCAACATGGAAATCCTGTTTTGACTTTTGCCTACAACAGGCAGGACCCTGTTTACTTTTGTTTAATAGAATTATAAAACAGAACTATATTTTTATGAGGTGAATCCAAGAAAGAACGTCAAAAGGCAGCTACCGATGCCGGATATCATACAGTATATCTTACGCCAACAGAATGTCCATGTGGTGATGAGTAGTACCTCCACACTGGGCCTACAATATGCAAATCGCGCAGCCAATCGCTACACGGAAAAAAATCTGCAAATAACATTATGGAAACCTAAGTGATTCACTCTAGACAATGCCCACCTGAAAGAAGTTCGCATCCACTAAACTTTGGGCCTAAAATTGATGCAGTAACGGCTACCAACTCACTGCACTTAGCACAGTCGACAGAAAATTATGTCCACTGCGCGAAAAGCCAGAGTGGCTTTCCCTGAACTACATAGGCGCGTCACAAGGCGTCTTTCTGTATCTTGCCTATAAGGGTACATTCTTTGCCCCGAGATGTGTCGGTTGCGTCCTTTTGCGCCTACTCGACATGACGTGACATCAAAAGTAAATAGAAGTGATTGTGAGAACGGTGGATTATTGTGACATGGGTAGAACAAGGTTGTTGGTAAGGACACTCTGGATGCAACTATCAGCATGTGCTTCAAACCCCTGCCCCAAACTCTTCTAAATGCATACCCTAGTTACATAAGTACACTCAACTACTATAGAGAGCTCACTCAGTCGCGATCGTTCGGGGTTAGACACAAGCGCCCACTGTCATTAA
The DNA here is from genome assembly GCA_013358835.2 of Ixodes persulcatus. Classification (NCBI taxonomy): domain Eukaryota; kingdom Metazoa; phylum Arthropoda; class Arachnida; order Ixodida; family Ixodidae; genus Ixodes; species Ixodes persulcatus. The sequence goes on from JABSTQ010010120.1 coordinate 1,984,256, forward strand.
GTCGCTTGTGGCAGTGGAACGCAACCGAGATCGCTGCCAACTGCACTATGTGGAGGGTGGCGAAGCGCCAGGGCATGTCGGTGGTGTGCTGGTCCGGAATACCATCACGCCCAAACATGCGCCCTTGATCCACGAATAACTTCGAGGTACCCATCACAGTTCCCACGCACGCTTCAAGGCCCGTTCACGCACTCGCGTTAGACTGCGACCGACTGAGACAAGACCGGTTTTTAAGCCTCTTGCGACGGCTTACGACCAGGTCCGCAGCAGCGCACCCGGTCGTAAGCCGTTGCAAGAGGCTTAAAAAGCGGTCTTGGCTCACTCGGTCGTAGTCGGTGTCAGGTGTGTGAACGGGCCTTCAGGTCAGGCTGCGCAGACTTCGATTAGGGCTGGTGGTTATCTGACACTTCCGACAAAAAAAAAAAAAAGAAAAAGAAAACAAAGGACGGCCTTAACTGCCCACTCTACGATGTCCAGAAAGCTGCAAACAACCTCGTTCTCAACTAAAAAGAATATATATATATATATATATATATATATATATATATATATATATATATATATATATATATATATATATATAATGTGTGTGTGTGTTTCCACAGGACAACAGAGTACATAGACGACAGACCTTTCACTTGTGCGATGACCATTCAATGAGACTAATAAGAGCAATCACACAATTAATCAAGGGCACCCAGCTCATTTAATCTATATAGGCCAAGATCCACAAACGTTCTAAACAATTCTAACCCATCAAGCTTTCACTATTTTCTTTTCATATTCATCAATACTTCCTACTTTTTTATCCTTTAACTCTTTTCCCTGTGCGGAGTAGCTGCTAGGGCAGGTTTTCACCGCCTACCTCTCTGCCTTTCACTCATCAAAAAACAAAACAAAACAACAACAACAGCCACACAAACAACAGAGTTTGCTTATCTTAGTCTTGAACTGGATAAACTTTGCTGAGTTAGAGATGGCGTCGTCTGCAGCACTGCCACCGACGGCTCGCTTAAAGGGCTCGATACGTGCAAGACAAACCGTTGGACGGGCCATACGACGCGTTAGAAAGTCTTAGATTGCCTGTGCGCAAATTGTGCAATGAGAAACTCGGGACATCACGATCCCACATAATTAAGTACCTCCTCGTGGTATGATGCGTCGGTCGCTTTGTTGTGCATGCACGTGCCTGGCGGGTTAGCGAAGCAATTACTACTTTGAAATCCTGAAGCAGGCATCTAGCGACAATCGTAGCGGCCAACACTGTGCGTGTGTGCGTATGTGTGTGTGTGTGTTTGGGAAGTGGGGAGGGGGGCACGATTAAGGGTCCGAGCTGCCGTATAACGATTCAGACTGATCAAGAAGTTCAAAGACGACCCCTGGTTTATGAGTGCAGCTGTTAAATGACGTGAATGGCAATGCCATTTCCGCTATATCTTTTTCGCCTGCACTCGCTTGAAGTGTGCTTTGATACTCATTTTGTACTCCAAAAAGAAAGCAAGGCGTAATGTATATTTTTTTAATGCTTGCGATCAAAACAAAGGGTTCTATAATTAATGTACTTTACCATTTATAAACGTAATGTGAGTAACAAAATAGCCATGTAGCAACACCTAAGAATTCAGTTGAGCCTAAGGCGTGGATATACGTATATGTGAACACACAGCACGGCGAACACTGCGACGCGATCGACCAGTTGAAGTCCTATTGGTGCGCGCCCGAGTAGCCCATTCTGACAGAGTCTCCGCCGGTCAGATGGCGCAACTGGTAAAAAATAAACAAACGACAACAACAGCAACAACGACAACAACAAAGACGTGTATCGTTGCCACGGCACCTGTGAGCGTTCGTTTTCCGTTCGGCGCGTCTGCTCTGACCTCAACGGACATTTGCGTGAACAAAACGCCAGATATCTCTCCGCTTCAATACATTCATAAAACTGTTCTTGAGGCTGTTGAGACACGAAACTATGGTCAATAAAGAAGCTGTGTCAAAGCAACAAGCGAGGCGCAAGTGCCACATTCTGCATGATTTGGCACGCCGAAAAAAAGACTTAAAAAACAAGCATGTTCTTTTTAATGTCCGCGACCCGCGACCACTCGCCGAATATCGAAGAATCACCTGGTGGCTCAGCTTAAAACCAAGATAATGAGATAACTTTATCTGGCAGCTGCGACGCGCGCGCAGTGTCCACACCTATATATCTTACATCGAGGTTGAGCATAATCACAGGTAGGCGCCGTTAACTGCCGTTGGCCTGACGGCATTTGAAACGGTTCGTGTGCCAAGGGTGTTATTCAGATTAACGTCATGAAGGTACACAGTTTGAGGCACGTGGAACGCATGTTATAATGTTGCAGCGATCTCTAGGCGAATTGTAAATAAGGGACGATAGGATTTTGGTCGTACTTGGAACTATATTCGATGTGTGCAAAACGTGCAAACTCACCACCCATCTGCGGATGTCCACCTCCTGAAGATGCCTGCCCTAGGTACAGGTGCGAAGGACAGCCCTGGCCTTGGAAGTAGCCGCCAGAGCCCAAGTGGAACGGTATAGACGACGATGTTCCCGTGGCATTCATCTTCGCATTGGGCGGCGTCTGCGGTGGAGTGTCTGTTTGCGGCGCTGTGGCTCCAGGACTGAAGCCGTTGCTAGCGTAGCCTCCAAAATGGCCGGATGTGGGTGTGCCGCCTCGGTGGTGGTGGTATCCTCCGGAAAACCATCCAAGCACCGAACCGTGGTTTCCTGTGGCAGCCGCAGCTTCCTTGGGTGTACCGTGCGTCTGATGCCCCGACGGCTGACCGGCAGCACAGGGCAGTGGAGGCGGAGGGCTCTTGCTTGTGGCCGTGTCCGCGAGGGACCAGATCTTGGGTTTGCTGTGTGAGTTGTCGGCTCCGGAAGAATCGTCCGCCGCGTTGGGCGAAGACTTGGACATGAGAGATTCGAGTCCTTGGAGGTCTGGAGATGGGCTGTCTGATGAGGCAGCCGGTGTGTAGCCCGTCAGGGCGTTCGGCGGAGCCAGAGACATGATGCCACTGAGGATCGGTGACCGGGACGTGCCTCCGACGGCATACGGGTTCATGGAGTGCCCGTAACCATGCCGCTGTTGTTGCTGTTGCTCCATGGCGGCGTTGGACGGGTGGGGCTGTGTGGTCTGCAGCTCCGCTGGTTCACGCTCGACCTCGACGGAAGTTTGAGGTGGCCGTAACGTGGAGTCTGAAACAAGGTGGAAATTATACGTGAATTTTACGATCGATCATTCGAATTCTTTGCACCCTTAAAAGTATACCTTTTATAAATCATTGTTGTTCTAAGATAAAGCATTAAATAAATTAAAGTACACAGTCGCGACTTTCCGGGACGAGGCTAACCGCCTTATCAAAAGTGACTGCTGGTCAAAGAATTAAGTCAAGCTTATGCGGAGCGCAAGTTCGTCTGCTTCTTACACAGGGGTTGAGATGATGTCAGAACGCCGAACACTTATTGGCTGATTAAAAAAAAAATATTGGATAGACCTCAAGGCGTCTAGCATTGAGGTCTACCCACTATCCTTCCAATCAAAGCCAACCAGAACTTGGAGTCGTTCTGACGTCACTGCAACCTCTGCGCAAAAAGCAGACGACTTGCTCTCACCATAAGTGCGTTTAACAATACAGTCTGCGTGTGTGACGGATTGACTCATGTTGGTTACTCTCAATCTTAAAAAGTTGCTTGAGTGGTGGTAAACATTTTACACTGGCGAGGTCACGTTATCTGATTCATCGCTAACCATTAACGTGTCAAAATCAAACTGACTATAGAAGACTCACTCAGACGCCTGCATACCGGTCACCAAGAAAGCACCTGAACAAGAGAAGGCTTTCAGTCGTTCGCGATTATTTTACAAAAAAATACAGAAGCCATAACAGTATACACTACCTTTTAGTGAAAAAATAACTGGAGTTGGTGGCATTGCTTACAAGCCTAGTACGCTTCATATTAATTTTTACACTTAAGAAATCGAGCTTTCTAACATTCATTTCTACCTAATCACATAATCACCCTGCATAACGTAATTTTCAACTACAATTAGTTCCCAACGCGTTTCATAAAATTTTTAATTATAACTCCCCATTATATAAATTTATAAAACATCATCAATCTCCCAGAGTACGTGTACTGAAAAAGAAGATTAAAAAAAAATAATTTTTAACGTCCCATGCGTCTTTCAGGCGGCATATTTCTTATGTTTAAGATGATACAAGGTACAAACACATGATGTCAATGTCTACGAAAAAGATCAATGATCTTAATCAGAATTCAACAGCTCCCTAGCTACATATCCTGATATGGACACAGAATACAGAGTTACGACAGAGATCGCTTGTAGATCACCCTCGATACTATGGCATGCGAATACCTTTACATGTATTGAGCACACTCATTAATAAACATGATAACCATAATACTTAACATTTATCCATTATCAATAAAACATATCCGCTATGTCTACGTAAATAGTTTATTAACCCCAAGTGTCATTTACCCATTACGTCTCGCCCAAACCGTTACCAGGACATATTTATTTAGACTGTGCGGTTTTCCTTTTTTAGACACTGTACCGCACTCTATAACTGTGACATAGTCAACCTGCTAACACCAGCTTTTCTCGTCAATCGTCTAAATTGTTAAATAAATCTCGAAACTGAAAATTCAAGTCGAATTGAAATTTAGCTGCGTATTACTGTCATCAGTGTCCAAACTTTAAGATTTTGTTATCCATGTGACAACTGATATCAAAACGCAGACAAGGCAAAAGACAACACGAGAACCTAGCGTGCACCATCTTGTTTTCGCTTTCTTTTCGCTTTTTTTTTTTTTGCCACTTCACGTGATTTTATTGTCCATTTGGTTAGAGCAGGATTGTTTCCCATTCGGCCACCGCCTCCTTTCTCCAGTTCCAGGTGGACAGAAAAAAAAAAAAAAAAACACAACGAGGCTCAGGAAAACCTTAGCAGCCACTGGCGGAGCCCCCCTTCCCATAAAGGTGTTCGGTCCCAGCAGAAGACCTTGGGGACCCACTACACTTGCTTAAATCCTCGTCTACAGCGACTGCCAGGGGTCCCCCAGCGGAGCCATCAGGCGCTTATAAATCTCGACCCAGCCAGCGCTGTGTCCGACCGGCGTCCTCAAGTTGACGTGTTTGTGCTGGTCGTTCGATCGGTACCGGGAGAGCGGAGAAGGGAAGCGCCATTTCGCACTCCGCAAAACGGGAGCCTAAATACACGTAAGCAACATTACGTCTCCCTCGCTTCCACTTCCCGATTCTCCCCTCCGTGCGTTGCTTTTTGTTGTCCGTCACCTTTTCTTTTTTCATTCCTTTTCTCGTTTATTTCGCGATGCTTCGTTGATCCCTACCTAACGGGAGAGACAGCTGTCGAGGGATTCTAGTGCTCCACCATATCCATGGGTTTGGGGTCTGGGTGCCCCCTCTAAATTCCTGCGCCACCTCCAAGTTAAAAGCTTCTTGGGTTCTCTCTTTCTAGATAGGCGTTTAATTTGTACTGCAAGGAGAAACCCCCCTCTCCCCTTTTCTTTCTTTTTCGCTCTCTTTCTCTGCCCACGGCTTGAGAGCTTCCCTGCCCACGCGCCAATTTCGAGGGTGGACACCTCGTTTGATAGATGAAGCACGGGGGAGAGTAACGCGGGGGGGAGCGCTCCGTTTTTATACCCGGCTCTTCCCGAAAGGGACGGGAGGGACGCACGCACACACGCACACCAAAACAACGCTGGAGCTCGCCGGAAGAGTAGAGCGCAACCTCTCAATCCACGCACGCGGCGAGCGCGCTCAGCCCGAAAGAGGCCGTCGGGATATCTAAAAGCCAATCCGCCATTGAAAATATCTCCGGTTTATTTACTTTTGATGGGGGGGGGGGGGGGGGGGGACTGAATGGCAGGCGCACAGAGCTGGGGAAGTTGACTCCGGTGAAAGAAAAGGGGAGCTTATGATGTGTTTACTCGATGATGTGTTCTGTTGTTGTGCTTTCCGGGTTGCGACGGGCGGTTTGCTCTCTGTCGGTGCGGTGCCCCCCCCCCCCCCCCCCCCCCCCATTCCCCCCTTTAAGCGCTGGCGTTTCGTTGTGCTGGTGCCGCCGCTGCGCGCTTATTTATGGCATCGTCGTCTAAGCGACTACTGCCGGTGCACGCGGTGTGCGTCCCCCGCCAGTGCCGCCGTAAAGCCGCCTTCCCTCCCTGGGTTCGCCATGAGCACTCACTCGCGCTTCGTCCAGGGGTGTCGCTCGTGTCATCAGCACCTGGCTGCGTATGCGAGCGCGTCTATAGTTGTTTTATTTCGGGTTTCTGTCGCGCTTTTGTCTCCGTGGTCGCGGTGACTCATGGCGGTGTTCTGGCTCGCAGGTACTTCACAACCACGCATGTGTGCAGTGCGTGGGCATGTTTCCTCGCTTAGATGGTTAACGCATCGCCGTCTTCAGATTCCGCTTCACTGCCACACCCTCGGACAACTGCTCGGAGCGGAAGGCCATTATTGTATATTATTGGAGGTGGAGGTCGTGTCGCCGCAGTGTGTGCGGAATCGGTCTGTGGTCAGCGGCATTGTCCCGCATATTAAGTAATTTATAGTTTTTTTAATTAAATTAAATTAATTATACTACTAAGTGATGTTATTTGCTAACTATCTACAGATATCTCGTCTTGCTGGGATTCGTTGTCGGCTGCGAGATTTTGATGATTCGACTACCATGATACAGACGGCTAACTGTCTGCATCGCGGTTATCCGGAATTTACGCCTCAATGTGACCCCTTGTACACGAAGAGGGGGCTGGTGCCCTGTCAGCACCTACGTTTTTGGGCTCCCCCCCCCCCCCCCTCCCCCCATGAAACAAATTTTCAGACAAAGAAAAGAAAAAGGTCACGAATGTTTGTTTGCTTACCTAATATAAGCTATTTAGTTTCCACGTTGTTATCGACCGACGAAGGTACATTGGGGCGAAGCTACAGAGTGTAAATTTGCCTACTCTTGAAAGTAACTTGCGGGGATCAACCAATCGGCGTCAGGAAAAGATCGACGTTAATGTGCAAACAGAAAGTTACCGAGCAAAACGCCTCGACCATTTCGCTCCTCCTGTTTCTACCTCGAGCAGCGTGGTACGATGGGAATTTTTAAAAGGTACATCTATTCGCTACCTTAGTCGAGTCTGGGGCAAAAAAAGGAAAAAATAAAAAAATAAACCGCCGCAAGAAGATAAGAAGAAATGTTGACATTTGTAAATGCCTTGATTTGAAAGTTCTTTTGAAGTGGTTTTTAGTTGCAATTTCATGAATTATGCATCTTGCTTGGAAGCAAGTCGAAAGGGTCTCTGCTCTTTTTTTTTTTTTTTTTCTGTCTCCTTTTCTGGCCAAGAAAACTCATCTCCGACCTTACAAACCTGAATTTCGTGTTCTTGAAACAATTTGATCGTGTCTGGATTTCGTTTCGTAAGGTGGAAAAATAGCACGAACATGCATTCTATTCGATTATACACTCTAAGAAAAGCCTGTGCGTCTACTTTTCCGCACAACACTCGGAGAGGCAATCACCGCAACTTACGAAGGCAGCTTAGCGAATGACGATGCCGAAACATATGTTTAGACCAAAAAACGCAGTCTGAGTTGTGACATTAAGCAATACAAAACGTCACGCTTGCATTGCTTAATGTCACGACTCTGACTGCGTTTTTTGGTCTAAACATATGTTTCGGCATCGTCATTCGCTGAGCTGCCTCCGTAAGTTGAGGTGATTGGCTCTCCGAGTGTTGTGCGGGAAATTTGACGCACGGGCTTTTTTTTTAAAGTGTAAGTCGTTGAACCGTTGACTCTCTCGCAGATTATTCGGTAAGAACTCACTCAGTCGGGAGCACAATTCGCTCAGTTTCCTCTTTGTTATGTATACGTATTTAATATTTATCCATATTTCGAAGCAGGTATATCTGAGACCTCCTCCAATGTAACAACTGAGCGTGATGGCAGCCGTGTACGACAATCACGCTCTTCGAAAGATACACACAGACGTTAACTAGAAAGAGAGAGAGAGTGAGAAAGGAGAGAAGGAGGAGGAGGAGAAAACAAAAGGGGGATGTAGCGTCAATAACAACTAAGGCCCGTATATTTCGTGCCAGGAGAGCTCCGTTCAGAACATAAGTGTCGCCAGAGACGTCGTGAGTCTAGTTTGTGATCGGCGGAGCCCATCACAAACTAGACTCACGACGTCTCTGGCGTCTTTGGAAGCTCACGACTGCCGTTGACCCACAACGAGACATGGCGCCGAGAAGGCTAGAGAGCCACCACGAACCGGACTCGCCCTGATTGTCATAGCCGAGGCATAAAGCCGACAGGAATGGGATAGCCCGAACCGCCAATCCTCCGCTGACACGCACTCTTTTGTTTCCCCGTTCGTCCGCGGCATTGGGCGTCGTTTAGTCCAGGAATGGCAATGGTCCGTTCCCTTTTTTTTTTTTTTTCTCTTGTCGACGCTCGTGACATGTGCCTTGTTTTATCGGAGCCAGTTCCAATAGGCTACCTGTCTCGCGGGACTAATGAAATTGACAGCTACCGATCGGCAAATAGTACGGACAACGCGCGCAACCAGTCGGGGTATATATGGCCCGCCTGTCATCCTCTGCCCTAATTCGTCGTCGGACTCTCCATCTCTTGCCCCCCTCCCCCTCCTCCTTTTTCTCTCTTTCTCTCTTACACACATACAGACACAACTTCGTACCTCATGATAATACAGATTCCGTGCGTTCGGAATGAAATATCTAAAAATACAATAAAGTTAAGTGAAAAGACGGGCTGCTATCTTCGTCTCTTCTCTGCCTTGTTCAATAACCGAAGGCGCGTCCGCATAGGCATAGTGTAATACTTTTGTGCGTATAATCTCCCTCACGAACAATCGGAACCGGTTTACCCAGCCCTCCGCTGAAGTCGGCCGACTTCATTTTTTTTCTTTTTTAAAGGCTCCTTTCAACGGCAATCAGCGACGCACAGCGACTGCTGCACACTGACAAGCCACGCGGCGCCCAAGGAGCTCGCGATATTGTAGCGTGGCCGCCGTGACAGCCAGTTTTGGTAACGCAGATAAACAGCGCCACCGCTTTTAGGATTCTTATTCAAACTCAGAATTGCTAATGTTCTACCCGGCGAACCGAGGTTCCGTGGAGAGCGAGTTTCTTGGAAAAGCGTCTCGAAAGGGTAACGACCGGCGACAGCAATGAGCAAAGGGGTAAATGCGTTACCCTCCCACTACATTCCGTTCAATGCAAAGCAAGTCTGTGGAATATTGGCATGTAAAATCCCGAAGGTCATGTTTTCGGTTACGGGGTCAACATGAATGTTTATACAGCGATAAGTCAACCTCCCTCGAAGTGCGGGAAATGAAGCCGTGCGTCGCTCCACCAGTTTGATAAGCTGGGCATAGATCTGAAGATGGTACACACGTATCAAAAAGGAAAAGGAGACACTGCAGTGTCCGAGGAGCAGCCAGATTAAGATGCAAAAGGAACACTGTAGTGTCTGAGGACTGGCCGAATTAAAATAAAAAAAGAAAAACCACAGAGTCCAAAGAGAAACCAGATTTAATCTAATGTAATTTACACTGTTCTACGCGTGTCTGCATACATGATGTTTACGCTCTTGTGTGTGAGCCTCTGTTGCGGCTGGTCAAGTACTTTCATTCTCCTAATAACCGCTGTACTTAGGGTGCCAACATGTCTGTCTGTCTCAGGGTGAAGACATCCACTGTTTCCCTGAATGTGCCAGCGCGTGGCGCTCTCGCGCACTTGGTGCGTGACTTGGGCGGTAAAATGGCGTCTAGGCATTTGCCAAAGCTACGCGCTCGAGCTGAATGACACCGGATTGCGCGCACTTCAAAAGGCATAAAAAAAAAAACGATTGGGCGGAAAAATGGCTGAGATGTCACCACTCAAGCAAAAGCGCGCGTGTGTATGAAGGCACTCTAGCTGTACTAAGTTTTTTTTTATTCTTTTTTTGGAAAGAACACGTTAGTTAACGAAGCTCTGAATCCAAAGATGCGGTATGTTTTTACTCACAAACGAGGACAGACAACGATCCCTGTCGATTCGGGTGACCTGCGACCTACGCGCGAGTTTAAAGATTGTCAGCCTCTTTACTCGGACAAATTGTCAAATTCTACCTCCATTATCTGACTTCACTCTGGCATCGGCATTGATCGGGGAACCTAGAATCCCCAACTAAGCTACGCTTCAGAGGAACCACACTTTAGACGTATTGTTGCTTAAAGTCATGGTTGTCAGTTATAGGAAGCTTTATCTGAAATCGCAGGAAGCGGTTTTCCGCCCTCCAGAAATTCTAGAACAGTTCGCGACACAGGAAAAAACGATATCGCCTGGACTTGCTGATATGGTATCAAAAACTCCATAAGTCTCATTTTCGAACCGTATCGCACCCGCTCCGCACTGAACATCAAAATGGCGACTATCACAACATAATCAAGCAATGGAGTGCCGGTACTTTAAACGTAGCTTCTCTAGTGACTCTACAAAGCCCTCATACCGCGAAAAAGTTAGAACAAAGGTGCACAAATTTTTTTTTCATCGAACCCCCATGGTTATGTAGGAGTGAAGACGCCTCCCCCAACGTTCAACCAGAAAAAAAAAAGAAACCTAATTTGTTTTAATGATATCACGAAACTTCTTTAACCCACTAACACCTAAACATATGCGTATCATGTTCTCATGCACGATACAAAATCTATATATTTTTTATGTTTGCAACGACCAGGCACGTATCTAGGGAGGGGGGGGAGGGGGGCATGGGGCCCGCCCCCCCCCCCCCGAAATCTTCCATTTCGCTGGGGCCTCCTCTTCTTCCTCCCCCTCATACAGAAATTCGTCATGGGCGGACCCCCCTCCCCCAACCCCCCCCCCCCCCCCCCGAATCAAAATCCTAGCACGTGCCTGGCAACGGCTATGGTAAATGCACGTACCTCGCGAATGTTGCAAACTCGATAGACTGCAGTAGGATCTGGATGACTCTGTCCTGCGCATGGGGTCCTGGGCGATGCTCGTGCGCTCCTCCATCGTGTCCTCGTCGTCTTTCTTCTCCTCCCCGGAATCATCCGCGTCGGCTTTGTTCCGAGGCTCCCACGTCATCTTGTTCTCCTTCTTGAGTCGACGTCTCGCGTTGGCGAACCACGTGGATACCTTCGAGGGCACAATCAACAGAGTAGACTTGAACTCCTTCGTTCGACTCCTCGACAGGTAGGCCTGAACTGTGTTTAGCAAACGAGCGAGACATGATTCTACGCAGCTGTATACCCGGCATATCTCAAATACGCGCAATCACGCACAAAACAAGATGAATCACTGACCATAACCTTCACAGTATCACTTAATTTTCATTATTAATCAATGGACCTGTCTGGAATGTAGCGCGCGCCCTCCAGCGACGCGCGTGAGGCATTATGGGAACAGTGAGGGGCGCTGCTCCGTCGTCTGCTGCTACCGCCGTACCGCCAGCGAGAACCACGTTGCCTACGTTTGGCTTTAAGTCCCTCTGTACGGCAGACGGTAATTTTTGCAGTGCCTTGTTCTGCGCTGCGTCGCCCAAATGAGGTGAGAAACCCTCAATCACAGCACGTATGTGCACTGCCCTTTTTTTGGATGGACCATCGTTTTGGATGGGCCACCTTTCTTTTTTGAATGGGCCATCACGCGCGGGCCACGCGCCAAAAGGGTGAAATATCACTCACGCATCCAAAGCTTTTTTTTTTTTTTTGCTACAGGAATAAATTGAGCTATAGACCTTTCCAAAAACGAGCTTGTGGCCGGTGCCATTTTGAGCGTTCGTGCGAATGGCGCGTGCTTCGCTCGCTTTCCGAAGCGACGAACACGCACGTGCTGGACTGTGAAGATCGCACGCTGGACTGTGATTTTGTAAACATTGGAAAGGTCTATACTCCACTGCGGTCCAAGCTAAAAGCGCGAGCTGGCCCACGCTCCTGGCTTTGCGACGTGTATTTCAAGCGCGAGCGCTTGTTCTGAGGAAGAACGTTTCAAAACAGCCACCTCGCGCTCTCGTGTTTGTGGCATTGGCAGCAATCTCAGCTTAAGGGTGAATGGAGTATTGGCGACGTGCGCGATCGAAGGCGTCGCTTTGGTTGGCCTGCCCTGATTGGCCGAATGCTTATTAGGACGTCAGCAAAGAATTTCTCATCGATTGAAATAAAAGAAATGAAGGAACTTTAATATTGACGGTGTTGGCAGTTTTGGTCATAGAGCGCAATGATTTCAAGCTTCCACCATGCTCATTAGAAACACCATCGAACTTGTTGTTCGCAAGGTTATGACGTCACAAGAGGGAACCATAGGAGGGCGCCACCAAAACATCTCGCCGCTAATAGACCATTCCAGTCCTCAGTACAACGTCCGATCTCCTCAGCCAAGCACGCGCATGTTCGTCGCCTCGGAAAGCGAGTCAATTACGCGCCACACGCAAGAACACTGAATATTAGGGGTGTGCGAATATTCGAAATTTTGAATACGAATCGAATATTTTACTTATTCGAAACGTATTTGATTCGAAAATTGCATATTCGGAAGTTCCCGAATATTCGGCCAAAGCCGAATATTCGGGAAAAACGGCGAATATTCGCACAAACTACGAATATTCGAGCAAGTAACGAATAATGTGCTTGCCACGCATTCCCCTATGAATATGTTTTTTTCATTGAGAACGGCGTATGATGCGTGCATTATCGGTCTGCTTTGTTTCTATCTGCCCGATGGCAGCAAGACAGGATCAGTGTCGGTTTCTTTTTCACCAAGCCCTTTGTTGTGTGGCGCTTTTATAGCAATATCTGATGTAATTGCGCGTTCTGTATATTGATACAACATAATGATCCTCAAGAGTGAAATATAAAAATAAAATAAATCTCGAGGGTATTATCTAATGTAAATGTTTGAAAATTAAAAAAAAAATAAGAAAAAGCTAGGTGCGAGCACAATATTGCTTCGTCATCGACAACTACTCCTTCCACTCCCGCGCAGTCAAAACTAGGGATGTCGCGAACCTGCCCAGGTTCGAGTTCGATCAAGTTCGACTTTTTCGAACCTTCAACGTGATGTTCGACAAAGGTTTGACTGAAGTTCTACTTTCATGCGCATGCGCGAAAAAAGAAAAAAACTAGTTGACCTATTTGGCGAAGGAAAAGTGCAATATTTGTTGGGTTTATTGGCATGACTGGTTCACATTAATAATTAATGAAAGCGGTAAAAGCGCATATTTTCGCTTTTATATGATGTAAACATTGGTAACCATTTTATAAAATATAAAATAAACTACTTTCTAAATTTTTTGTTTCCTAAAACTCGAAATATTCGTTTAGTAGCCGGGCAACACTGTCCATAACTCAAACTTCTTCAAACTTTAGTGAAATTTCGCCGGTTTCACGATTAAAGGGTCTTTCTACTGGTGGAAATGTTGTCACGGCGCGTAGGGAGCGTTTACTTTCTGAACACCTTGAACAGTTACTTTTCCTACAGGATAAGTTGTAATGGGTGCATTACTAGAAGCATCTTTAGCTTGCTGCAGCCCAGTACAATGCAGTTGCATTGATTTATTTTAAAAAAACAATTAAAACCTGCTGTTACCTCTTGTTTTGTAATTTTTCATTACAAGACCCATATTCGATATTCGATTCGATAATGTACCAACTATAAACCTTTCCAAAAAATGGCTCCTGGTAGCTTTCATATTCAGTAGGGGTGTGCGAATATTGAAATTTTCGAATACGAATCGAATACGAATAAGACAAAAAACGGGCTTCGAATATCGAATCGAATATCGAATATGGGTCTTGTAATGAAAAATTACAAAACAAGAGGTAACAGCAGGTTTAATTGTTTTTTTGAAGACCGTTAGCTCGCCTGGATGCCTGAACGGATTAAAAATGGTGCTGCAGTTCGGCAAGTAGTGTGCGCCACCTAGCGTGCAAAAGCTCGACTAGGCTAGATTTGGCTTGGCTAAAGGGCGCAACACCCTCACAGTTCCCATAATGCCCGGGAGCGCTCACTGGTGACGCTGGCGTTTCCAAAAATGTTAATTGCAAATGGAATGACCCACCAATCGCGAAGCAGTGAAACGGGGCCAAATAACCACGAGCTGCGTTTCGTGAACTACGAACGACACATACACATTCAAACGTATATCTGCATATGAGGCTCTACAACGCCACCTACCTGGGTGAGCGTCATCTTGGTGATGATGGCCAGCATAATCTTTTCGCCCTTGGTCGGGTACGGGTTCTTGCGGTGCTCGTTCAGCCAGGCCTTGAGCGTGGACGTCGAGTCCCTAGTAACGTTTTTTCGTCGCGCCCCATTGAAGTCGAGTCCGCCATACCTGTAGGCACATTTTAAACGTTGTGATTTACATCCCTCGGAAAAAGGAAGGATGTGAATCAAAGGGTAATTGTAAAGCACACCGTGTAAGCTCTAGAAATATTATATAGCACGTCAAATGTTAGAAACAAATGCGAGAGCTTCACCTCGTGCTTTACTTCGCCTGCGGACGGTTGGTGCTTTTATGCTCCTGTGCTTTGTTAACGTTATGCATACAACCTCAGACAGTGATAATTGAATGCAACGGTTAGCTGGTGATGTCTTCCAAACCAAAGGTGCAGAGAGGTTTTTGTGGGAATACTAGCCTTTGACTCGCACCGTAACAGCCAAGAAATTTGAGAAACGAAGATAACATTTTAACCTAAAAATATGCTTTTGCCCGCAAACTTCTATAGCTCAACTCAAACCGATGATTGCTTCGTAGCTTGGGCGCAAATGTGAATGTGTGCGTACTGCCGCTCCGTCTAAGCGCGTCGCGGGTTTATCTGCTCTTGCGCCGCAGCCACGAGTGATTGCTTTGTAGCTTGGGCGCAAATGTGAATGCGTTGCGTACTGCCGTTCCGTGTATGCACGGCACGGATTCATCTGCTTGCAAGGACGACGTCAGACGATCGAGGACGACCTCTAGGGTGATCTCAAGGACGACTTCTAGGACGACATCAAGCACGACGTCTGAAGGGGTGTCCAAACAGGATACTACAAAACTCACGACTCTGGCAAATCGTGCGGCGCTCCGCTTCCGGCCGTCGGAGAGAAACCTCCCTCCGCTAAAGCTCCCGGGGGGGAAGCTTCCCCCCGCTGAATCTCCCCCTCGCTTCCTACACGGCGGCCTTGCTCTGCTCATCACGTGGGTCTGGAGAGCCACTCACACGCTCTGTTGGCTCTCGGTCAATCGCTCAAGGCCTCTGCCGTTTTTCAAGTCCCGAAAACGGGAAAGGGAACGACATGAAGGTGAGGAGGCGAAGGCTTTTCGCGCGAGGCCCGCGAGGCGAACGCGGACCAGGTTCCTTCTATTTTCAAACATGGCGTCGGTGGTAATCGTCGACGTGGACGGCGTGGTGGAAGCTAATCGTTCCTCGTAAAAGCGCTATCCTTGACTATGAATTTTTGTTGTGTGTCGTCATGATAACCCAGCACGTACTATAGTCCGTTGCAACTCAAGAAGGTAGGGCGAGGGTAAGACGGGCAGGGGAGGAGGACGCAGACGGAACGCTGGAGAAGAGAGGGGGATCGAAACCTCCTTCTCTCTTTAGCGTTCCGTCTGCTTCCTCCTCCCCGGCCCGTCTTACCCTCGCCTATACCTTCTTAAGTTGCAACGGACTATAGAAGGGAAGATCCACCTACTCGTGCGGCGATCTCGTAACGGCACTCTCAAGACAGCAGGAACGCCTGTGCCGTCGTGTTTGTTTACTTCGACTACAGTGGTGCTTTCTAAGCATTTGTGTCCTCGAACATCACCCGGATTTCTTTTTTTGGTGCATTCCATGCGTGTGCTCAAGTTCAAGGTATTACTGGTGCGTACCGTATAAAGGATGCGAATTTTCACGCGTTTTCATCACCCGAAAAAGGTGATTAGTGTTAGCAATTCTGAACGCTCGCAACGTCTGTCAAATTATATTTCTACGTTGCTATATTGCTGCTAAGATTACATCGTCTTTTATAATCGTAAAAAAGGCGTGTGGCGAGATTTGTACTGTTGGCAAAGTCGTGTATTAAAGTCGTGATCGTGCAAGACGGCGTACTGCATCGTTTTTCTTTTTTTAATGCACTATACCCTGCAAGCGTATCCTGAAAAAAAAAAATAATAAAGCCTGAGGTCATAGAAGACGGTCTGTCTATTTTCTGTTACGCAAGTGAGTGTCTCCGCGTCCCCTTCTTTTTAGAGGCACCGCTGAAACAGCTGACGACAACGGAGAGGCGGTCGCCGTGCTGCCGACCCGCTGCGCTTGTTGCAGTGATAGCAGAGAGTGTACGCGCGGCGCAGAGTGGTCGTTCCGGTCACAACGGACGCAGTCGTGGATAACGGGTTCGTTTCAGATGTCTGAACCAGCCTTTACAAAGCTATTCTGGGCGCACAGCAGATCTTCGTGACTGTACGCCGTAGCCGAAACCTCGGGCGCCTCGGGCTGCTCCGGTGAGAACCCCGCGTCGGGCACGGAACCGTCCGCCATGTTTGTGAGCGTAGCTGGGTTGCTTACTATTGGCTAGGCGCAAGAGCTGAAGCTCGTTTCTTATTGGCTGTTGATTCGTGTGGTTCCACGCGGTTGCATGTGTGTGTACACGTCGCGCACAGTTGTCGTTGAAGTCGCAGCGGTTGCATTCGTTCGTAAGCGTAGTGGTCGCTCCGAACGCAAGTGTGTGAACGGGCCTTTAGAAGGATGGACGCCCGAAGCCGGACCTCCTTGGCCTTCGAGCCGAGGCGACGGCGGTACGCGAGGGCGTTGGCGAAGTCAGCCAGACGCAGGTGGCGTGTGACGTCAAATCTGACGAGCACCGACGTCAGAGAAAAGTGGAGGAAGCGAGGAGAGAAGATCGTGATCGTGAAAATTTTTACGACTCCTGCAAAAATTTTCACGACTCCGACAAATCGTAAAAATTGAAGCGTCCGCTTCATTTTTCACGATTTGTCGGAGTCGTGCGTTTTGTAGTGTCCTGTTTGGACAGCCCTTGAGACGACGTCGAGAATGATGTCAAAGACGGCCTCTATGACGACCTCAAGGTCGATCTCTTTGACGACGTCGAGGAAGACGCCTGCATGCATACGCGCGGCGTCTGCGTATGCGGACGTCCTGTGTATGCGCTAAACCAGGGGCCTCAAACACGCGGCCCGCGGGCCGCATGCGGCCCGCGACTCGCTGGGACGCGGCCCGCAAGCAACCGGCTACAAATCCCGGTTCCCATGTCTCGAGCGCTAGAAATAGCATGCGCCATAGTGATCTCATCACGTCGATTCATTTTCGCTCGAAAAGTAGCTGTGGTATTTTAACATATTCACATATTTTATACTTACCTGTTTTCATTTGCCCTTTGTTTCGCTTTATCTTTTTGCTTCCCAGCTTTTTGTAATCTACAACGATTCCGGTACTATACTTCGTTTCAGCTTCCGTCCGAGCGCAGCCAAAGGCTGAGGGACGGTTCGCAACTTCGAGAAGAGCATTCCTACGCAAGACAAAATAATCCGCAAAGTTTTTTTTTTTTTTAAATAACTGTTTTGTGCGTAAACATTGCACAATATTCCAGATGTGCACTGCTGAGAATGATTCGCAACTAAAGGAATTAAATATCTGAAGTTTCTCTTTTTTTTATTACATGTAAATGCATGTGGTTTGGTGAAAACACATACATCCGCTGGCAACACGGCTGCAACGCTCGGTTTTTCTCTGTGATTTCGGTGATTTCGTTCCCGTAATGGCCGAATCATGTGCTTCGCTGCTTTCCTCGCCGAGTCGCTTCAAAACGTCCTTTCGCAAAGGCACATTTGGGGGTCAGGCGCGAGAGGTCGTGATGAATGTCTACTTTCAAATTCGGCAGGAGACACCGGCCGCATCGTCCCGCGAATGCGTTGTAAACAAAAAAAGCGTTCGGGCCACTACAATTCACTGATACACGGCGAAATCAGGGCACCCTTTACCTGCCGATCACATTGGACGCCGAGAGGCTGGTGGAAAGGACTGTGCCTCCAACCTGGTATATCCAGGCAATACAAGGAAACATCAACGGCCGGGTCATCGGGCATGTTGCAGTGTGTACTTACATCTCGAAACTATGCCGAAATTCCGAACAGAAGGAAAGCCGGGACACAGACGCCAGCGGCCAGCCTACGTACTGACATCCCCTGTGACTAAATTTCAGAACGTGAAAGGGCATTTTTTAAACCTGTAGCAGACGATACCGTTGATACACCCGTAGCAGACGAAATACTCGGCGAGCGCGGGCGGCGCGGACGACCAGCGGCGCTGCGGAGTGATACAAAAGTGCAGGCGAGATCGCGTGACCTATTGCCGGCGTGTGATTGGCTCCGGCCACACGTAGCTTTGGCTGCGCTCGGACGGAAGCTGAAACGAAGTATAGGCTGCAAGCCCGAGCTATTCGTTTAAGGGTGCATCTCGGCTGCGCGAACTCTCAATAAGCATGAACAACTGCCAAAGAAAAAGCTACAATCTCGGGATTCTCACCTCCAAAAAATTATCACCATTAAAATACAAGTATTTGTTCAGAGTGTTGTAATAAAAATCACCAGGAAAGCAACAACTGACAAATTAACTGATTTTTTTTAGAAAAATGTTGAGCTGGGAAATTCCTGAGTGAAATGAGCAATGGGAACGACGCTGTACTTGCTCCCTTGTTTCATTAAAATGCCAGGACGTTTGTGGGGCAGTGTCACTTTAATTCTTATCACATCAGATCAGGGTCCAAAGTAGTCAGAGAAATCAAATCTAAAGATGTCACTGGCAAAACTGTAAGTTTACGAAAACTATAAATCACAACGTCTCTTCTCTTATAAATCATTTGACTCCCCCCCCCCCCCCCCCCCCCCCCCCGGTCTTACGTTGGCCCTCGACATTTCTGGTGTGGGCTATTTGGCCCCCACACTCAAATGAGTTTGAGACCACTGCGCTATACGGAGGCGCCGCGCATTCGCACGGCGCATTCGAGGCCAGATTGCGTATTGCGAAAAACCGGGGGAAGTAGCTAAAGAATGATATCTCGTTAAAATGCTAACGCAATAAAAAAAATGTGTTTTCACTAAAAAAAAATATGTTGCTTCTCATCCAACAAGTTGATGGCGGGGTTTACATTAAGGATAGAAAGCTCTTAATTAAACTTTACTCTACGGCATAAAAATACCTTCAGAGAATTTCATTTTTCACACTGTTTTGTAAAAATGAGTTAATACAGTTTCGATTTAGAACAAATCTGATTTAAAACATATCTGATTCAAACCAAGTCCGACTTAAATAAAAAAATAACATATAGATCTTGTTAAACATATAAAATAGCGCAAACAAAAAAAAGACAAGGACATGAAGTAAACAGGACAAGCGCTAATTTTATAGCACTTGTCCTGTTTATTTCTTGTCCTTGTCTTTTTTTTGCGCTATTTTATATGTTTAACTAAGATAAACTAACTATCCCAACAACGTATCCTCCTAAAAAAAAATCTTGTGAACGTGATTGTGTGAACGTGTTTTAAGTCAACTAAAATTCCATATTTTATTTCACTTATCTTACTACTGGCACTTATCTATTGGTATTTATCTTACTACTGGTTCGTGCGGTAAAGAAAACATCACACATTTTCTATTAATTTTCAGTTATAACTGACTAGAAGTGTTTAGTTTCAGAAAACTCTTATAGCGTGAAATCTTCGCGTCATTTGGTACGTAAGTAAGTAATATTTATTTTCAGCAATATTGTGCTGAGTGCACCAGGCAAAAAGCTTCCATGAGGTAGCTTGTCTGGTGCCCCTGCATCTTACACGGCATGGTAAAAACAACAACTACAATACACTACACTTTGTATAAATAAAACAAACACGTACATCCTTTTTTGCTAAACAGTGAATATCATTTTGGTCTATAATGAACGTGTTAAGTAATCTAGTCAGGTTATGCGCAATAGATTGCAAAACGCAGTCTGTTGCGTTTTGTAATCTATTGCAATCGATTCGCGATTGGTAAAACGCAGATGCCAATAACTCTGTTTAGTCTCGTGCTCACCGAGGGAGCTCGCCGCCATGACTTGTGCACAGTTTTGTTAGGTGAAGGATTAAAAGAAGCAGACATTGACGGCGCTCATTTCAGTTTTGCCTACACACTGACACGTGAGGGAATGAGGATTGTACAATATGAACATGTATCCCATTCAAAGTCATGCACTGGCTACACAGGCCCTGAACGAGGGGCGACAAAAGCGCCTTCTTTTCTTCCGTCACGCATTTCTTCTCGGTTCTGTTGGCATCGGGGGCCATAGGCGGTATTGTCGGCACATAATCCCGCTTATTCCCCACTCCCTATGGGACATCAGGTGGTTATTTCGTGCTTGTACAAAAAAAAAAAAAAAAAAAAAAAAGTAGTCAGTTTTTTCACACTATTGATACTCCAGTGCCCGCTCGGAGTTCGGAATAAAAGATCTTGTAGTTTTTGAAGGTGTTTCCAATGTGCGTCCTGGAATGCAGCATGAACATCTCGTTTGGGCATTGACATCACGCCAGTAGTATTCGTTCTGCACAGCATTAAAACAAATCTACCTAAAAAAATAAAATAAAAAAAACAGAGCGCGGGTGACTGACGATCAAAGCAGAAGCTACAAGAGCGAATTCCGGGCCTCTGCTAAGCACGCGCGGCTCGGGAGACGTGTGTTTCGGCGTCTCGCCGCGGCTAGGCGCCAGCTACGTGGCTCTCCTCTCATTCGTTGTCTGCCGCTCCACCTTTTCCATTTCGGCGGCCGCTTCTCGTGGCGATCTGCCAGGCCACTGATCTCTATTGTAGTAGGCTGGATTGCGGACCGCCGTATCGGCAGCTGGGGCCGAGTGTCGCCACCGGCGGCCATTGATCGACACCAGCCAATGCATGGGAGTCTATGGGAAAAACGAGAAAAAGTGACGTTTTCCTCCTTTCTAAGCTGTTGTCGGCACTGAAACGTTTTGGATGCTTTTCAATAAGCCCGTTACATAGCTCGAGTACAAACATCACAACTGACAGCCCTCGCAGTTCTTATAAATAAATATGTTGAGGTCGAGAGTGACTCCGCTGTAGTGCAGCTCAATGAGGCGAGAGTTACCTAGAGTTAACGCGGAGTTGGTGGCGGTTTTGTTGAATTGGGTTTAGCAGACGACAAGCTCGAAGGCTTTGCTACGCGAACTTCGCTCACTCCCGGAAAGCCGCTGTCGAGATGGAACTTCTTTGTCATTCATCAACTGCTGGGCTTCCCCGAGGACGGTCTTATTGACGGCAAGTTCCTTTATTTACTCCACTAAGAGAGCAAGCTTGCCAGCTCAGCTGTAGGTGCTCCGGTACGTTTGATTTTTTTAATCGGCGTTCAAACGTTTGACAAATGCCGATTCGATCTCCAAACACTCGACATAAGAATCGCAGCACACCATAAAATACAACGCTCCGAGCACAGCGCACATGCTTCAATATTCTTACTTTTGTGCGTTTCTCCCATAGAGTTGCGTGTATTGCCTGGTGTCAAGCAATGGCCGCCGGTGGCGACACCGACGGGCTCCCGATCCGCGATTCAGCCTACTAAAATAGAGATCAGTGTGCCAGGCTTTGTCCGTATATTGGCGACGTGCGCAACCGAAAGCGTCGCTGTGGTCGGCCTTCCACGATTGGCCGAACGCTGACTATGACGTCAGAAAAAAATTTATCATCGACGGAAATAAGAGGAATGAAAGAACTTTAATTTTGACGGTGTTGGCAGTGTTCCTTTGAGAGCGCATTGATTTCAAGCTTCCACCATGCTATTTACAAACACCATCGAACTTGTTGTTTGTAAGGTAATGACGTCACAAGGGGGAACCATAGGAGGGCGCCACCAAAACATCTCGCCGCTAATAGAAGGCTGTGGCTCAGGACAACGTGCTCGTGCTCGTATACTTCGTCTCACCTTTGCATGGCTAACCACGAAGGCTGTGCAAGCGCGCGCAGCTAACCTTGACTGCCTTGACTGGAGCACTCACTGCAAGAGCGCTCGTGCAGCCGCCAAGGCTTCCTTCAAAGCAACCGGCTCGCGCCTTCAGCATGCGCGGCTAACAATAGTCCATGCTAAGGTGAGACGAAGATAGCTTCAACGTTGAGAAGTCTTGTTAAGAAGTCTCGGCTTAAAAAGCCGAGACTTCTCAACAAAAACCAGGACTTAGCTCAGAGTCAGCGGGGCTGTTTATAGCATTTTTAGCGTTTCTAACTTAATATCAGCGTATTTGAAGCTGTAAGAGAATGATAATAATGTAAGAGATTTCTGCAGCTGAGCCAGGTTGAAGGGTGGGCAGCTTGTACAGTATCGAAAACGCTGTCATTGACGAGAAATCTTAAAAGTGATATGACAGGTCCTTGGGCACTATAGGATGCTTGTTTAGGGTGACTCCGATTTACACCCAAAACTGCGTAACCATGAAAGTGGCTGAAATTACTGATCTCAAGGGAGCTGAAGGAACACCATTCCCATGATTCCTGGAGTGCGGGCCGGGGCGCTTGGGGGATTTAGCAAATGGTCTATTCCGTCCAAATATACATGCTTTCGCGAAGATACCTTCGACTCGCTTCGAGCAACGAAGCCAGATCTGGTTGACTCCATTGTTTCACGGTGACCCAGGTCGAGATCGTTATCAAATGACATCCCATTCAGTCTCGACGTACGCTCGACGTTTTATGATCGTTAAATGGGACATTATTTCAACGTTGACATAACGTTACCACAGACATGCGCTGGACATTTTATGTCGTTAAATGGGAAGTTATGTCGTTAATATGACGTTCTCAATTGACATCCCGTTCAGTTTAGAAGTCAGACGTATACTCGACGTTTTATGGTCGTTAAATTGGACATTGTGTCAATGTTGATATAACGTTATCACTTGACTACCCGTCCAATTCAGACGTGCACTCGACGTTCTAAGGTCGTTAAGTGGGACGTTGTGTCAACGTAAAATCCACGCTTTTTTCCAGACATTAGCCTTTCCATATTACGTCGAAGGGACCTGACGTTCAGACTTTTGACGTTCTTTCGATATGTGGTTCCTGACGTCATCTACGCTCTTTCGGCGTCTTTTCAACGTGTCTGTGCTGCCTGGGAAGGGGGCCAGTTGCCTACGCTCCGAGCTCACGTCTCCAGCAAATGTGGTCAGAACAAAACGCGCCAATCGTCGTGAGCTAATAGCGATACACATTCATAACAAAACAACCGACGCGTTGAAAAATATAAAATTGCCTGTGCGCAGTTAGCACACCGGGGATTTCGGAGGCCAATTCCACATATTTCCAGGTGATAAGATTAATATGACCGGCTGGCCCTTTTGTCGTGCATCTGTTTGGCTCTTTATGAATTTACAGAAAAACGCAAATGACGTGATAGACGTGTATTTCCAAAATTCTAGCTCGAGGAATTAAATACTTCAAAAATTAAAACAAATAAACGATTTTTGGGGGGTCATTTAACTAACTGGGTGTCTATTGTGACCAAAACCATGAGACTAGAAAACAACAAAAAAATTAGACTCAGGTGTATATATGGAGTTTATTAGACCCAAAGTAGGACTGGTGCAGGAGTCTTATGCTCAATAAAGTAACGCCAATATTAAAAATTTGCTCACAGCATTAAATGAAAATGAATTTTAATGCGAGTTCAGTGATAAATAAAGTGACTGGTCAGGCAAAGATTATGGGTCTGTGGATAGCTTTTGCAGACTTTAGGCAACGTTTGGTGATTTGTGCGCGCAAGCAGTGGGGTGCAAAAATTAAAATATGCAAACGATGGAGTTGTATAAAATATGGTGTAAGTACGCACATCGCACTTTGATTAAGACTAAAACAGCGCTACATTTTACATTAGCGTTGAGCATATTGAAAGTTAAGTGGGCATCAAAAGCTAAATATTGCACACATATACTGCTCAGGTCATAGTGTTTGAATGCTCATAGAACTTTATTACCATCAGATTTGTGGTAAGCTGTCTCTTGAGTGCTTACAACATAAAAAAGAAAATATTTTAACTAAGGGTTGATAGAAAAACTCCACCCGCTGACAGCTACCAATCATCTCGGTGACGATTTCGAGTATCCACTGCATGCCAAGTGTCGCGTGCTGACAGCGAAATTTTTTTTAGGTGATTTCATACAATCGCTGTTGTTCTTGACAAACAACATTGTTTACCCACGCAAGTGACCACATGCGAAGTTTAGAATATGCTGTCTTGATTGCAGCACACGTGACAAGTAATATAGTTTTTTTTTTTTCTTTTTTTGCAATCCGCGACATAGATTGCTTTTGGGTTACCTTGTTTTTAATGCAAGTCGAAAACAAAACAGCACGAGCTGAATCGATGAGGGAAACTAAAGCAATAATGTGTGTAGTCACGTGAAAACTGAGGGCCTTGCACATATGCAGGAGGTGAGCTTTGTTTCACCAAATACTTTACCAGTGAAGTACCTATTTGGTTTCACCGTTCGAGCGAGGCGGAACCTACAAGCGCGAGCATGCTGCCCTGAGCTACCCTTCCAGTGAACAAGCGCACCTGCTCGGTAGAGCCGTACCAAAGCATCGAGCTCGCTTTGATTACTTTTGGTACGCTCCAATTGAATGCTTTTAAACCTGAAGTGCTATGCATTTAAAAGACAAAAGACGTTTAAAAGACAATGCCATTTGTTGGTTATATAATATTTTCCCCGAAGTCTCACAACTATATCTGTTCCATCATAAGTAAAAGCCGCATTATCAATGGCGTAAACAAAAACAAAAAAAAAAAAAAATCGAACACGCAAACACATTTTGGAGGGATGCTGAATCAAACATTTCACTGCCTGTAATAAGTGGCGCACTATCGTTCCATGAGTCGGCCGCCGCCGGTGTGCGCGAGCACACTCAACGAAATTGACGTCATCATATCCCCCATTCACGCTTAATAAGCTGCTGACTCAGGGAAAGATAGTGCGCCACTTAATATAGACACTGAAATGTTTGGTTCAGCATCCCTAGCTGTAAAGGGTGGTTCCCGTTTCGACCTGTTCCCATTTCAACCTTCCCGTTTCGACCCGGTTCAAAACGACCTACTCGTTTCATCTTTTCCCATTTCGCCCTATCGCGAAACGACCTTCTCGCGTCGACCATCGTTCGTTATCAGTTGTGTTGATCCAAGCGTCCAATGTCTGTCCTCCTTGGTGACCTCATTGCTCTCGCTCCCGAAACAACCACGGAGATTTGATTACCAGCAGTTACTTTCTGCACGCTTTTCTGGTGTTTGTAATGCCTACAGTGCTGCAAACGAGCACAGCAGTTCAAGCTGTCACACCGGCGCAAGATGACTTCGTTCGTGCCAGACTATTTTGATGACACCAGGACGAATGGCCATTTTTCCATTCAACAGTGGAACCACCACGAAAACCGAGGACCACGGACCAACAACGACAGAGAGTCCTGACACCGTAAGATATAAACGCGGCGTCAGGAAGGGCTCACCCGAACATTTACAGCTTCATCGATCTGATCAAACGGGATGAGGCCTTGGCAAGTGCATCTTTGTAGCAGCTTTCGAATGGTGGTGCCGTGCGGGCCAGGGGGCACAAGTGGGTCAGCAAAGACCGTAAACTATCATAATTAGAGTGTCACCTTTCTGATAGCACGATTTCCCTGTTCGACTTCCTCAACAAGGCGAAGGCATTTTCTGGTCTATAATTTTTTCCTGTGTGAGCGAGGGTTCAGTGTTTGAAATTGTAAACAAAATAAAGTCGCAATCATATGCTTGTCAACCTGTCTGATTTCTCGCCCTCAAAATTATCTAATTCACTATTAGGGAGTTTTATACCCGTGCCACACGGGCAACTCGAATGCCATTCACAACGAATGACATTTGAGCAGACGGCTAATCAGCGCGCGACACTCCGGGCGTGGCGCATTCCACGCGCGACAGATTGCGAGCTGATTCGCCGATCACACAAATGTCATTCGTTGTAAATGGCATTCGAGTTGCCCGTGTGGCACGGGTATTCGAAAAACGTACTCAAGCGCTTTGGGTACCCTAAAAATAGCCTCGCGATGTAAAACCTAGTGCTACGCTAATTTTAGCTTACTCAAAGTGCTTGCGTACGTTATTCTAAGACTCGCATATTGTACAGAGCACGACACTATTAGCACGAACAAGGGACCGTCAGTTTTTTATGTTTACCTCATCGAATCAAAAGGCTGCCATCAAAACTATTAGTGTCTTTGGAAGTGGTCATCTGGGCCACTAACCTAAGCGGTAAAAGTTTGTGCCTACTAATACCATTTGTTACCGTGAACAACGTCGTGTTCGCGGTAACAGTGTCGCGCAGTGTACATAGTCCGTTTCGCGCTTGCACGTTTTGAGGACCATCTTGAAAAAAATGTTTTAAGCGGTTGAAATAGGAATATATTATGTTTCAGCTTGTCTGAAAGGGTTGTATATTTTAAGAATACGTTGACATGCAATACTATTTCAGAACATATTCTTAAGCAGAAAAGGTGCGCAGACCAAGGTTAAAACGATGGAGGCTTTTCGCGAAGAGGCTGCGATATGCAGGTCCTTATACGAATGGGTTGAAACGGGACGCGTTCAAACGCAAAAGGGTGTTTCGGGGGAGCGGGTTGAAAAGGGACGGGTTCAAATGGAAAGGGCGTTTCGAGAATGGGTCGAAACGGGACGGGCTCAAACGGGAATGGGTTGTTTCGGGTTACACCCACATTAAAACTGCAATGATACGGCGCATTCAAACTTAGTTAGTTTTTTAGACAACAGGAGTTCCGTACGGCGAAAGTTTTACCCGTTGTAGAATATAAATTCAGCCAGTGCTGTACGACCGTTAGCTCGGGGTCTTTATAACGTGCATCACGCAGTAGTAATATACGATCGCATGCCGGTACAACGCAGAGGAGCGATTGAACCCAGGGTCCCAGCAGGTTCTGCGGCGTGAGCTCCGTGCTTTGAACGGCACTCGCGCTCGCGCATTTCTGCACGTGTTCTGATATACGGTGCGCCAACACACTCGGCCAACGACCCCACACCGCACTTGGTTTAGCCGCGGCGTTCCAAGCGGCAAAGCACGGCAAATGCACATCAAGCTATTCATGAACACGTGTCGCCATGTATATTTTATATTAAAGGGATGCTGAACCGAACTTTTGGGTGGAAATTCTTGGTCGCAATGGCATACATAGCATGTCCTTTACTTCTAAATGACGTTGTTTTGAGCGAGAAGGCGTATAAAATTGAATAAACACGAAAAATACAATTTTACGCGACCCCTGGTGAGCGTCGTGGAAAGCTCGCTTCGTGACGTGCGCATTCTCATTCGCCTTAAAAGACAGACGGAGCCAAGCCAAGCCAGGTGCTAAGCCGGGTGGCGTTTGTTATTGTTAGTACCACGCGGGCTCTGCCCCATATTTTGGATTTCCGCGACCTCGGCTGGTCGGCGTTCGGCATTGCCTTTTGCGATCTCTTTACTAGTATGGCGACGTATAAAATCGTCGGCAGCAGCAGCCTCAGTAGCCTCAGCAGCCGCAGCAGCAGCAGGAGCAGCAGAACAGCCGCCGAGCGAAGAATCAAGGCGAGCACCAACGAACGAGGAGAATGCGCGGAGGCACCAGGGGCGCTGGGGGCGCCTCACTCGCGCCTGCGGCTTCCGGCCGAGGATTCGCTCTTAATTCAAAGAAATACAATAATTCGGGCCCCATCCGTCTGATTGAATATCGTTTTTGGGTACAGTACCATCCCGTGAAGCCCGCTCGGGCAATAATTATGAGATTTCAAATATCGGTTCAGCATCCCTTTAAGAAGCTGCAACTTGTCGTAACTGAATGAGAGAAGTTTGAGGTCTAATAACGTTCTTCACGTGTAATATCGATAAGGAAGTTCTGAAAAATGTAATATCGAAGGATGCTTCGTAATTTAATGTCTCGTAAATTTGATTAGTTTACGTGATTCCGTTTTTATAACACGATGAAATAATAACATTTAAAACTTTATTTTTTATGTTTTAAAACATACATTATTTGTACAGTTCGTTGCTTACTTTCTTAATTTATTATATCCGAACGACCGTTCATGTAAATTATTGTGGACGATGGGACGTTGTAACTCGAGATATATTTTCAATATTAACGACTGCAGTCTATTAAAAGCTGAATAATAAATTAACAACTAAAATAATCGTAATATCGAGACATTAAAGTATCGTTGAAAAACAGTTCATTAATTTGACATTAACTTCATGACTGTATGATACATAGAAAGAAAGGTATCAACCGTCAAAAAAGGACCAAAACGTCATGCATGGTGGGGTTGCACCTTAAAAGGGCAGTGTAACAATATTCAATAGACCCTTTTCAAAAGTCAGAGTCACCTTGTGGCAGTCCCATGAGCTCCAATATTGCCGCTCTAATGGCGGTGATAGGAAATCATGCTCGGCTAAATCAAGCACCCTCGATTTCGTGAGTCGAAGCCTCGAAGGTGACGTAAGGGGACCAACACCTTTTCCCCTTTCTGCTCTATGCTTTCGAAGACGTTCGCATTTTCTGGTGTGGAGAAGCTGTCTGCACAGGGTGGGTAGGGTGACTTTCGGGAAGGGTCTATAGACAATTGCAAGCATGGCATCACGACTGGTGCCCCAGGCGTGCAAGCACGTGTAACGTGCGCGTGAAGATAGCTTTGGCAAGCTTGAAATCGCATGAGCTTTCCCGCACGAGCAGAGAAATGGCGGCGGCCAGTCGCTTTGCTTGCAATCGTGTATTAAAAAGTTTTTCACTTTACACGAGGTTGCTGGCACTAGTGGGAGTCAAGAATACTCGCACGCAACGCCACTGGCCAAGAAACTCCTTTGTTGCGGTGTAATGTCAAGGACAAAAGCGACCGTTTTCATTCATTATCTCCTTCGAAAAACTTGATGACGTAGCTGGGCGGTCGCAGTACCGCCCAATGACGATATTTGAATGCGGCTCATAGATTGGACCCGAGCATTGCATGAGCACTCGATTTGGGAGCTCGTGATAATCGATAGCTCGAGAAGCATTCGGGTAGTGGCCCGTGTCCAATGACTGCAATGATGACAATAGCCGAACCATAACAATGTCTGGAAGTCAGCGCCTGTCCTGTGCCGTGCCAACCCCAGCAGGTGGCTATGATCAACATTGGCGGCATATAATCGGCTACAGATCACGTGGCCGCTTGTTTTGGCTATGAGCTGAGGGGGTGAACACTGCTTGTTTTTCTTTAATTTTTTTCTGCAACTTCGATTGCGTGTAGTGAAAAACGAATGGGTGTTTCACAGGTTTAACGTCAGGGGTCTGTTCTAAGTGGCATTTGCGCATAGCACAAAAATCATTGCATCACTTCTTTAAGGCTGACGCCCGAGGGCAGCCATGAAAAAATGACGATATAAGCAGGTGATTGAATCGCAATTCTCACGCTTGGTTGCTTCCTAAAAATATTTATTATATGCAAATATGTAGAAAAGGAAACGGTCTTCATCTTGATATAAAAAATATATGAATATATTACAAATTCTGCTCGCTGGGAATATGTATAAGCTGACGTTTTTGGCCATACAATGGTTTGGAAGTACAAATGTGCAGAGTTTAATGTTAGACCGTTTTGGTCCACCGTTTTAAGAGGTGTAGATAAAGAGTGTTTTATTTGCATATCGTGGCCATTTTATTCCTTTTCATCTTATATTGAGAGCTATATTTCTTGTAATATAGGCTTCATGGGAGTAAATTCACGATCAATTTCCACGACAACTGCTCGGTTTTTAGGTCTGAAAATTGTAACAGTTATTAAATGGTATAGGCTCAAAATGTGTGCCAAATGTCATTAAGATTCATTCTCAATGTTTGTTGTAAGGCTCGTGGGAAAATGAATAAAACGGCAAAAATAGGCAAACACTGTTTCGTCGAACAAATGCACCGCCGTTAGTTTTCAACACAAGGTATCCGAACTTCTGGCAGACCAACTTAAATATATGCTCGCTTACATATTGTGGCCCTTTTTTTATTATGCGTTTAGTGTTTCTGAAACAAAATTTGAGCTACAGGAAAATATCCACCTTCTTTCGACACAAAAAGGTAATTTTAATGTATATGTTTTACTGCTTGAAAGATAATGTTAGTGAAAATCGCGTATTCAAATTAGCAACTTTTGATTTCAGTAAACCTTGCTCAGTTTTGTCTAAAGTCAGGAAAAAGCATAATATCAAGATTCTTTTGGAGTTTTTATGACCGATTGCACCATCTGTTGACTTGTGACCAAAATTGAACCTTCTTTTCGGCGTCACATATTGCGTGGCTCAGGCGCTTTCTTCATGCACTCACAAGCTGTCCTTGACGCATTTTTCACCTGGGGAGCCCAACGTTTTGTGTCTAAATAAATTATTTGAATTAGAAAACTGAATGACTGCAGACATGAGACCGAGCACAATGTATAGTTTCATCAAGCGAATGCTTATTAATTTTTCTTTAATTTATTGAAATAAGAGTAATGTCAGACGATCAACTTTGACGGTGTTAGTTTATTAATGCGACAACTCCAAGCTTCCACAGTGCTTTTTACACCCACCATTACAATTGTCCTTTGCAACTAATGATAAGCAGCCACGATCACAACTCGCGAAGTTTCCTCTCGCTTCTCTTGCGTTCTTGCAGGAGCCCGCAATGAGTGTTGCTAAATAAAACTAAGCGAGATGATCAGTGCTGCCCTGCCATGTTTTACTATGGTCGGGCTAGAGACCGGCTTTCTTTACGGCCTTCACTCACACCTAGGAGCAATGGAACTTTTTCAGCCACGTGGGGTGCGACCACACTATCTTGCCCAACACTGCCTGACCCTTCCTGAACAACTGTTCCCGATCACTGCGATTTAAAATATGTGAAAATATGCTTATCTGAAATAACTGTAGGGAGGCGATAGAATTATGTTTCGGCTTACAATAATTAAACGCTTGTCTCTGGAAGCTCGTTTCTTGAGGAGACGAAGAGGAAGAGGTGTTCCGCATAACTCCCTGCAAGCAGGCGGCCTCATGACATGTGGGTCTAATTACTCTGGAAACGTCTCCAACTCAACCCCGAAGCAAAGAGGTCAAAACGGCAACGGTAAAGTTCTGCTAAAAAAACAAAATTAAAGTGATGTAGGAATCGTTTACTCAAACCACAACGCCACCCGTTTCGATCTGGATGAGCATCGTACAAGACTGCTAAATTTCTCGTCCATATCGGAGACAGCAGGCGCCTCTTGGGGTAGTTTAACCTTCCGCTGCCTAAACATCCAACAACAAATTACTGTGTATTCGCACAGCAAAAACAACAGCAAAAAAAAAAAGAAAGTTTTCTTCACAGAAAGGAGCAGACGTCATTGCGTTTTGACGTTACGTGCGCCGCCTCACGAATGCTTGCTAATCCCCGCATTACGCCACTCCGCCGATAGCTGGGGATTGTCCTACCGTTCTGGCGAGAAAATAATATGGCGTCGAACGACAAGTTTGATATTGTGTGCAAAAAGTCGTACTTTTCGCCCGCAATGTGCGAAGAAACGAAAGCAATGGCTGTAGCACAGTCGCGCAATGCGGCTGGAATGGTGCCGTCACGTACCTGAGGACGGAGGTGTGACGTGGTTAATTCTTATAGCCGTCGTGGTTGGTGTCGTGGGTGTCACTGACGACCGCCACCGGTGATCCGTGAAGTAAGTGGGTAAGCGCGGTGGAAGTTTCTAAGACCATCCAACATTACGCGTAGCAACTGGATACTGTCAAATTGGGATTTCGCATAACGCGAATAATGTTTGAAAACGAGTATTTCAAGTAGTCGACACGATGATTTTCCCTCCGTCGCCCAATGAACATTTTCCCAGTAAACTTCTACGCATGCGTTACCCCCTCCCCTGGCCTTGCTTCCCGCTGTTGCCTTTTTCGCAAGGCAAAGTTCCGGTCGACCAACACATTCAGCACATATCTTTGCGCGTATTTCTTTTTTGGCGATTCTTGTTTGAGTATGCGCTAGTATGGGGCATGAAAGGCAACGAAGATCAATATAACAGCACGATGCCAATGTAGTTTGACGGGCGGTGGTAAGCTGGGCTGCCCTTCATTTGTAGTTTCGAAGACAACTCCGCAGACGGCGCTCGTTACTGGAAAAAAAGGTCCATTCTTGGCGGGACGCCAGGGCTGCCCTCTTCGCTCGCTTCGCGCGGCACGGCGGACGGGAACTCCCGACTTCTCTCTCCTCACGACAAGAGGGGCGAGAAAAAGGGAATTTCCATTCTTCGGGCGCGCCGCGACGACATCGGACGAGGACGACATCTCTGCGAAGTGTCGCCCATAAAGCTATCGCTTGAAAAGCATGGTGGAAGTTTGAAATCATCGCCTTCTTGCACCAACAGCGTCAAGGTTGACAGTCTGACATTGGGTATTAATTTTTCTTTCATGGACGGAAATAGAAGCAGCGTCGGACTGTCAACTTTGACGTTTTTGGTTTAAGAATGCAGCGACTTCAAGCCTCCACCATGCTTTTCACGCACATCGTCAAACTAATTGAACTCATCGTTCGACGCCATCTTTCTTCATCTCCGGAGCGATGGGACAATCTGTTGGAAGGGAACAGTTTTGTCCTCGGCTCCCATGCTGAGCACGGGGATTAGCAAGCATCAGTGACGTGACCCGCATAACTTCAAATCACGGTGACGTATATTCCTCTACCTGGAGAAAATCTCCGTCGGATGAGTACGCCACGAGAGCAATGCCACAATGTCAGCATTAACGCTGTTGGTGAAAGAATGAGACGACTTCAAACTTGCCACATGCTTTTTGCACACGCCACCGAACTTGTCGTTTGACGCCACCTTATTTTTTCATGCGGGAACGATTGGGTAATCCACGGTTCGCGGCGGAGCACGGGGATTAGCAAACATCCGTGATGTGGCGCACGTGACCTCGAAGCGCGACTACGCTTGCTCCTCTCTGTGGAAGAAATCTCCGACGTGGGAATACACCGTTAGGAGCTCCACCATGAGAGATACATGGCGACGTGGGAAAGCCGGTTCTTGCATGTAGTGCTGGGCCAAACCAACTACGACCTTGCGAAGATGTAGCGTGGCATTCCTTCAAACCTACCGTATTTACACGCCGACATGGTTCAGAAAAAAAGGTTGCATTCATTCGGGAAAGACTCGACAACGATCGGGGAGTCCAGCTTTCACCACTCAATTCGACCGTTAGGCCCACGAATAGCACAAAAAGTGCCAAAAACGAACCATCTCGTGGCAGCGTTAAATTAAGGGAACACTGCACTTTCCCAGGGTGTACGCAAGTTTTAATTTACAAAAAGATGAAACAAAGTTAAAAAGTCTTAAACGAGTCATAGGCTTAGCGTGCGTGGAGGAGGGGCAGTTGGAAAAGTGTGAAATTCCGAGCTAGGCATCTTGGCGCATCAATAATTACTTGCTTGTCCCAAGTGCCCTGGTAGAACGCATAAGACTTTCGAAGGGTAATATTTATAAGCTTTTTATTGACTTAAGAGAATTTAGTAGAGGTAATGCTTATCTCATTTCAGGCACGGTTTTGAGGTCAAAATTTTTCATACACAAATACCATGAATTCTGGGGGAATTCCTGAAATGAATGACCGTGCAAACAACAAGCTTGCCTCTTTTTTTTTCTTTTTTTTTTTAGTTCTTGATTACTGATGTGGCGAGGCGAAAACTGACATTTCTTCCTCCTGTTGGAGATCGCATGTTCTACCGGTCACTATTCTTTTACTTCTCACACTACTGAAATAGAACTCTTTTGTGACACTTTAAGAATAGATTTTCTGGCGCTTAATAAATAAAAAACGTATTTTGGAATACCTCAACTTTATTTTTTAATGATTTTTTGGCAAGGATCGGTAAGTTCTTAATGTGACCTACATAATTTTAAGAATCTTGATATCAAACCGTGCCTGAATGAGATGAAAACACGCAGATACTTTTTACACTTTAATAGCGATATGGCATGCATGCGCAAAGGCACCGCGAAGTATCGAGTATTGTTATGGGACCAATCTACTCAACCTAACTTAGTCGGCACCTCAAGAAATACAGTTCTAAGTAGGCACCGCTTTTATCTAGGCACTTTAATTTAAAAAAAATATGCAGTGACTTCCTGAGAAACAGTATTTTAAAGCAAAATTCCAAAGCTGATAAAAAAAAAGAAAAAAAAAACGAAGAACGACTTAACAAAGTCGTTAGTTTTTTTCTCCTGTCTCGGGGTTTTGTTTTAAAATATGTTCAATAATCACCAGCTAGTTTGAGCCATAACTTTTTGTTCATTGAAGCAGTCTTCCGTAACTTCCAGTCGCCTGTAAAATTTCATCGTATTTATCAGACAAAGCAATCGTCAAGCGTCGCTACCTTTCTAGCGGACGACCTAGTCGACCTGTGTCTTGAAAGATAGTGCCTGCTGAACATTTATACCGATAAATTGTTTTTAAAATTAACAAGTCAAGCCGCAAGATCGTTTTCTCACTTCGTGATGTCGTTCACGAAAGCATGCAGAAATATCTGATCAGAAGCCCAAATCAGAGACTACCCAGCTTGAAATTCTCCGATAAATGAGCTGGGTGGGCTAGCTTGTTTTGCTTAACAGCCGCGCAAACTGGGTAGCGCTGGTATATACCGCGTGACGCGGGCGAGAGCACGCGGTGAACGTGTAACGTGTACAGGGGACTATGCGGAATATCGGTACCACGAGCCATACCGCAGTTTTTCGGCCACATGGATGGCTGCAGTCATCTAGAATGCCGCAGATGCATTGAACGGGACGCCACGAACTCCAAGACCTCACTCATACATTGATATCTCAAACAGATGGCCGTATTTTTTTAAAGAAGGGCGCAATCAAGCGAGGGCTCTGACGTGACAATCTCCTGGAACAGTTGAGAATAAGAGGAAGCGGGTTCGCTTCCCTCCTCGCTTAGGTTCCGACGGGACGAAGCGAGGAGGAAAGGGAATGAGAATCGTGACGTCACATATCTCGTCGGCCTCATCGACCGTGTTCAATCGCGCATTTCATTTCCAAAAATAGGCCATCTGTTTGAGATATCGTTGTATTAGTGGTGTTTTGGGGTTCTGCAGCGTCCCGCCCATCGCCCCAGCCCTGTTTTGTGAGCTCGAAATGTCGGTTCAGTATCTTTCTAAGGGCGAAAGTCAGGCTTAGAAGGGGACACCAAGTTTGTCCGTGTGACGTAGGTATTCGATATATTAAAAAGCTTCTTTATTTTAAGGGAAAGCGGGTTTTCGCAAGAAACTGCAAAAGCTACACATTTTCATATGACGTTTCCGGCTCGCTTGCCTGCTTCCTCGGGACAGGTAAAGAGACATCACGCCCGTATCGACGAAACGCACATGGCGTTCCAGCATTTCGTGTTCTGTCTGTCCAATCGCGCACGTGTACGACAGACGAGCGGTCCAAATTAAGACAG
The DNA here is from genome assembly GCA_013358835.2 of Ixodes persulcatus. NCBI lineage: Eukaryota > Metazoa > Arthropoda > Arachnida > Ixodida > Ixodidae > Ixodes > Ixodes persulcatus. The sequence goes on from JABSTQ010010120.1 coordinate 2,019,847, forward strand.
CAAATCCCCCATATATTTCAACTGCCTTCGATCCCATTCCCTCCTTCCCGGTTTGCCGACGCTGTCCTCGCGCCCTCGCTCCACACTCGGCGCGCGTAGCCCGGCCGAAATCGCGGACTTCAAATCCGCGTTCGGCACCGCGGTCGGACAACATACCGCGCTTGTTGTTAATCACCCGATGCGTTCGGTTCGATTCGGTAGCTGGTGACCCCTGCCTGGTATCGACCCGAGTGGCGCCCATAATTAGCAACCACTGCCGAGGGCCTTTGTCGCCATCTAGGTGGATCATTAATCTGGGCCTCGTTACGGTCCCGTTCAGCCCGACCACCAAGATATCTCTCGGCGAGGAAGCGAGAGAGAGAGAGAGAGAGAGAAAGGCGCCCGATGACGTAGCCCAGCCAGAGAAGAGCGCGTCGCGGCCGCTTCCTATTCTTGTTTGCCGCTAATTTTGCCGAAGTGCTCCCACCCGGGGCCACCCGGGCGCGAGCGCACCCACCCTCCCTCAGCCGATCTCTCCTCTTACCGCAGCTTGGTCCAGTGCGCTCGGATCATTATCCCTCGGTCGGTCTTGGTTCAACAATTACATTACGGGTCTTTGCTTTACCGTAAATTCGGAGACGCGCCAGTGACGAATTCGAGAGCGCTCGTCGTATCGGTCGTCAAATGTGGGCCGCCGCCGAAGCCGCCACGGCCGCCCGTCCTTGTCGTCGTCGTTGTCGTCGTCGTTCGATCGTTTTGACGCGATGTGTTCCACGTCAAAGCGATTAGCGTTACTAGGGTCGGCGGGCGCAATCACGCAGATGAGACATGTCAGCGTTTACTGTCAGTTGACAAGCGCAATCTGCCGCGCCTCGAAGGGCGTCATGCATAGCGGTCTCTCGGGTGAGCTGCGACGCGCTACAAATGGAATAAATAGGTTGTAACACTTGGGGATGCGTATTAGGGGATTCCGTATTGCATTAATTCGAGTTTGCGGAGTGACCTGAGCTCTCGTCCGCTAGTGAATGAATCGGTGTAAATACATCAGTAAATGAACAGAGAAAAAAAATCAATAAACAAAATTTTGCCTAAACGGACTCTAAATTGAATAGTAGTTCTGCGTCAAAAGTGCTCATCAAACTAATACTACATGGTGTGTTTCAGTCTTTGAGACATTAATTTTCGATACCAGCGAGTTGATTTGACTTATTCTCCAATTACTCCGCGGCAAGACCCATATGCTTTCTTTGACAAATTGCGATATCGTCTGTTCTCGGTGCAATAAATATTGCTTAAAGAAGCTAGTAAAGTTAAAGACGACGGCGTGCTTCGTCACTTGATAGCGCTTGTACTGCGGTCCCCGAGGGAACAGCTCGGGTTAAGAGCTCGTGCCAGAGATAAGGCTACTAAAACGGAGACCCTGCTGTAAATATCCGACGGGTGTCTCTATCGCAGGACGCGCGTTAAAGAAACCACACTGTCTCCTCTCCGTAAATTCGTTGTACGTGCTGAGTCTCGGTCTCTCTCTCGGGCGAACACCGCGGTCAACTAGGAACCAACCACCACACAACCAAAGATACGGAAACCCCCTAAGACACGTCAACATTCCTATCAATATCGAGCTCCGCGAAAGCGCCCCGCCAATTCTCAAATCAACCAAGAAAAGAAAAAAAAAAAATCTTTCAAAAGGTAACTGCTCTTTATCGGCGAATTCCGAAGCCGAACCTTTCTGCTGATAACCATGCAGCCGTCAGCCGCGCGTCGGGCGGCGAAGACATCGTGCCATCTCGGCCCATTTGTCATGGCTTGGCGAGTATAAAACTGGCGAAAACAGAAACCTGCTTTCGACACAGCTAGAAATTCAAGCCCTCGCCGGAAAAGGAAAAAAAAAAAAAAAAAAGCTTTATTCTTGTCCCGGAAAAGACGCGCGCAGCCGCCGCCGCCGACGAGGACGAGGCCTGGTAAGATCGCGAGCCAATACGAACGTGGCGCACGAGCATGCCGATACGGCAGGCCGGGCGCCTCCTCACCGGACGTAGTGCCCGCCGCCGGTCTGATAAAGGCCACGAGCAACTCTGGCTCCCGCGCGTCCAGCGCACACCAGGACAACCGAGACGTCGGGCAACGCCCTGGCGGGGGCATAAATCGCCCGCAGCCCTGTTCACCCCGAACGTCTTGTCGGACCGCCACGGAACAACGCGGTAGAGGCCTTAGGTGTCCCTTCATTTTGGGCCCCTTGAGTCTTTGTTGTCGCTGTTTCTTTTCCTCTGGTTTTTTGCGCCTTGTTTGGTGCACGGTACTTAATGAATTTACGAGCGTAGGGAGGAGCCTCGGTTGCGTCGAGGCCCTAATGGAAACAAGCTGTCCCTGCCCGAAACAACGCGCCCAGCCAGCCGACCACGCACAAGTCATTCGCTGCGCCGGTAACGAGACATTATGTCCGACTGGCGTTCGGCGCCTCGGTGCTCTCGTCGCTTCCGTGCTGCGCCGAAATCAATATGGAATTGCAGTTGTAAAACGACGTAATAGGGCTTTACACCGTGGCTCCATCCCTGCGGTGCACCTGGGAATGCTCAGTTACAACGGGCCCTCAACTGGCAACTTTTCGTTGTTGTTTTTTTTCTGCATGCGCGCACCTTGGTTTTGGAACTGCGCCGTGCAAACACTATATTCTCCCGGGACTTACCGCCTCGTAAAGCGCGTGGAATGCCTGTCACAATGAGCGGCCAAAGTTTTAGCCAATTGCCGGTGTCAGGCCGGCGAAAAGTGCAGGCTGTGGGTCAAGTCGGAGTGGAAGATCGGTATGAGCACGCGGTTCGCAAGACTTTTGAAAGTGGTCAAGGTCTTCAACAATGCATGGTGATATGAATTCAACTTGCACTGCAGGGTAGCATTCCTAAAGGGGTTGATTTTGCAACATGGGCATCCTCGGGAATAGCCTATGCCAAACCATAGCAAGTCGTGGCCTCAGTTCTTTTTTTTTTTTTTTTTTTAATAAAGGCTGTAGGCAAAACACTTGAAAACAGACGCTTACCAAGTATTCTGTGTAGATACCACAGTGAAGTATGTACAGGTGGATTCTGCTATTTAGCGATTTGTTCCGATTATGGGACTCTTGCGTTCGCGCAGCAGCAAGTGAGCACCCTGCAGTTCAAACTATTTATAGAGGGACTTTTCGTAGATCGTAAACCTCGGATTGCGGACCCCCTGCAGGAGCGTGCTTAATCCGTACTCAATGTGACCGTGCGAGCTTACGCTAGCAATGCAAAGCTCTTACGAGCGATCTACGAAAGGATACACGTTAGGAGCGCGAGCATCGGAAGCTTCTTCCACCGGACAAGATCATTAACAGGCACGACGAGGAGTCTTAATTATAACCCGCGATGTCCCGCGTGTACACTATGCTGCAGCAATTCTCACAGTCAATACATTCAACGCAAATTGAGCTCTGCCAGTAGGGACCTTTCGTATAGATCGTTCGCAAGGCTTTGCGTTGCTAACGTGCGCTAGCAGGAGCTCATGCCGTCACGTTCAGTACGGATTGAGCACGCGCCCTCAGGGCCCGCTATCTGCAGCTTAAAATCTACGAAAATCCCATAATCTAAAATAGAAAAAAACAACGTTTATAAAAGAATCATATCAACCACGCATCTTTTCCTTTGGAATTTCAGGAAATGTGCACCAAACAAAGTGCGTCTTCGCGTTCATCAATCATATGACGTGGACGATGTTAAAAGAGAGCTTTCGCAGTGACAACTTGGACAGGTGCAGAGTCATGCAACCGGTTCATTCTCTTAGCGACGGAGAACTCAGGTGGGCTTAACACCAGACTTGCCCGGTGCTCGCCCATCTGCGATTCTGATTCGCACGGCTGCCCACGTTTTTTGCCGTTAAAATTTCTTCACGTGCCGGCTCGGCTGTCTCGTGACTCCGATGTTTCGTTCCTATTTGCTCCTTATGCTACACCTCGTGTGTGTGTGCGGGTGTGTGTATGCGTGCGTGCGTGCGTGTGCGTGGGCGTGCGATTGTGCGTGTGTCTGTGCCCTCAATGTCCAGAGTGTCTGCGAATAGTTGGCGCTGCCTTGAAAGCGCATTGCAGAGTCCAAAACAAAGCTTACTGATGGGGTTTGACTAAGGAATCCCGTGAATTTAAAATGTGCGCACACATCTAATCCGCAAAGAGTAGTCCGCATAATGAACTAGCCCGAGACGAGCAGGCACCGAGGTAGCTAAAGTGCAGTGGCTACAGTTTTGCTCTAAAAATAGGTGTTAGGTTCAAATAAAACAGTTGCTCCGCTTAGGTGTTTGTATCGCACGCAGGGGTTGTCATCGTTTTGTAATACGGAATGGTCAAAGAAAGCAACCGAATTACAAAACCCGAGTTTTGGCACTGGTCTCAAGAGCCGCTGTTGCGACATTCTACCGCAGCTACCGGCCGCCACATTTACCGCGGAGAGCACCATCAAAACTAAATAAGGGGGCGTATGGATCGCCATTTCGCACGCCATGGCTTAAAGGCCACGCACCCATAAATCTCGAAGACCTCTCAGCGTCGGAACAGGAAGAATCCCACCGCTGCATGAGACCGTCCGTAGCAGACGAAAAAGCACCAAGACCATTACCGACAAAGGGCAGCCCGGCGGCACCGGCCAGATCGTCGTTTATTTGTCTCATTTTAAGGGGGTACCGCACGAAGCGTGCTCTATTTATACATGCATGTACCGTTGCACATAGCTACATCCGTACACAATGTCCTTACACAAATCCGAACACCCGTTCAATGCGTGCACCTGGAAGGCTTCCCAGCGAGCGTGCAATGCGCGGCGGCCTTTTTGCTTTGTGTTCGACTGAGGCGGCTCTTTCTTTTCTGGCCCCCTTTGACGATGGGCCCGAACACGACCGTAGCCCGCCCGCGGCACCGCCCCTGGACCACTGTAGCGCGACGCCGGCACGAAAGATGCCGATTAAAACTTTTTTTTTTTTTTTTGGCTGGCGCGCTCTTCTTTCCGCCGCCGGTTTAGATAGTGTGGACATAGGTAACTGCCTCTAAATAAAGCGGGGGGAGCTTTCTTCTAAATGCGCCCACGTGCGACACTTTTTGGTCCTTCCCTGTATGTGTCCAGTGCGTGATTACTACATGAACATTTTTACATTACTTTTCCCGTGTTTTTCTCGTTTATTTTTTATGTATTTTCTTGGTGTTCTTTTTTCTTTTTTTTTTTCGTTTTGCGTCGTTGACGGAAGCGGTTGGAAGAGGCTCATATTTACGTGTTGGAGTCATGCGCTGTTGAGGACTTTTTTTTTTATGGCAACGTTATTTGCGCGTTGCATGTGGTGGAACAATGGAAAGGAGATTTGTGGGTGGCCGCATGCGGCGGTCGCCATCGGTGTTCCTTCTTTCCTCACACGCTCTAACGGACTCGCAGCTATGAAAACGAAATAAGTATACAGAAACCGTTTGCGCCTCTCCCGTTATGTAATTCGCTTTGATTCGCCGATATTATATCCGAGAAGAAACTTTGACATCACTAGGCGGTACTTTAACGATATCGATTTGTTGACAACGCACTGACCGGATTGCAGAGTACTGTTGCTCAAAACGAAAAAGCGATAAAGCGGTAAATTTTTTGCTCATTAAAACTACACATATCCAAAGATTCTTTTTTTTTTTTTTAAGAGGACATTTATTATTTGTAGCCAAAACGCGTTTTTACGGTCACAAAGAACGGCTCCCCAACCAGAGAGACCTGTTTCGCGATCCACCAAGTTTTCACGATCCGACTCACAATGACCTATTCGCAAGTCCCAGCTAGGGTATCGCCGGCCTGGCGGCCAACCTGAAAAACGAAAAGAGGGCGATTGTTTTGCTGTGTAGGCTCCTCGTAACGTAGGTGACGGTGGTTGACGAACACCGCCATAACTAATATTACGCGGCGATAGTATACAATAAATGGGCAACTCGATGTGCTACTAAACCCCACGCGGCAACAAGACGTCGAAGAAAGCATGGCCTGCATCCGCTATTCACGTACCGGATCCGCCGCTCGACGGTAATCGTTCGGCCGGCCCAGTGGCATGGGCTTCCCCCTCCAAGAAGCTACGCTGACTGAGAACGTGTCCTTCACTCTCTATGTGTTGCTCTGGTGTGCTCGGGGGTTAGAGTACTCTCAAGGAGCCGTCTTCGGTCTTGACAGTGGCCGTAAAAGCGTAAAGGTCGATCATCGTCGGTCCTCCCCGCTTGCCGAGATAGCACTAGCCCTAAACGAAAGTTATTATGGTCGACGGTTGGTCAAGTTCTCCCGAGTATAGAATCTGAAGTTTGATTTTGACTACAAAGGTGAATTTACCATAGCGAATTTACCATTGAAAACAAACAGACAAACACAGCCTGTGTTTGTCTGTTTGTCTTCAATATCTCTATTTTGCTATCGTAAATTGGAAACCAAGACGCTGAACCCTCTACAAGGTGAGTTACACGTTGCTTTACCTTCGATATAACAAATGTAAGTACGCTACGTGCATTAGGAAGCTTAATCGCGATTTTAGTACGCGCGCGTACATAACGGCTCTGCCAACTCTGCTCCATCGCTTTTGTCGGAAAGCTTTTGCACGGTTACCTCTGCAGCTGGCCTGTTTCTTCGAATGCAATTCGCGATTGACGGCGTTGTTTTATTAGGGTATGTCTTTATTGTTTATGAGGAATGTAGAAGAGTATTGGTCCAAGTGCCATCGCTGCTGCGTCTTGAGTTCACTCGATTCCAAGCATAGCATGAAGAACCCCCTAGCGACTTGATATTATGCTGTTTGACTTCAATTAAAGTGTTATGAATTTTTAAATCAATTCTTTGTTATTTTTGAACCAGTATAAAAGAATTTCATATGAGTGGAATGTTTGGTCGTGCGTAATGCACAAAATGTTTTTGGTACCGAGCAAAATATATGCAAATGATTCGGAGCTTCTGTGGAGCTATGATCGTTTTTTGAAAGTGGCAATCTAGCAAATCAATTTCGGTTCAACGTATTGTAGTATGAGCGAAAAACAAAATAAAGATGTCTGATTCGTTGTTTCCGAACGTTTTAGGCGCTTACCCAAGACTCGTTAATCAAGGTACGTTCGCTCGTCTCGCGAGATGTCTCCGACCGCTTGTCTTCTCTGCTTGTTGGCGATCAACGCTTACCACATAAAACAAATGGTGACATAAAGTAAACCACATTTAACGCAGCGGCGCCTCGTTCAGTATCCTTAAGACGTACTGCTGAATAGTGGCGTATCAAAGTGATCGCGGCGCTCATTTTTTCATGTTTACGTTGCGCGACCAGTCAGCGATTGGTGCCGTCAAATGTGCTGGCTGCCTGTGCGTAATGTATAAAAACAAATTCGGCTGCCCATAGCATTACACGTTGTGTCGAAAGCGTCGGAAGACTTGTCTTGCTGAAATGTAGTGCCCACGGCAAAACGATAGCCCTTTCGACCATGCCGGTGTCGATTTTTTTTCCATCCTTGCGTTGCGTGGCCTGCAGCTATAAGATGTTTTTCAAATGTCGACTAGCTGCCCGTGCATTCTAATGAACGGACCAATAAAATGCTGAAGTCAATCGTACAGTATTATCTGTCGCAAAAGACGTCTATTTCAATAAATTGTGATGCTGCAACGGCGAACCGATCCCCCTCTTGATCGCCATCTTTAATTTCCGCAGCACCCCCTATATTCGCTGGAACTTGGAAATAAACTCTTAATGGACTAACATGCAACAAACATTGAACACAGACATGTCTAATACACCCCGTTGGAAAGCTTCCGTACGCAATAAGCTTCTGACCAACCTGGAACAAGCAAGCACGTCCGCGAACAGGCGGTGACACTGAAGATTGCTGGAGTAACCGGAAAGCTAATTTTTTTAACGTCGGCGAGGAGTGTTTGATGTTTCTTCGCCTACTGAGGCACCAACCTCGCGCTCCGATAGGAAGTGCCAATTCGGTACATTCCACGGGTGCGAAACTTTAAAGCGCGGTTCCCATGCCCCTTTCGAGAGGCGTGAAACCCAAGAACGTTTTCAGCTGCCCGTCGACATGAGCCATAGGTGTTCATGGATGTAGACTTCGACAGAAGCCAGTTCGCTCTCACTCAAGACGCTACCGCTCTCAACCTGCAATGCTGCTTGGTTTGGCGCTATTAGCAACTGAAGCAAGAAACATTGGACATGCCTGGGAGCGGCGGCTTCATTGTTCAAACGTGAGCTTTTACTCTGGTGGCGCCACCTGGCCGTTGCCGGCTGGCTATTACGCGACTTCATCTTGCTCTAAAGCCGGTCTCACACTGCTTAACAATACTTATGCATCATACAAAAGACAGTCTGCGTACAGATCCGAACGCGAGTCACCGCGAGATCCCTGCTTCGAATGCCGCATGGCAATGAGTTCGAGGTGGAAACTTGGGCGCGCGGCATTCGAACCAAGAATATTGCGGTAACTCGCGTTCGCAGACCGTCTTTTTGTGCGGTGTATGAGCAGTGTGACCCGGGCTTAACGGGTGACCAAAAAGAAAGTGTTCGAGGCGGCACTCTATATCTGAAACCGAGGCCACAGTCCCCGTACGTGCACGCGCGTGGCGCAGCTTTCTCCCCCGGTGTTCTTTTAATTAAATTCGTAATTTCATTCGCATAACCCCGCGCGCACGCACCCCCCCCCCCCCCCCCCCCCCTCATCTTGCCCCTTATGACGGCGGCACTCGGCCCACAGGCCTCGGATGGGCCGCACGTCACGCGTTTCAAAGAGCAAGACGCGAAGGCGCGCTCGTACGGCAGAGCCTATATTACCCGCAGGCTGCACACGCGCGCACCCTCACCGGTGCGCTTTATTGCAGCCTCGGGGGGAAAAAAGCTATTGTTTCACGCAAATGAGAGAGAGAGAGAGAGAGAAGGAGCAGACACAGCGTCACGTGACGCTAATGAGGTCGGATGCGCCTTTGTTGGGCCAAGTGCTCCACGCGGCGCGGCCGAGGTACGGGAGGAGGAGGCGACGAGGCCTTCTCGAGAAAAAGCACCTCGGCCGCGGTGGAAGCAACTCTGCCTCCTTTGTTCCTCGCCACTTCTCAGATTCGTTTTGGGGATGGATGCACAGCACTGCACTTTTAGGGCAGCTACGTGCTTCTAAGGACCGGTTTCGTGAGTCTCCTGGGATATGAAACGTCGACGTATATGCAGTGTCTGCTTGTTAGATTATGTGTCGTTGTGACTTGGAAAACGTAACTCTACAACTCTGTGCGTTTCGTGAATTGTAAAGTAAACTCGTGTCTCCAACCTAGTGCCTTTGGGTATGCCACTCGACAGCCTTGTGGCTTATGCAGCACGCAACCAACTATTTTGATGGTACAGGGTGGATTGACGCGATGCTTGCTGGCACTGGACGGCTCTTCCCATTTTGGACGTTTAGAGTCGCTTGCTTGGCTAGAGGCTCGCATACACTGCTTAGGCTGTGTGGCTGTGATTAATTATGCCACGTTCTTTAATTCCGAAGTAAATATCGAAAGATTATGATCAATCGATTTCTGAAGCAAGGCCACTGGTTCTAAGTATGAAAATGCGTGCAGTAACTTCAACATGATTCTCGTTGTATGAAGTTTGAGTTGAGCCTATCCCTCGCGAGATCTAGCGAAGGTAAGGGTGGGAAACCCGAATCGACTAGCTGCTCATTTCATGAACGGTAGAGCCCGGGCAACTTGTGGCAATTCCTCAAGCTATTTGGCGTCACAATAAAAGCAAAACGTGTAGATGTTTTTTTCTCCTTTGTAATGCAGTACGGTACCCGACACCCTAATGAACAAAACCCCTAGATTAAAGATACAAATAGGACAACACACACACCACAGATACCAATGTGTCACATAGGGACGTATTTGGTACCGTACCTAATGAGACCGTTCATCGTGTTGAACCTTCACCTGTTCGTTTCGGCCTTACTTTTTGTTCCTTATTGGTATCCGTAAATACCTTAAGAAATGTGGCAATTGAACGGAAATATAGATTAATGTTTGCATCAAACACAATTTTGACAAGTAAGTTTGGTAACGCTGAGATCTAGAAAAACAAATGATACCCGAGATAACAAAATAAAACGCAAATTCAAAGTGATTAAAAAAAAACATATTTGGCTTTAATATAATGCTAGAGTTGAAAAGTGCCAAGGGCTCGCATTTTGCGAGGCCAGACGTGCCAGACGCGCCCACAAATACACAGGAAAAAAAAAAGAAAAAAAGAAGAGACTCTCGAGCGGTTTTGAATATTCAAAGGCTGGCGCCACAGACAACCAGTGATAAGCCAAAGAAAATGGGGGAAAAAAGGGGAAAAAAAGAGAAAAAAGAAGGGATACGACGACAACGTAAGCAAAGCGTAATTCAGCGCGAAATCGACACAAAGCAAAACAAAGCAAGCAAAAAAGGAGAAGGAGGAGGAGGAGGAATAAGCAAGAGCAGAAAGTTCTTAAACTCCCTATTTAATTAAAAGCTGAGAGCCAAGTGTCTGCAGTAGCAGCACCCCCCCCCCCCCCCCTTTTCCTCCCTCGCAGAGCCTTCCCTTCTTTTACTCGTGTTTTTGTTTGCGAAGGTGGGGCAGAGGTTAAGTGGATGCAAACCCGAGCCCCGTTTGCGGCAGGGCGCCAGTGGCGCGAGCCCCACGCTATGCGACGCCGGCGCGGGAGATTCCCACGAATCCCGAATGGGCAGTGGTGGAAGAGAAGCATCCCCGCACCGACCAGCGCGCTTCTAAGCCAACCGGAAGGGGAAGAAGCGCGCTCTTTTACGTATAATTAGGATTCGTGTCAGTGCACTAATTTCGTTTTCGAGACTGTTTCTACATTCAGTAGTCTGTGTACCCAAGGAGAGGAGGAGACTCAGCTCCAATCGCAGCTGGGGGGACACACTCGGGAAAGAAGATATATGTACGCACATAAAAAAGGATCTCCCGGCAATTCATTGGAGTCGGGCTTAATTAAGCGAAGCTCATTTTCTCGTATACGGTTTCTTTTTTTCTATTTTTTTTCGTCTTCTGCGCTGTTTTGTTTTGTCATTTCCCGCCGACATGTTGGTAGAGCATGCTCGCGCAAAAATAACCAGTTGCTGGTGGAATGCGCTCAGGCGGCTTTTGTTTGAGGACGTCTTGGCGTGGAGGGACACAACATCTATTTAGAGGCGGCGGGGAGTCGCTGTCGGGAAAATGAGTTTCCGCCGCGTACTTAAATGAAACTATGCTTTGTCGGCAGTCTATTTGGCCAGGAGACCTCCACGATTTTAGCGGGAGGGTGTGTAGTTTGAAGATCTAGAAGATAAAAGGAAACGATTCGCGGACATTTACGCCGGTAATCGAAGTGTGGAAAGGTAGTCCTAACCGCAACAAAACGCGCACTGTAATTTGTAAGTTTTAACCTCATTAATGATGATTTTGTTTAGGCTGGGAAACACAAGTGGAAGAGGCAGTAACCAGAAGATCGCAGTCGTGGTGTTTTTGGAGATGGTGGTAATTAGGATAGAGTAATTGACCACTGTCTTGCAACGCCAAAGCTGTGAAAAAAGCACGTGGAACACGCGCCTCCATACCGGCTGTCGGATTATTTTTCTCATACGCATTCCCTTCTTATTTGGTTATGCTTATCTAAAAATGCTGACTGCATCGTAGAGCCTAAAATGAGAAATTATCATGTAATATATACCGGGGACGTTTATAGAACACTCACGTATCATTATCTAAGTACAGTAGAATGTCGAATTCCAGTGAGTCATCATGATCGTGTATCGCGACTTCGAAGACCACGTTGATTGATGTATGGAAAACGAAGCATTGATTTGAATGGCAGAAACCGTAATCTATAGTTGGGTAACATGAGCGCCCCCCGGCATATTCTGAACACCTTATCTGAATTTTACGCGCTGTTTTGCAGATTTAGACAATAACAGACGAAAACCCCGAACGAAATGAAAGCGTCTTGAGCTTGTGTTCTCTTTTCTGCATAGCTTAGAAGTATTGATAAACAGACCTCTTTAAGTGCTTGCAGGTTCTAAAATAATAACATTTACTTCATTAAAGCTTTATTTTTATATTGCTTTGCTTTGTTTTGTTTTGTCGGTGGCATTATCAACTTTTGGCGCTCGACTGGTGCCCTGTGAGGACATTTAAACACACTTGGAGTCTGAACACATTATACGATTCCTTTCAAACTTGGTTAATCAGGAAGAGAGAACAGAAGTCATACTTGCATAGTCAAATACTTTTCGATTTCCTAAAGATTTACATTCCTTGCCAACGTTGAACGTTTGCTGAAACCATTATTTGTACGTTTCGTGCCCTATAAAATCCGGTTTCTTTTCGTTCTCGTTCAGATAAAACAATTCTGGAGTGAGAAAGTTTGTGGGTAATTAGAGAGCGATGGAACTAGGAAATTTGAAGAAGAAACGCTTAGCTCGCCTCGAAGTCAGAAATCACAAAGCTCACCTTATTTTAGCACAAATAAATAAGCTGTAGTTGGTCACAAGAGTCCAACCTTACCATTCTTCCTTTTTAGTCGCCACAATTAAAACGAGTTCGAATAGGGCACAAAGCCGACTCACGATTGGCTGAAAAAAAAAACAAAAAAAAACAGGCGAAGGCAACTGTGGAGCACAATTTGTCCTGTATACATTCGTACTGGCATGTACAAACCGGCAACTCATGTACTGTACCTGATCAAATCGCAGAGCTAGATATATTCGTTCTTCACGTGTCGAATAAAAGAAACTGACGCTTGGCTGCAAGAATATTAGACGAGGGCGGCCTGCACATGTACCCATCCGTCTTTCTTTCTTCGTCTTTTTAGTTTTGTCTACAGTGTAACTCCTTCAGGGTCCTTCGTCTATAACAGTTGCCACAATGTAAAAATCGACAAGTATTTCGAACGAGAAGCTGAAAGTTCAGTTTTATCGGAGTGCTGCATACAAAATGCTTATTTCCCTTTCAACGTGAATAAATAATGGTTCCCTTATTTAATGATTCAGTCTCACTGCTAAACTAGGAGTATCTTGACTCACTCACGCGTCTTGACCACTTCTAGCACGTCGTACGTAAGGCAGTTCTTACGATGTATTCAACCTCTGAATTAATCACGGATAAGGAGTGTGTCCGAGCGACGTAAATACACGCGAGAAAAACAACTAAATACCCTTTCAATATAAGATCGACGTGATAGCGTTAGTTACAATAAAAACATCAAAATGCTTTTTTTTTTTTTTCGTTCTCCGTTGAATTACGAGCATCCTGTTTGCCTTCGCGACAAAACAAAACCAGAAAAAGCAGTCTTTTTCGTTCGGACACTTCGTTAGTGCCTGTAAACTTCGAATCTACAAGCTTTCCGCGAACGCGCTTTTATTTCACATCCAGCGAATTTGCAGCTGATTCTCGCTTGAAACCCGCCGGTAATCCGATAATAGTGAATGCCTTATCGGACAAGACGGGAGAAGCGGACCAAGTAAAATAGGAAAGAAGACGCGTCGAGGGGACACTTTACGGCCGACCAAAATGATGTTCCTCTTTCAGCTGGTGGAGGAGGCCTTCAGTTCGTATGGGCTGCGGCAAAGAGGCAGGCGAACGTTCCAGCGAAGCGAGTGGTTCGAGCGCCAGCAGGAAGCGCAGTCAAAGGCTCGGAATCAAATCCGTCGACCTCCCAGCGACGAAGCGAGAGAACGCGTTCTTTCTCGAGTCGCTACCGGTCCTGCGGCACGGTTGCAGGAGCTTCGGCCGGAAAAGATACGAGTGGGGACATAATAAAACCGTCTGTGGGATTGCTGTTAATCGCGCTTGTTTTATGGCAATCGTTTAACCGCTGGAGTGACGCGGAGTCGCGTTATTTACGGCCGTCTTGTGTGCTTTCCTTATCTCCAAACACGTCTACAATGTCCTGGAAGACCCGGCGGCCAACATTGATTTCTGAGGGAGACAAGCCAGTTCTTCCCCGGGGATTTAGAATTCTGGCGGCGACCAGCGAGTGTAAAGCTTGTCTCGTATGTCGTTTGTTGGTTTGTTTTACGGTGGGGTTGTTTCTGGTTGGGGGCCACTCTATCGCGGCAAGCGCTACGCTGTCCCATCGTATTAAAGTTTGCATATGTCACTGCGTCCGGTGAATCGTGACTGAGTAAAACATCGGGGTCGTGTGGTTTTGATAGGGAGATCGAGGGAGGGACCCTCGGGACATTTGTTCACTCTAAATACTCTGGCGAGGGAGTTCTGTTCTTCGGGATATTATGATCGGTGGGGTTGTCGCGGCGATCGTGGTTATTCGTGAGACTCATGCCATCTTCTGAGTGTAATTAACGCGACTCTCCTTCGTCAGCTTCTATAGCCACTTGAGTTACCGTTGTAGTTTGAACTGTGAAGACTCGAGTGTGGCTCGACGATCGCGGCAAACTCTACACACGCTTAAAACTGCACGAAATAAAAATGTTCGCAGTTATTTCGGACAAACTGTCGTCAATAAGCTCCTCGTAAACAATGTTTCGATGGCTAACTACAAACGGAAACATGCGCGAGCACTGCACTATATGCACGCAAGCACTTTTTCGTAAGTTGTGTTTTTAATATTATTATTGACGATGTTAGTGCAGGCGCCCAGAACAACGCCTACAATTAAGTCATATAATATAATAATGCAGACCTAATATTATTTCCTGCGTTTTACCTTTAACTTCATCGTGCGGCGAACAATTAAGGACATGTATGCAGACGCACAGCTCGAATGGTGTGCGCAACATTGTTTTTCGTAAGTTCGGCAATGAGGAACACAAATAAGTAATGTCTAGAGTTTCTGTTTCATGTTTGATGCAGAAAACCCGAGGTTAGTCAATGTCTATGCAGCTGTATAATCGTCGCTTTGATGGATGTAGGAAAAGCAAAGCTAGAACGTATAATTCATTGTCGTTCTTTACGTTTGTTTATGTGAGGAGGAAACTATAAATAAAACAATGTTTACAAAAATATTGCGTTACGAAATTGTTCAAATTGTGAGTTTTGTTTTCGTTTTCTAATCTTTTTCACATATTTAAGGAAAAAGGCGTTCTTCTTGCGTTGTCACTGCATGCATCTTTCAGCATACAAAGACGGCGTTCTGTATCGCGTGGCCTTGTTGAGAAACGAAAGAGTAATATAAACTCTTCGAGTGTCTATTTGAACGTGATTCCCGCTGCAGTGTAACTGCTAGCAGTTCCTAGGACAGCGTGCCCCATTACACGACACCGTCGATGCCTTTCCTACTCCGCCGTGCAAAGAGGTCAATGCTGCAATTCCATCAGCGTCGCTGCCGAGCGTTCGAAAGGACACACCGGCGTTCGCAGACACCACGGACTCCGTCGAGCTCCCTCCCTCGAGCGGCCCTTGCCTCCAGTCGGACAGCTGTCCGGACCGTACCCGTAGGACACGGCCAACAACAGGTGACGCTGCCGAAACTCACAGCTGATTGAGATGTTGACCTCCGACATTCCAGCGTGGCCGAAAAAGACGGAGAGATAGACAAACAAACCAGAAAAAGTCGTATATCTGACGCAATTGAAACTACATTTAGTGCCAATCATTGTTCCTTCGCGCCCGCGGAGGAACATGTTGGGAGAGGACGCCGGGGGAGAGGTGATTTGTGTCCTCGAGAAGATTTATTTATACCGCCATAGATGTCCGGCGACTTCAGACGCTACGGCGGTGGGGGGAACCACCACGTCGTTCTTCCTTTGTAGCTGGAACGTTCGGTTTTTATTTTGGTAGTTTTTTTTTTTGTTTTTTTGTTTCTGGTTTTGGCTTGCTGATGCGGAAGGGGAAGAGAGCGTTGCGATGGTAGCAATAGCCACCACTAAACTACTTAAAAAAAAAATCCTCACGGAAGCATGAAGGAGGCAGCCATTTCACTAAGACACTTAGGTAAGTCTTTTTGGCTTCCACTTCGAGGCTTCCAGGAAATTATTTGTTTCAAGTTCTTGCACCAAGTTTCAACTGCCTTCCGGCGTATTGCGGATAACATATCCGTTTAGTTTTCAGATGCATAAAAATTAAATTGACATATTGTGTTGTTTAAAAGTTTGTGAGGTTATACTTACTCAACGATGAGTAATATCAAGCCTGTATTATTATAAAGGTAGTTCTAGCCCATACATTTTCATCATGCAGCAATTTGGCTTTTTTTTTTTTCCTTTCTGCTGCATTACTTTACGACTCACGCAAAAAACGTTCATATAAATGTGGCCAAGGTCGTCAGACATTGATGCGTGTACATATACTCCGTTCACTTAAATTGAGACTAGAAGCTCCGCTTTCAGCGCGAGCTCGCTGGCTTCCGCAGTGCTTTGGTTGCGCGTGCCTGCGCGTTCACATTTGTGTTAGCAAGGGCAGAAAGCTCGCCCTGAAGGCGGACCTTCTAGTCTCAGCGTTATGGGTGAACGGAGTGTAGACAACGCCCGCAAGATGAACACGCGGCTCTGATGGTAAGCAGGGCTGAATCTGCCTATTAGCCTCGAGAGCGACCACAAGCGTCGCTGCGGTCGCCGTGCCCTGATTGGGTAAGGTTTACCGTGACGTCAGGGGAAGGACTCCGCTCCGCGATCTCGCATCCGGCTCGCTTCTTTGCCCTGGTTTCCTGGTTTGACTGTTTTGTGCCGCAAGCACTTCGAGCGGGACCTCGTTTACCCGGTGTACAAGACGCTGGGTTAGGCCGATACCGACGTGCTTCAGTACCTTTTATAAGCGTGCTTGTCACTTTTACCTTTATAATTTGGTTACAAATCCCGAAAGCTATCGGCGGAGGCAATTCCGCCGATTAACCTATCTGTCGCTTCACACGGCACAAGGCAATCGTGCGAGGGGTCGGTGAAGCGGCGGCGTAAGTGTTTCAGACGCTGGAATTCTGTTCCTTGCATGTTTATTAGTCAGGAAAGTATTACACCCCGCTTTGCAGACATTTCAAATGGCAATTATATCAAAGGCCTTTGGACGGTCGCCAAATTAGCTCGCAACCCCGACTCTGCGCATTTAAAGGTCATGGGTCTGGAGACCTTTGAAGTGCTCGTAAACAGGGTTGTTTTACATAAATGTAGCGTCTTCGTGAATTAATGACGTAGTTCGTACGCATATGCAGGCACGTTTTTATATTTTAGAAGGTGCACAATTACTCTACTTGTGCATCTTAATTACGGTGCTATGTGCAAATAGAAGTATTAATTACGGTACTTGCGCAAATTACGGTACTAGGTGTGCAAATATGCACAGCTAGTACCGGCCGTAATTTGGAATGTTTATACTTTTTCCTGACATTCTTTCTTTATTCCAGCTTTGGGTATTCGGAAAATACACCGTTTAGTTTGAATTGTCATTTCCAATTAAAAGGGACACTGCTGCAGGTCCCCAAAAGCTTCCTCAGCATCCAAACTCCTTACAGCTGAACTCTCTGACAAAAGAGGAAAACAGGAGAAACAGGAAGCATTCAAACGGCTGTCCAGTGGTAAATGCTGCCCTAGTAGCAGAAAATGTAGAACCTGGGAAGGGTGACAGTCTGCGTGAGGAAAGCTTCTGGTATTTTAGCTTCAGGACAATTTAAATTAGCTGAAATCTTAATTTAGAGCCTAAGGGACTAATAACGGCTAGACACCTTCGCTTACGTTCGTTCTACATTATTTGAGGGATGATATAAACAAGTCCACAGATACCACCAGTGGAGTCCATTGAAACACAATTCGAATCCAGCAGCGGTCAGAGGCGAGCAATGTATATAAATAAATATTCATTGTTTCTTTACTTTCTTTGCCCCTGTACTTGGGCTGTCTCACTTGTGATTCTCTCCAATGCCCAGAGTATATTTAACATGTTGATCGAGCAGCATGCAGCTTTTCTGGTTCGGCGTTTTCATTTAAAAACAGAGGTACGAAAAACAAAACAAACGAAATAGTATACATAATCTGCCAATCTATTCAGACCATCAGCAGCATTATTCTGTGAGATGTAAATTTATCCATTTTCATATATTCATGCGTTGCCTGCCCTTTCAACCATGTCTGAAATGTTGGTGGAAGTTTCGCCTGCAGCTATAGGCCATACCTCAATAAAGCCACGTATAAAAATTTCCACCTCCTATGAAAAACGCGCAAACAAATAATTGAATCGAAACGAGCGCGCCGACAGCTAACGCCGTCACAGCCTCCACAGGGCGAGCGGGGCGAGTCGAGGGAAAATTCTGTTTTCACCGTGACGTCACCCCGGTTCGCCGTAAGGGGGCGCCACGCAAACTTCTCGGGGCTAATATAGGAGCACGCGCTGGCTAAACCATCGTGATATCTCAAAGGAACCTGAGCCGACTTGCTAGAAACGGCCTCTCAACTGAGACTGGGGGAAAGAAAGCACAGCCCAAGCCTGCGCACGAGCTGAGCGGGACTCAAACAGCGTCTCAAGACGCTCGCACGCCCCAGCCTTTGCAGTTCTTTCTTTCACCCAGTCTCAGCTGAGACGCTGTTCTAGCAAGCCGTCCTTGGTGGCTAACAAGGCACAGATCTGCTTTTGGCCGGAGGATCTGATACTACCCTGTCCAGACAAACTATCGTGACGCTTCGCACGATGTTTATCCCAGGGTTATTCGCGGCTCCAGCTAAACGGACGGCACCGGGAAAACACTGAACTGAACAGAACAGGTCCTTTCGCAATTTCTGCTCGTCTCCTGTGGCTTCCGTGATTGCATGTCGGTGGTTGGCGCGATGAAACACCTGACTCCCGGTGATTCTGTCGTCACTGTCAGCGTGCTAACCAGGTTGCTCTGAACGGAATCTCTATACGCAACCTTGAACAAGACATTGTGCGTTTATAAACGTTCATAAGCACCGTAGAAGGACAGTAGGCAGGCCTTCCATCGCTTTCCCGAAGAACCCACGATCTGGCCGCCGTGGTTTGAAAACGCTTTGTTGGGGTCCCAGTCTGGCAACCGTGAGCACGTCTTAGCAAGGCCAAGGTTTCTAGGCTAGATGGCGCAAACTACCGCCCGATGAAGGGTACAGCCATTAGCATCCATCCATCCAGGCTTCGCTATCGGACGTTCGACACTGTGCATGGAGGTAGGAAGCTTCTGGAGGCGACATGACGCTGTGGGACACGTCGCCAACGTTGACCACAACCAAGAGACGCTATTGGACGAAAAGGTAAGAGGTCTCCTTTTCGTTCAATAGCGTCTCTTGGTTTTGGTCATCGTTGGGGGCGTGTCCCTCTCCGCAGCGTCATGTCGCCTCCAGAAGCTTTTTACCTCCATGACACAGAGCAACAACAAGATGGCGGCACCCAGAGATCGCACTTGCAAACCCGTATTCACTCAGTTTGAAGCGATACATCACGGGAAGAAAAATCGTTCTTGGACCACCATCACATCCGAAACTCGCGGCAGGTGTTGTGTATGGTTAGCTGCTCTGTATGTGTGTGTGTCTGTGTGTGTGTGTGGGGGGGGGGAGTGGGGGAGGAGGAGGAGGGGAGGGTTGAAAACAAGCCAGGAATAGGGTTTAACTTGTGTAAGTAAGCATTTATTTCGTATTGAAGTACAACGGAAGAAAAAATATAAAAACATGTGCCGGTCGTCGTACCAGTGGCCCCTTCGAATCCGCCCGAGCGACATCAACGAACGCGAAGCACTCGGTGTAGCTAGAGGCACTGAATGTTCCCAGAGTACCGAAACTCCCAAGCTTCGTTTCAGAACCGAGTCGCGGCGCAACAGTCTCTATCCCCAGTATGGCGCTGCCCTGTGCGGTCGAAGAGAAGAGTACAGTCAAGTACAGTGTAGCGTTCGTTCTTGTGCGAGCTCTTCAATCCACGTTCCTGGCCTGCGGTGACGCTGTTTTTTTTATTTTTTTTTTTAAATTAAAGTTCTTTCTTCGTCGCTGTCTTGTCTTCATCTCTCGTCTCGGAACACATCGACGTCGAGTGTTATGCTTAGCGTTTGATGCGTACAGTTTGAAACGCAACACCAAAATTTGACTTAGCGCAACCGGAGCGAGCAAATGAGTCGGCAATCTTCTTTGGCGAACCAGAATAGCGGCCACTTGATAATAATAAAAACAAATCTAGAGAAAATCAACGCACCTTCCGTTCGGTCCTAACTCGTCGATGCCCAGAGCTCCCACCCGTGCGTACCCACCGTAGTCGTAACACGAAAACGTTTTAGTAACGTTTTATTATTGTTTTGGGCCGATCCACAAAATTGTCAACAGATAACTTCCGCCACGGCCTACACCAGCCAATCAGAACTGGATTTTGCGGGATTGACTTCCGGTATGCGGAATGAATGGAATTCGGTATTATGGGAACATTCAGTGACTCTAGGTGTAGCGATGCGGTCAGTTTCTCATAGACGGCCCTTGCATTATTCTCATGGCTATCATTTTAAGTTAACAACTAACGAATTTGGCATGAAATGAAAATGACGATGCCTACATTTCGTGACTTAAACGCGTTTGAAATTGAAGCCGGATCGGAGCATGTTGGGGTTCAATTAATTTTTTCCGGCGCTTATCGCTACTATCATTTACGGCCGGGGAAAGATACCCAGATTGAAAATGTGTGATCAGTTTGATAGTAAGATATGTTCCTCTCCGTATACACCGTGTGAATTTGATCGACAGTTAGCGTTCGTTTCTATTTTACGATGGTGAACGGGAACGTCAGCTGGAGCGTAGGGCCAGCATATGATCATAACTATCTCGTGCATGAAGTGATAATTCGTTATAATTTACTATATCTTCCCAACGCCATCGAGCTGCAATCGCTCCGTTTGCCGGCATTCCGTGCAAGCCCGTCTAGTACGTTGCCAGTGTACGAAGTTTCTCGAGGGCGTGCGCCTTCGGAGGGCCATCTACGCGCACGATCGTTCAGTCGAGCGCATTGACGTTAAAACATGCACAATTCGTGGCTATTGGCCGTACGCACGCGGACACAGAAACACGAGAACAACAAAGTGAGTTGCGGGAACATCAGAGGGCACACGGCCAGAACGGTAGCAAGAAATGAGCCTCCGTGCGCTTCCGTAGCAGCAGACCCCATCGATGGCCCCCGAAGCATATGACTGCACTGAAGCCCCGAATCGCCAGGTTATGTGAATATACGTTCCATAATCACGTTCTGCGCCACACATGCTTACGCGGAACCGCGGTATCACGGGTATGGCGGCCGATCGGCGTGCCTCGCGGGAAAAGTATACGAGCTGGCGATTTTCCCCAATGTGCACGCACGCGCCCCGAGCGGCAAAAACGTATACGCGCGCGTGCCCCATCCCGCGCCTGACTGCCGCCGCGGAACGAAAACGCCGCGGCTCATTTACACTTGTCCGAGCAGAAACAGCACCGCCTCGGAGCTCGGACACCGTTTCACGTTACAATGGACCGCGCAGGAAGCTACGACTCGTCGGAGCCAATCCCGTTCCGCCTGAGTATCGCGTGATCCTTCGGGACGAAAGCAGCGACCGCAGCAACGCGCCATGCGCGTACACGCGATGCGTTTACAGCGCAGAGATTGGCCGAGGCAACTCGTAGCGTCCCGCTGCGGTCCATGATTAGGTGAAATCGACTATATAGTCTATACGGCGACTCTTGCCCTATCTCGCGTTGCGGTTTGTTTCTGAAGCTCAAAGGGCGGTCAGTCCGGCAATAATGTCTGCGCGGACAAAGCAGTTTTTTTTTGTTTTTTAGTTTGCTTTCTTGGACAGACAAGATTCATCGGTGCATCCTGCGCATGCCCCATCCTTTATTACTGCCGGCCGTGAATGCGGCGCGAGCGGCTGCCTCTCGAGTTGAGGTGAAACAAAAGAGGGAGGGGACAAAAAAGACGCCGGGCCTGCAACACGGGCGCAACGAAATTAAGCAGCGAGTCACGGGGAGGACTCCACGGCCCGGTTCAATTTGTAGAGCGGGGCTCGAAAGGGGGGGCTGGGTGCTCGCACGGGTCGGCCATTTGGCGGCAAACCCGCGTGCATTAGGCTAACGATTTGCTCCCAGCGCTAATGTCCTGGGCCCAAAGTACACGTGTCGGACACAGGCCCCTGCTGCGGCCGCCGCGGCCGCTGACACGAGACACGTTCACGTCCCGTGAGCTGCTCTTCTGCCGCGGCGCCGGTGTCGGGCGCCAGATTAATGTCATGTTTGTTCTGCTGGCCCAACTGAGTACAGACTGGGCGCCTTCCTTTACTCTTCCTTTTTTTCTTTTCCTCTTTATCTATACGCGTGTTTTGTTGCGGACGCGCGGGTGTAATCTTCGCATCGTTGTGTGCGTTGCGTATGTATATACTGTCCACCCGAAACGAGCCTTTATTGCTTCGTCGATGTTTCTGGGTGTCCAGCGCGCACCGGATTTCTGTCTCTCCTGTTTGTACGGGGGTATGCTACTTTGACACGGAGGTCCTCTTGCGTGACCTTCACAATAAAGTCGTTAGAGAGTAATTGTGCAGTTTAATGTCTCCATTTAAAAGCTCGCGTCGTTTGGGGTTTCGAGCACCCTTGTTTTTCCGCTTTGATGAAGCTGCACTTGAAAACCTTTATTTTTTGTGGTTCATAGCGGTGTTCCGACGAAGCGGAGACGGATCCACGGGAAACGTAATAATTGAGTAGAGCTGTTTGACTTAATGCGCGAACATCGGGAGCCGTTTAATTTATAAATCACAGTGGTAATTGCCTTCTCTCGAAAAATGGCTCCTGAAAGAGGAACGCTCGTAACACTTAGGCAACTTATAAAGAGCAGATTCCACCTGGACAAAAACAGCTTCTCTCAAACTGCTTCGATGATTTCCTTATAGCCATTTGAATGCCGGCTTTCCAATTTTCAACTGCTCATTTCTTAGGTCTCACTTTTATAGTTTCTCTCTTTGGGTTTTCCCATCATTTTGTTTCCCTGCCTCTCTTCCCCGCTTCTAAGAACCGGACAGGGACGGTGACCTCGGTCCTATATTTCCTTTTTTCTTATTTTTCTTCTCCTCGTGTTCTTTTTTTTAAAATATTTTTTTCCTTATCTTGGATTTTGAGGACCAATTTAAGAATCGAGTTAATCGTAGCGGCGAGGGCACCAATCGACACTTTCCCGCAGCCCGATCGCTTCTCTCCCGAATCGTAGAAATCGGGCACGCTTACCGACGACAGCGTCGCCTTATAAGGGGCGAGCCGCCCAAACGGTTTTCCTGCTTTTTCTCCCTGCCCTTACCGTATTAGCCAACAACCCAGTCGCGTGGTTTTATTGAGAGGAACAGGTGCTTGGCACATCTAAAAAGGGGGTAGAGAGCCGGAAAAAAAAAAAGACAAAACAAAATGGCAGTAAGCGTAGCGTGTCGGGTTCCCATTGACCGCGACTCGCGAGTCACTGGTGGTGACTTTCTTCTTTTTCTTCTTTTTTTTCTTTTTTGTTTTTTCTTAAACTGCTATTATCTTATCGCCATCGGCATCGCGAGAGCGGGGCGACCGCTGGCGACACGTCACGCTAGAGGGCTCCGCTATTGTCCCAGGGGCGGATGCGGCCCATCTACGGTCGCCCATAACGAGCCAGATGGTGGTTTCAAGCTGCAGTTGCACTCACGAACCGAATGCCAGGGTTCTTTTTGTTGTTGTTTTTGTTTTTGTTTCTTATGACGAATTGCTTCGAAATTTGCCTCGTAAAACTCGACACGTTGATGCGATACAAATTTGAACGCGAGAAACGCAAATCAAGGTCATTCGCCTGCCCAACAAACAAACAAGCAAACATAGGGAAGAGTCTGATAGTCGAATATCAATCGGACAGCGTGCTTTGAGCCGTCGACCTGCTGCAGCTGTGTCTTGGACAAGTTTTAGTCACTCTAAAACGTAACGGTTAATGTATCATCTAACACACAAAAATAACCTTTCAGTCGGACTCCTCGTAAAGTGCGACTCGCCGATTTCCTAGAACACGTTCCACGATGGTTTATAGAGACCCGCGTGACTCGCACTCCTCACGAAGTCGAACAGTTCAACGGCTCACCCCAGTGTCCCCGAGATCGGGAGGCATCAGCCTGTGTTCATACAGGTGAATGCTTCAAAATTCAAATTTGCCGTTTAAACGGACTTTTACGAAGCGGAAAGCTAAGCGCCAGACACCACGTGCAGGATAATTGCCCAACGGATCATGGGACGCGTCGAAATGATGGTCGAATCCGACCAATCGGAGCCTCACGGCGTGAGGTCGTGATTGGCCGGCGCCTGGCCGGATTCGGCCGTCATTCCGAGACGCCGTATACGACCCGTCAAACGGTTTGTCGTGCATGTCCGGCGCTTTATTGATGCCTCGTAATTAGGCCACTCCCGCCTCTCCCTGTAGAGAAGCCATTTCGCAGGTGTGGTATACGGTCATCGCACGCGCGTCATTGCGAAACATTCCACATCATGAAGCGGCTACTCAAGCTAGCGTATACGGACAGGATAAAGCGTGGACCCTGCGGTCTCGATGTGCTCGTAGACTATACTCCGTTTCATCTTATGTTGTACCGCAGCGAAGACTAGAAGAACGAGCACGTAGCGTTGGCAGCTGTCGTTAATGCACAAGAGCTTGTGCAGCCGAGATGTGCCCACAGAGAAAATGAGCTTGAGCTCGTAACTTTCACTGCGGTACATCATAAGGTGAAATAGAGTATAGTGTTGGGGATTACCCTTGTCAAGCTTAATAATTTTAACAGCGTCTGTTTTAATCATGGCTAACTCGAATCGAATGACAATGTTAACATCGCGAATAGCATGTAATGTCGCCGACAGATGTAACACTACAAACGGAGCGTACATACATCGTTTTCCCGCTAAAATGGGCGGGTAACTTTACCATGCCACCTCACGTGACCACGTCACGTCATGTGACCACGTGACGTCAAGTGACATCCCGACACCTCTGAACATATTCTACGAGGACAGGAGTTCGGCAAGAGCCTAATAATATTTTCTGTTTTTACTGGTAGCTATAGGATTATCTGTTTTCGGAGTTTATTTCTCGTGAAATTCTGAGGGTGTTTCTTGAAGTTTATTTTTCGCTGAAAATTCGGGGTTTAGCGGAATTTAGTTTTGTTAAATAATTCTTTGAAATTCAGAGTTAATTTTATCGTGTTCTTACATTTTAAAAATTCAAACAAAAAATAAATGAAGTCCGGGTAACATGACGCGTTGTCCTGAAGGGACCTCGAAGTGCTAGAAGGCAAACCCTTTTTATCAGTAGTTCTAGATTTCAAAGAAAACACAAGTGGCATCTCCTCAAGACCACTGACCGTGTGCTCTTATAAAGCTTATTTGTAAAACACCGTCTTTTTTGCTTTTTTATTTAACTGATATATCGAAAGAAACTTCGTCATTTCATGCTCAGTGTTTCGAGCAACGCGTCCCGCGCTTCTCCGCCCTCACAAAACGTACACAATGTTAGAATGGCAACCTTGCGATCAGTAGGAAAACGGCGTCCATAGTTCCAGTGGTCGCCCGGTCAGGAGCACGCGCTCTGTAATATGTGGAGAGGTATATTGCGGCTGCAGCAGAGGCACTCACCCGTAAGCGGCTAGCGCAGGATCGTAATAATAAGACGCTGGCTGGGTGATGCCTCTCCAGGGGTCGGCAGCTTCCTTCATCGTGTAGGCCGGATTCTGCGTACACGCGGATGGAGAGAAAAAAAAAAAAAAGCAAATAAATGGAGGCGTAATACACAAATGGAGCCATATTCTTCCACCTGAAGCACGAAGAGCGTTATGTAATACGAAAATAACACTAAAGAAGAAAGTTGTGAAGTGGCAACCATGCTATACCTAACTTAAGCGTTGAAGGTGAGAACCGAGCGAGCTGTCTGTTTCTTAATACCTTAGTTAATAGATTTTTTTTTGTTTAAATACGAATTCTGCTACATGACACCCGGTCTAGAGTTTCAAAATACTGTCTTCAAGTTTGTTATTACAATAAGATATCTTTATATACGATTGCACCTCTTTAAACTGGAGCATCCGCGAGAAATAAATGATAATAAAAAAGAACCATCAAGCTGCTAATATATTAAAGCCGGCGAGATTGTACTAG
Source organism: Ixodes persulcatus (assembly GCA_013358835.2). Lineage (NCBI taxonomy): Eukaryota > Metazoa > Arthropoda > Arachnida > Ixodida > Ixodidae > Ixodes > Ixodes persulcatus. Next base: position 2,045,883 of record JABSTQ010010120.1, read on the forward strand.
TCCAGGAAGCAGCACTGTCAGTGGTGAAATGAAAAGAAAAAAAAAAAAAGACAAATAGTTTTTTTTTTTTTTTTTTAGACTTATACGTTGTCCGACATACATTTTTTGGTCTCCTCGATTTCGTCATTTTATGTTGAAATCCAGAAGCCCGTGAATGGGCGGACCTGTAGGAAGGCTAAAAAAAAAAAAAAAAAAGCGACGCAGGCGATGGACGATAAACTTCCAGCAGAAACTTTGTTACGCGCTCTGCCTGTACAAAACATAAAAAAATAAGAAAAAAAAAGTGCTCAATTCCGGTTTTTAGCTCGCACCCTCGCCCCCGATCGCCGTCCGCTCACGGAGGCGATACAGAATCTTCCAGTCGAACTCCTCGAACAACGTACGGAGCAGCATTCCCTACGACGCTTCGTCTCCTCTTTCTTGAATAAGAAAGGGGAGACAAAGAGGACAAGTGTCGGACTTCCTCCAAAGACGCGTCGCTGGTCTCACTCGACGCTAGAAAGAGCAGGCGCAGCGTTGCGCGTGCCGCCGCCTTCCCGGACTATACTCCAGCCTCCCATCGCGCCTCTGGTCGAAGTAAGAGTGCACCATTCACTTTCGCGCGCAGTTATGCACCAACAGTTTTGTGACGGGCCCGCCGAGCTCCTCCCTTGAACCCCCGTGTCCCTCCGAGAAGGGAACAAAAGCAGAGCCTTCCACTCCATCGACGACGCGAGGCTCCGCCAGCGCGCCGTCTGCTGTTTAGACTGCTGCTCATCGTCCCATATTGCGTCGTAAGCGAAGCTGAAGCAAAAAAAGAGCAGAGTGAGCTGTATAGCCTCGGCTAGGAAGGCGATCTCGCCGGGCATGCAACCAAAAAGCAGCAGCTCGAGTCAGGTGGAGGGGGATAGGAAGGGGAAGGGGGAGGGGAGGGGGGGGGGCGTGTCCCCTTCCTTTCTTTGCCTGGCTTCGCTCCCTTCTGGTGCTGAGCGTGAAGAATGACGCAGCTTAATATGAAAGGTAAGCCTAATATGCAGTGCCGGCGACGACGGGAGGCCTGCCCGAATTCCCCTGGCCGTCGGCCGCCGCGCCGTGCCGGTTCGAGACCGCACGATCCACACCCCACGTTCCCCCCGACCCGCGCTTCTTTTGTTCCGAGCCACTGGTCGTCCCAGCGCTTTCTCTACCCCAGACTTCACTCATTTCCTCCCTCCCTCCCTCCCTCCTCATTGATTTTACCAGTTTTTTTTTTTTTTTTTTTCGTTGTGCCAGCGTGTTTGTTATTTTTTCGCTTTGCTAATCTTTCAACTGTAATCCGTGGTTCGTATTAATTTTTCGCGGGTTCTCTCTCCCCCCCCCCCCCCCCTGTAATTCGTTAAAGATGAGCGACAATGTCACGGCCGTCAGAATCAGACAAGTGGTGGAGGAGATATGAGGCGGGGATCGGAATCAACGTGATTGTTTCGACAGAACGGTCGGTCTGTCTCCTCGCGCCCCTCCTTTCCTTTCGATTCGTCTGGGTTGTGCTTCTCGTGCCAACTTCTCTTTTAGCTTGAAACAGCTATGCACGAAGTCTGATTTTAGAGAAAACGCTGTATACTTGTTCGAAAGAGGCGGCGAGGGATACTCGTCTCGTTTATACGAGAGTTTTTGGAGAGAAATAACTCCCAGTTCAACCCTGTCCGTCAAGTTCATGGAATTGATAGTGGTTGATATTATTTTATTTTTACGTGGTACAACAATACAGAAGCCTAGTAGTACCTAGGCGCGGACGTGGTTTACGGAGGAAAGTTTAAAACAAAATGTAAAAGCTTTGTTATCGGGGGTGCCCCTAAATTAGAGCGTGCGAAAATTGCTTTTCGTTATTTTATATGATTGCAGCGAGGCATTAAGTTGGGATAGTTGGTACATTGCACTAATAAAATAAAGAAAAAAAAAACGGCGTTAAAAAGACGAACGACACAAGGAAGAGATCACGCACACAAGGCGCTGGCTGTCAACTGAACATTTATTCCCCAAACAGACGTCGAAATATATAAAGAGAGAAAGGAAAAAACTGTGCTTCGATGGACCACCACTGCTGACGTAAATGATGAGGTCCTCGGCGTTCAGGGTGCATCCAGTGGAATAATCTAGCCACTTGAAAGATCATTGCTCCGATCCACCTTATGACGGACCGTAGCAGACGCTCTACGAGCAACCCCTCCAGAGCTGTGAAAGTATCTGTGTTCTTCCCGACAGTCACGCGACGCTCACACAGCAATTGGATTGGCTCGGATAACGGTTTTGACTAGGGATCTGTCGCTGTCTTGAGGGCCGGCAAATAAATGAGATGATATAAATGAGGAAATACTAAACAAAACGAAAATAAATCTAAATAAAAGTTTAGACAAAAAAATCTGAACTAGAAGAAAAAAAGTAAGGTGTATGAATACGTATACTTGAATTTTAAATTTAACGTGTCGCTAAAAATGACTTTAAAAATAATTGCGACAGAAAACTCATTAGGCCTAAATCCTAAAGTTCACGAAAATTGGAAGATTTACACGGGGCAGAAGGACAATGAAAATGGTAGATCTGATGATGACTATATGCGAGAGTTATGCTACAGTACAATAAGCACGATATATCATGAGAGCGCAAAATGAATTTTAACATGTAGTTCCACAGACATGAAATAGGGCACTATAATGCTGGCGATGACAGCGTACACTAAATATTTAGCGAGGGGAGCCCGGATTTTGAGGCGGCTTTTCCCTCATTCTTTCAGATATTTCCATTTCTGTTTGTGGTGCAAGTCGCGGCGCCGTTTTTTTTTTTGTTTTTTTTTTTGTTCACGCTCGCTGATTCTTGCGTTTATAGCGGCGGGCCGCGTGCCGGGCGTCACTGGAAAGTCCTCGGCCATCCGCGGCCATCCGCGGGCCGGCCGGAACGCTTCCGCGGGCCGGGGTTGGGAGACCCCTGCTCTACACCATGTGATGATTTCCGCGACATATAACTCGATCACGTAACTCAATCCATCGCTCGATTCCCATTCAGTCTTCTCCGAAACGACCGACTCAAGCGTTCTCCCAAGGAGCATAAATTCGCGTCGATCCGACTCCGATTCATTCAGTACACCTGTCTTCTGCCCAGAGAGAGAAAAAAAAAAAAAGAAGAAAAATTAAAACGGGCAAACGGCAATGTATTACTGCCACGTATTTTAGCTTTTACACAGATTATTCCGGCATTCGCACTCCTATAACAACTTTAGACAGCAATCCGAACTTCTAGAAAAACAAGAATGAAAAAAACTGCAAGCCCAGGGGGATGACGGAAGGCACGCTCTGTGGTTCCTGAGGCCAAGACGCCAGCTATGTCGAGAAAAATTCCAGCACTCCTCTTTTTTTTTCTTAAGTTCTTATTTAAATACTTTACGATGCCTCGTCTTTCTTTTCCGCACCCTGTTTTGCTTTACGTTTGACTTGCGCGCGTTCGGCTTTGAACAGGGCTGGCGAAAGCGAAGAGTGAGTGGGCTTTCTGAGCCAGGCAGGCCTAATGGAGTGTCATACCTGGCCCTCGAGTCGCTGATCGAAAATGAGCGCGCGAGCCTTTTTACGCAGCGCAAAATTAAATTTACAAAAGAAGAAAAAAAAAAAAAAACGGTTTACTCCGGCAGCCTCGTTGTTTTTAGCTTGTCTCCGTGACAGCGACCGAACACGGGCTGCACTTAGGTGGCAGAGTAATAGCCTGTTTACACGGTCATTCTGATTCACAGCAGAGTCGACTATGGTTAGCAAACACCTCGTCAGTTTCTGACCCTGACAGTTTAGATGTCTTAATGGAGTGCTAGTGCAATGACCGCTCTAGAAGTCATTTTCTTTCTGTCTTTTTTTTTAGATCTGCCAGATGGGTAGAAGGGTGACACCGCTGTTTTTTCTTCACTGACTATATACGCACGAATAGACGATTTGCAAAATATCCAAACATTGAAGCATACCAGGGGTGTAATTACGCGTGCTACCTGCGCTCACCTTAATGTCCTTCGGAAATATTCGAAGTAAATGATTTAAATAAGGCAATTGTGAGTATGCGTGAGAAGCGCCGTTTGTTTATCGCCACGTACGTAACTAGTTTGCTCATTGGCGTTTTTGTCGTTTCGCAAAATCTCTATTGAAGCAACGGCTTTTATGTTCACAAGTAATGAAGGCTCAATCGCGCGCAGAATGATGCCAGAACGAGGCATCGGGTATAAATGGGTGGCCAAATCCTTCTACGCAAAATCAGAATACGTGTGATGTGTAGAATCTCAGCGACACATGAGGTTAACAAACAAGGGCGACAATAGTAAAGACTTCAAGCAGCGCACGTATTATACAGAACCCGACGCAACATGTCAGTGTATTTCTACTAAAAAGAAAAGTGTATAGCTTAACTTCGAGCGCGGCAGGGTATACAATACATTGTTTACGAAGGGAGGCCCTCTGAACGAAAAAAAATCATTCTTTACACTCTTTCACTTATCACAAACGAAATTTTAAAGGGATTATATTTTGTGTCTTTCGTATTTTGTACCTCACAAGACGCGAGACACATTTTGTAGTACCGACAAGTCACGGAGTTTCTCTGCACACATGATGGCATAGTTATCTGCGGACAAGTCTGAAGCACGTTCCAAGCATATGTTTGCTTCATGTGTGCTTCGAATATGCCTGCAGACAGTGTTTTGGATGATGCATTAGCAGTGATGCAGGGCTTTAACTCGGAGTGTTCAAACCCACCCGGCTGCATATCGAACGTTACATTGTGGAAGTAAAAACTCGCCCTTTTTCAATTTTTTTTTTTTTACGTCGTCTCGCTTGCGTCTTTGTGGGTGGAATGAAAACTAATTAGACAGGGAAGACTGCGAACCATGGCTGGGGAATAAGATACAGCTAACCTTTTTTTTTTTTTTTTTTCTCTTAGTCGGGACGGTGCGCACGCTCGCTTTTGGTTTTGGTTACTGCCACCCACCCGATTGTGCGGCGGGCCCTTTACCCTGCCGGTGGGCCGTAATTAAGATTGCTCTAAGTCGCCCTGGCGAGCTCCTGGTGCTGCTCCTAAATCTCAATCAGACATTCCCGCGAGGGTGAGCAAAAACGAAGAACCTGGGCAGCTGCGAAAAAATTCGTCAGATATTAGGCGCGCGAAGACCGACCTGCGGCCGCAGAAAAATGAGTCGACTATACATAAACCGCGGCAGCGGTGTAATTACATGGTATAACAAAGGCCCGGATCGCCGTTGCTTAAAAACAAATTAATTTAGGAAAAAAAAAAAGCTGCCCGAATAACGTGATAAAGAATACCGCCGCATACGGTTGATCGAACGACACGGCACTCATAATCCACGAAGTGCAATAAAAGACGTGTCCGATGCGATCCAACAGGTCTCCCGGATAACGGACAATGCGGAGCTGAAGACATCGTGATCCGTTATCCGGGCGCGACGAAGGCCCGACTATTTCGGTCGGCGCTCGTCTCGATGAACGACAGCGATAGGTTAGTTTGTCACGCGCCATTTATACATCGGTTCGACTCGCGCAACGGATTCCCCCCTCCGAGGCTCCGTCTTAATCGTTGTCAAACGCCCGGCGAACCCTGCGTCATCCTAAGCGACCAGTGTTGTGAGCCCAATGATGAATGAAGTCCCTGTCGGGGTCCCCCGGCGTAACACAAACACTGGCACGGAGGGGAAGGTGGGGCGGTCGCCCAGTCAGCACGTCCAGCCTGTCCCCTCCTCCCATCCAAAGTGAGTCTTCTGGAGCCTCTTCGCAGGGATAACACGTCACGAAGAACGGATTTCGTTTCTATTTGCGCGTCGTCTCCGTCGCGCGGAGGGGCTATTTGGGGCGTCGTCACGGCTTCCATCCCTGATCAACGATCGGCTGACAGACTGTGTCTCTCTGCGCGGCGGCACCGCGGAGTTTGTCACGCCGTTTCCTGGAACCGTCCCAGGCTTGCACAGATCTCCCCCGCGCAAGGAGTGCGCGCCCCAACTCTTCCCTTAAATCATTGGCTAGTGTCGCAAAGTGGGCCCTGCGAGGGTGGAGAGACGTTTGGCAGCCCATGGCCCGGCTAACCGGCACGGAATTCGGCTGACGCCTTTTCCTGTCGGCCCGCTTAAGTTACGTGCCGCCCGCCTTGTCACTTTTGCTTTTTGGGGCGGTTGCCGACGTTTTACGCGCGCGCCTCTTTGTCGGTGTTATTGTTGCCCCCCCCCCCTCCCCCCTTCCCTTCTCTCGGTCTTTTTGGGTCTCCTGACGGAGACCGTCTTGTTCTGGATAGCTCGCGAGCGAAGTGTGACGTTTGGAGATCTCGTAAAACAAACGGTGTAGCAAATCCTCGTGTACTTACACCTTCCCGAAGCGAATTCTAGCGCATCTTTGTCAAGCCGTTCTTGTTTTCTTTTCTTACTCTTTCTTGTTTTTTTGCCGTGGAGACGTTTTGAGCCTGTCGCTCGGTGCGTGAAGTGCATGTAATCCTTCAGGGAAGCATTGATTTGTTTCGTTTCGACTTCTTTGTATATGCATACGTGCGAGCTGTGGGCCAGGAATGCACTTCGTTGCTCAGCAGAGCGCTGGAGACGTGGAACATGTGCGTGGAGTACCCGGCTCCAAGGTCACTTTCAAACCGTAACGTCGTTCCATCTTGTCGTAAACGTCGACATGTAACGACCCAGCGATTAATATTCTGCACGTATATCCTGAACGACATGCAGCAGAAACAATGCCCCGTGCTCCTAAAACAGACGATGATGAACAAAGATAAACGCACCAAAACCTAAATTCCGATATACCACAGAGCCATCAAGAGGTCCTGGTTCCAGAAGAGTGGAAAACTGTACTGTATTATGTAAGGGAAAGGAAGTTCGAAATTCCAGACAGAGGCATTTTTCCTCTCGAGGGGAAAGAAAGTTAACGAAATAAAAGGAAAGGAACGAAGGTAAAAAAAAAAAAAGAGCTGGTCAGTAAAAAGAGTGACACTGTATAAGTCCATAAAGTCGAGCCGATTTTTGCACAGTCTGCATCACACCCGAAGCCTTGATCGCGGTGAAGAAGTATTGCCACACGAAAAGACCGCTAGGAATGCCGGAACAACATGTAAAATTGGTACACGACATTACCTGCCTAGGTATTTCGCGTGAATCCTGGCGTTATACTTATTGAAAGATTCTGTTAACACTAGCGCTTACTAGTTCGCCTGCCAACAGAGCAGCAGGACTGGCTTTCCTGCCTGTCATAATTCCGCTCCTACTCTACCGCGCGAACACCTAAACTGAAATTGAATATCGAAGCAGATCCTAATACTCACGTCCAGATATTTTGAATTAGTGCCAACTAACTGCGTTTTCCACCCGTGATTTCCTTTCGGTCTCTGCGTCAAATCTTTAAAAACGACTGAACCGAACAGACGGAGGTGATTTTCAGTGGTAATCTGAACTAACAAGCAGCGAGAGTCCTAACCTTAATGTGTGCGGGTATCTGGAACTCTAACTGAAAACTTTATGATTAGCAAACGAAATTTTCTGAACTAAAAAAAAAAAAAAATCACGTAGATATTTAGAAGAGAAAGAAAGCGTTCTGATCATCCGCACTCTACTCGAATGAAATAGTTACGCCGAAGTCGCTTCGGATTACTTTCGCTAATACGAACTCGACGCGTTCTCCGCGTGGGCACGAAAGCAGGAGACTCGAAGACTTCAAGTGCAGCCAGAGCGTTTCCGTTCTACAACGGCCGCCAAGGAAGGAAGGAGTCAGAGTGCCATACCACGGCCAGATAAGATGCGCGCGTTTGCAGTTGGGGCATTGGAAAACAATTTTCGGAAGTCTGAAGACCGCTGATAACCGGTGGACAAACATGGCCACGTCAACACTCTCGTCCCAGACGGCACGCCACGATTGCAACTTGCCCCGTCCAAGCAGCCGAGGCGACACCCGGATTTTAAAAATGGGGCATTCCGTCACTTCAGTCTCGACACTATTAGCCTTTCGAATTATTTTTTTTTTTAAATAATTTGTTGCCATGTCTTTAAGAGCTGATCATTCTGTAAACGACAACACAAATGAAAGTGTTGCACCAAAAATAAAAAGGAACGGCGTTTCGGACTAACGTGTTTTTGTCTGTCGTTCTTTCCACGGTTCTTACATTAATTTTATCCACTCTTAGTGCCAAATGAGTCAATCGTATTTCCCTTACTTCTCTTTCTGAGAGCGTTATAGCTCTAAAGGCACAATAAACGACACAAGGTAAGCAATTATTTAACGTCTACCGTATAGAGACGTCCAATATGATATTACCGAAGGCTACACGACGCGTGAGCACGCTTGGTTTTGGAAGCCATCGAGCCACGACGTTCAGCTGCAAATCCCGCAGAATTTCGACTCCGCGTTACTGTTACGGCTAATCGTGGCAGGGTACGAAAAAAGAAAATATAAAAGCAACTAACGGTAATACAACATTTACATTATCTTTTGCGTTCGGGAGTTGCGCGTACAAGAAGGCGTCAAACCCTTGTTTTCTGAGCGAGCCGCCGGATCGTTCGTTAAAACCGCAGTCAGACTGTTCATACAGCGTATAGAAAAGACACTGAGTTCTCTGCGGATGTTACGACAGAAAAATTTGCGGAAGCGCTTCAAACACGTTTCAAGCTTCATACATTTCTATACTTCCGACGTGTCCGCACACAGTTTTCGTATGGCCAATGTAGATTAATCGTCATACCAGGAAGACCCCAGGCAGTGTGAGCACACTGCCTTTTTGTACGACGCGTTAGCGGCGGCACGGCAGCTTAAAGGCACGCAGAAACTCAAATCACGACGCACGTGCGAACGGGATTATTCCTACGGGAAGAACAGGTGCTTGGGCGGCTGTTCTATATATTGCAAATTTGTTTCTCGCAATAGGTGCGACGGCGGACGCAAAAGCGTGTGGTCTTCGATACGCTGTATGTTCTTTCGGAGGCATAAGTCACTACATCGATGTATCAAAAAAGTTCGTTATGAAATGCGGACAGAGGAATAGTTCTTTCGCGAAGAAGAAATACTTCCACTGGGCGTATAACTCATTGGATCTCTAGAGCACTCTCATTAGTACCGATAACACTTGCTATCTTGTCCTCGTGCCAAATAACTTTCGTGCGATGCTTTCCTACAGGTGTCTTAAATGGCACATTGAATTTAAAAAAGCGTACTTAAGTATTAAAAAAAGTGTTTAAAATACAGACATTCGAAGAATCTCTCTCGAACGAATTAATCGAACACACTACCACCGTGGTTTTTCCGTTATTTTTTTTTTTTTTATTTCGCTGTTGAAAACATGCCACCGAGACTATTAAGTACATGGAAGAAGACACAGACGTCTGTGTCGTCTTCCATGTTATCGTCTTGGATATTGTGACGCATATCAACGAGTTTGAAAAGAACTACGAACGTAGATGAAAAAAAAACATGTTCTTTAACACTGACCTATATGAGCAAAACGCAAGAGGAAAGAAGAAAAGCGCCGATGTTGCTGTAGGCGGGCTAACTGATCGCACAGTATTACTTTAGATACAGTAATGCATCGTTAATACGTACGGACCCCATTGATATGGATACCCCGCTTTAGAGACAACATTTTCGGGAACTTACTGGATAAATAAATACTTGCACTTTTCTGTCCGTTCTTATCGACAACTCACATTATAAACGCTTTTTGGGGGAACGGAGGTGTTCATATTAACCAGGCATCACTGTATACATATAGCATCACTAATCGTATGTACCTTTTTTTTACCGGACCAACGTTGCACAAACCCGCCAACCGAACGGGAGATGGCAGGATATCTAAGCTTATCCGTGTTCACAACAACGTTTCTGGTGGCTGAGCCGCGAGCCAGCACCGGGTCGTGGTTTCAGACGCGTACGAGCCACCAGCAAAGTATCATATGCCCAGAAAAACCGAGTCCCTGGACTCAATCAGCAGTACCGCGTCCCCGCCGGCCCTGCCTTTGAAGAATAAACAGTCCTTTCAAGTTGAATTCTATCTTTCGATGGCAGAAGAAGCGACGAAAGCTGTATTGGACCTTTAGAAAGTGGAGACACATAAGGGACGATACAGACAGGACGATCTTTGTCCTGTCTGTGTCGTTGCTTATGTGTCTCCGCTTTCTAAATGCTTAAAAGCACCAACACGCTCAAATAGTACATGTATAGGACACTGCATGCTGCTGCTGTGGCGAGCGCAGGGGTGACGTTTGTTCTGGTTAACTGAGCACCATGCGAACATGCGTTTCACACAAATGGGTAATTGTGACCAAAGTTCTCAACTGCACATTGCTCTCAAATGCACAGCGAAGTTATCCCCTGTTTAAATTTACATTGCTCCATCTACAGTAAAAAAAAAAAAAAAAAATTGTCAAATTCAAAATGTGTCGATTTGCCCTTCTTTCAGATGTTATGCTTGAGAACCAGAGCAACCGATTAATAGATTAATTAATCGATAAAAAGCTGTCGATTACGCGGGCTAAAAACATTTGATCGACGCCCAGCCCTAAGCGAATATTAGTTCTGGCGTGACGTCGCGTTCTGCGGGCGCCTTTCTACCTGTCGCCCAAGACGGGCTCTCGCTTGCGTTTTATTTATTGGATATTTTCTATTTGTAAAGCGAAACGTGTTCTCTATATTACACCCGCCTTTTGTGTTTCCGAGAAGACATCGCGTCAAGTGCGTGCAGAGGCGTGCTCCCCGAGATGTTCGCGGACAGATGTATGACCGGATTTTACGATCCACTTCGTGCCGGGAAGGACCGCGTGCGTATACAGTTCACGAACGACTTCGTCTGCCTCGCTGGGTTATTCATGCGTTAGGAGAACATTATTAACGTCTGCTTAGCTAGCGTATACCGATGAAATTTCTTGACAGCACTTCGCTGCCAACTCTTGACCCGCCGCATTTTTTTTTTTTTTTTTTGTAATGGACTTTTCTTTTGTATCGGGTGAAGTGTCTCGCGAGCACAAAGGCTCTTGGCGTCACTTTGTATCGCACTTAAAAATAAACAATATCACTTTTTTTACGCTTTTGGTATAGATTCAGCAATACTTTAGAAAGCGACATATCTCCCCGTTCGGAGATTATAATTAAAAAAATGTATAAGGGAATTTATTTTAGTGCGTTCCTAAACATAGACTGATCATTAAATAAAGGGCTTCGTCAATGATGCCGTACTTTATTTCATGATGAGTGGCACAAGCCGTCGATGCTCGCCCCTGCCATAGTTCCAGCTTGCTTTTGGCGTGATGCTGAAGTTTATGGGAGCGTTTTAGAGTTGCGCGGTACACGCTAGACGTAAGCGTAATATAATGCATCAATGATTTGTGAATGCTTTATACTAGTAGTTCTTTTATTGACTTTGTAAGTGCTGTCTCACGACTAATTTGATTACTTCTCAATCTTATAAAATTATGATTAATTGCTAGTTTGTATTAGTGGATGCACTTTTTCAGTGGACTTGCTGCTCCAAGGCTTATCCAAATAAAGCAGCTAGTTCCAGCGTACAAAACTGCCACTCGCTTTAGTGCATAGTTCGATAATTTTTAAGAAAATAACTCTAGTGGGTGCTCCGAGGGCGGTACATAGATAGCCAAACTACCATGGAATCGAGAAGATGTGGTGCATTTGAATAATGTATGATTTAAAGGTGGTAGTTGCGCTCCTAATACAAGTATGTAACCATTTTTCAAAGTGTAAACACAGAAAACATAAAAGATGCTAATTCCTGATCACTCAGTGTAACGTTTCTAATAAACTATATCCGCATGTGCTGTTACCAATTTGCATGCTGCTCATTCGTTCTCTCCTGCCTGTAACGTAAGTTTTAATTACAATTTTGTTTTTCTAATGCAATAGTTGAAGTGAAAAAAAAAAAAAGACGATGTGGCTGTCGGGAGGACGCAACCTGGCAGTATGGATTTCTTGGACGAATACCTTTTGTAAATTGTTAGATTTTCTGGTGAATTGTTTATGTGATTCCTTACTCTAGAAAAAAGCAGGTCGATGTGTAAAAATCAGAGTCATAATGAGCGATACAGCAGCAGGAGCTCTCACCCTTATCATGAACATGAAAACGTATAATTCGGGGCAAGATGAGCACGAGCGCTCTCTCTGGGTTTCTTGCCGTGCTTAGAACCTTAACTACATGTTTCAATAGACCGATCTCACCAAGCGTTCGGCGCATGCGTGAAGCCACCATAACTTTAGTTCACAGGAGGCAGGCGGTAGTGCCCGAGACGTCTCGTGCTCTGCGCGTGCAGAGGTCCAGCGTGTGTGTGGCACGTGCAAAAAACTAAAGTTCCCCCGGTGCATTGCGGCAGCGGTGGCGTACCCAAACTGGCTGGTGAGATCGGTCTATTTGCTACCGAAGTGGATGCTCGAAGCTTAAACTCAAATTTCTAGCCATTATATTCGACCGGGCTTCTCCGGGATCAATCGCAGAGCCCAAAACAGCTACCGCATATTCGCACTCATAATGCCAGAGGGCGTACGTGCCGAACCCATTAAAACTGATACGACCGCGGTCAGAGGCTCTTTTTTGCCGGAGCGGTCAATACACGCCTCTCACTCTCTCAACCGGCCGTCTCGTTTCATTACGGGCGTGGTACGATCCTTCGGAGATCTATTCCCCGGTCCCTCGACGCGGCTAGTCAAAGCAGCGGTCGGGTCTCTTACAAGTGTCCTCTCTCACGGTTCTACGAGATTCTCGAGAGGGAACACGTGCGCGCACACCGTCGTATATATACGAGGTCTATACGAGCGACGCATTTCTGGGCGGTTTCCGAGTCGGCCGCCTGCTAATTCAGTGCGCGACCAGAACGCCCGCGCCAAAGTGGCGTTTCCGATGAGTTCTCCGAAAGGCATAAATATCGTATAGAGACGAACCGTATATACACGAGGAGAGCGCGGGGGACGGAACATACCACTGCCTAAAAATGCGCATTCGCGCGCACGCATCTCGCTGCATTAGCATGGCGGGGCGGCACGAGCAAAAGGACCGGGCACGGGATTAAGGCGTGAGAGAGGAATCCAAACGTACACACGCGGCGAACCTCGTTGCGAGCGCGTGAACGTAACTGCAGCAAGTGCAGGGCACAGCGGGCGCGAAATCCAGGACCAAGCCCGTCGCGGAGGAAGTGGCTCTCCGCGAGTCCTTGGCAGGTTCCTGTGTGATTCGCCGCACTGCGCGAAAACGCGGCACCCTTCCGCTCGCCTTTTTTTTTTAGTTTTTTAAAAATAAATTTGGAATGGTGCCGTTTCACAGGAGACCACCAATTGCCCGAATCTGTCGTCTAGAACCCCTGTCAGACGGGCCCATTACAGTCCATGAGAATTAACTCCTTTAATGAATCGGCGAATTGGCTCGCGTTCTCGCGGCTATACGCATGCGCTAGTTCCTTTTAAGAAGATCGTTCTGAAAGCCTTTAACATGCCCGTTTGACAGGGGTGTAACGCTTCCAGGTAAACATTGTTAGAACTAATTCAAGAAGGCTTTCCTTTTTTTTTTGTCGAAACTTGATTGGTGTATTTATTTCTGTGCAAGCGTTAGGTTTTTACTGGTTGCCTTGCGTGGCTTATACGGATGTAGCTGCGCAAATGGTAGCTAAATTTTATACAAGCTTTAGATCTACGAGGCACTAACAAAAGCCAATACACACTGCCTGTATTTTGTGCGCGGCGTTGCGTCGTGCAGTGTTCTCCCTTGGAGTTGATTATGCACATACTACTGATTTGTTATTTTCGTCTCCATTGAATCGTTTTCGCTTGTGTATTCACTGAGTGTCTGGCCAATGGCAATAAGGTTCATTCAATCGTTACTAACGGCACTGGTCGAAATCTGAGGTATATATATATATATATATATATTGCAATTATATTCGTTTTGGGAGTTTGTGCTGCCACTTCAAAACATGATCACGCGCCCGCCGCTCTATCGAGCAGGGTAGGGTTTACAATACCCATTTGCTAACTCGCGTATAGAAGAATTCTGACACCCAAAATACATTTCTTCCATGTATCATCTCGCTAAACTGCTGTCAAGTCCGGTGACGTCCTCTGTCATCAACGCAAAGAAAACGTCGAAAGAGAGCCTTTGACAACTGGCGACCTTTAAACGCGCGGCTTTCCGCGCTATCGCCATTCAAGAGGCAAGGACGGTTAGCCGTCGTCCCTTCGCTGACCTCTTACCAGGAACCGTTGCGCTTGTCACGGCTCAGCCTCGCGCGCAGGAGGCGTCGACGAATCGTTTGGGCACCCCTTAGGCCTCTCGCCCACTCAACGTTACGGGCGGTGCGTTATTGGTGCTTCACTAAAGTGGCCTCCTGACCCCCGGCCCTCTTGAGAACACGACCAAACGCCGGCGCGAGGGTGAACGGAGCCTCGCGACTATCGGCCACTGCCGCGCTCGGTATCGCGGTTCTGTTGCCTCAAACTGCCATTCCACGAACCGGGACTGCATCCCAGGCCGCCATTTACCACGTCGAACCACTGCCGCTAGACACAGCTCAAGTGCCGTCGCTAAAGCCCGATTCACGTGGTGCGATTTTGCTTGCGAATTCGCGGATGCAACGTCGGGCACCACAGCTTCCACCAGGCTTTGTTTTTTTTTTCTCTCTTTTTTTGCCGCGCAAGCGACGTCGCAACTACGAACTCGCAAGTAAAATCGCACCACGTGAATCAAGCCCCAGCGATCATCGAAACTACGATATAGATATCTGCCTCGCGCATCATAATCGCAGGAAATCTGTAAGCTTCTGGGGAGCAACACTCACCTTTGCCTCTGTCGGCACCGTATAGAGACAAAGGATCACTCCGTCGTGTATTATATAACCTTGCGAATGGACGGCTCCTGACACAACGCACACGATGCTTTTTTGTTGTTGTTGTTTTTATCGGTTCAAGTTTGTTTTTAAGCGTCGCTCCGCGCGACGAGGAGTGATGAGCCGTCCGCCAAAACAATTGCCCGCGCGACGTTCCGGTTCAACGTAAAAGTTTATTTGATAGCGGCTTTCACGACGTCTCGTTTTCATCTGGGATATATATGCCCACCATTCTGCTCGTATACGAATGTCCCCGTGATATATCGTTAGACGCTGCACCGCGAGATTAATGACTTTATGAGTAGACTTGGCGAATGTGTCACGAGGGGGGGACTTACGAGCGCTGCAGCCATCTGCGCGAATTGAGAGGCTGGGGTGCACAAAGGGGAAACGCGAGTCGTTTACGCGAGACAATTTTGATTCCGCCAAGGAAAGGTGTATGTCGGTATGTCGCGCAGGTTGGCACGCGTGGTATACCAGCCGCGCGAACCGCGTCGACCGCGGAGGGTTGCGATATGGCTCTAGGTGAAAACTCATTACTGCGCCTGCGCCGTATTAGAGAGAGCCTGCACGCAGTGCGAGGTAACGGCACCTGACCGACTGTGCGTATTAGCGAGTCGCAGTCGGTAACTTATACTCGTGACATATTAGCCAATATACGTCAGATGATGAGGCAGCCGCTCCTCAAACGCCACAAGAGGCACCATGTTGAAGTATCCGCGACCATGCAGTCTCGTATCAAGAACCTGAGTATCAGCTTCTCAATGACATCGTTTTACTACAAGGAAAGCAGCGTCATTGGGAGAAGTCAGTTTTGGAACTCGTCAAATATTTACTCCGTAGAGAGATCGGGTAGATTTTGAAGTACGAACATAAGCAGTGTTCAGGTAAGCGCGAGCGCAAAATAAATGTACATATCTAGAAGTCAGCAAATGTAATGCACACGTGTACCGCTTTTCCATTCCAAATTTAAAGTGAAATTTGGCGGTTTTACGTGCCAAACCAACGACGGGAATGGGACAAGTCCCGGAAGACCGAAGATTAGTTTAGACCACCTGCTTTGAGGTGCAAAAATCTCGCTTACACGGCACCCTCTCCGCAATAAGCCCCCCCCCCCCCCCCACCCCCCCCCCCCCAATTTTTCACTCCTGTGCAGTCGGACCATCCGAAAACCGTTGTACGCGATTTTCGGAAGACGAGCCACATGAGGCATTTTTCTTTTCCCGCACGAAAGTCGTAACGCTGTACGTTTTCTCGCGCCGAGCCGTTCGAAACATATCTGGAGCTCCAGATCTCTCGAATCGTTTCCGAGTTTCGCAAAAAGGGGAGGTGCCTAACTACCGTTCGAATTTAGTTTGCGGTTTCCGCAGTATATTCGGTCGTTTTTCGCATCATGTGTTCCAGCCTTGACACAAAAACAAGAGCGAAAAAACTTCAACGTATAGTAAACGTCTACCGAAAACCGGTGAACAGGCTGTCACGAGATCTGCGCACTATACTTTCGGCGTACGAAATTAGGAGTGAAAAGAGGAAGGCGCTCGGTTCCAGCGTTGAAGAACAACATGGAGACCGTTTAGTTTCTGTCATTGGATACGTTTAGAGGAGTGCGACCGAGGCGCGTCGAATCGAGGGGGAATTAATCACGCGCACCCAATCCTTCATTTCCTCTTCTACCCTATCGATGTTGTCAAATCTTGATTTGAGGCGCTGCCGTCGCATTCATCTAAACGCAGCGATGGGCAGCTTCAGAAACGCCGAGCGTGCCTTTGTTCATACTTTTTGTTTCATGATTCATTTTGTAGTGTTCTTATCGGTAAGTAGCGCCACCTCACGGGCTACGGAGCGACCATGAAATGCGCGAGAATTGCCGTCAGTGACTAGAGAGGTTCTTCCCATCCAAAACAGTCAGACAAAGTTAGAAGTCTTTCACCTCAACTCAAGTAAAAGCGATTTTAGTGTATTACTTGGAAATCACACTGGCGAAGTTGCGTGAACACACCGCACATTTCATAGAACTGAACCCTTATCCATTGGCGCGCTGTCCGAGACTGAGCTTTGCGGCAGCAGGTGCTCGCGCGTATCTTCGGGGACTACCCCAAGACGAATCCCAGTTTCGGACAGCGCGCAAGTGATGAGGTGGACTTTGTTCCATCAGAGCACGCCTGAGAGCGCTGCAAGCGCGACGCGCGGGCGCGTTGTCACGTGGTCTTTTTTTTTTTTCGTATTTCGCGGGCTTTCTTTTTAGGCTAATAAAAAGAAGCGCGCGAATTGTATCGTGTAGAAAACACCTTAATGGGGTGTTTCTCAATGCGCTCTACAACTTTCCAATTCACACCTCGGCTCCTAAACAAATAAGAAAATAAATAGCTAATTAGACTTAAGTAACTAATTAACTAGGCGGACTAACAAATTGTGCACTTTGCCACAACGCTTCTTAAAGGGATACTGAACCAAAGAATTTAGTGTCCATAATAAGTGGAGCACGCTCTTTCCACGAGCAGACAGCCGCCGGTGTGCGCGAGCACACGCAACGAAAATGACGTCAAAGACCTCCATTCGCGCTTAAGAGGACAGTGAAATGCATGGGCTTCGGGCCAAAGGAGGATAAATACAGGATTTTCATCTCTACAAGTGAAAGCTACGTGCTTGTTAGACCAATTAATCGCTTACCTTTCACACCAGACACCACTGTGTAGATGAAAAACTTGTCTTTATTCTCCTTTGGCCCGAAGCCCATGCATTTCACTGTCCTCTTAAGCGCGAATGGAGGTTTTTGACGTCATTTTTGTTGCGTGTGCTCGCGCACACTGGCGGCTGCTGGCTTGTGGAAAGAACGTGCGCCACTTATAATGGACACTAAATTCCTTGGTTCAGTATCCCTTTAACCACATACAGTTGGTTTCACTCTCGCAAAACGATCTAGTTTTTTTTTTTTTTTTTTTTTTACGTTTGGTGCAAGTTGTTTCGGACACTCTGTATATTCTGGAAAGAAAAGAAAATAACCCCGTTCTGAGACGTGCTGGCATCGTTGTAAAAGAAGCTCTCACCACTAAATATGGCTCCTCCAGCAATATTTGCTGCTACGATTGTTTCTAGAGGGCTCCTCCAGCATTCTGAAACAGTAAGTGTGTCATATGGTAGAAAGTTGGGCGAGTTGGTGGTACATGTTTAAAAAAAAAAAAAAGTAAAACAGCGACCAAAAAATAAAAAAAATAAATAAACGAAGGACAAGAAGATGAAGTGTACAAATAGAGTGCTGACTCTCAACTGATTTGCTGGAAGAAAACACACAAATCGGCAAGCGTCATGGTCATCAAAAAACACGGTCACCGCTCCCCGCACGTATCAAGACTGCTCGGGAATGCCAACTCTTTGTCAAACAATGCGATAGAAGGTGAACTGATGCACCGATCTTTTTGCTTCGAAATGTAAAATGCCTCCGAAATTTCGTCGACGCTTGCAGTGGCAAAATGAAGTTGTCGACGCTTGCAGTGGCGCAGCGGGGACGCCACCACGTTGAACACAGGGCCGCGGTATCGCGGTAAGGCGACCACGGTACAGCGTTTCAGGACACGTGACGCCGGTAGGAGTCGCGCATGCGCAGTCGGGCCCGCGGTAGCGATTTGATAAAAGTCCCTAATAATAGAAAGATTTAGCTGAACGGCACCGCTGGCTACCGTAGGCTACCGGATGCATGACATAGCTTCCACACTTAATGATAAACAACAGGTTGATGTTATTTGTATAGACTTTTCTAAAGCCTTTGATCGCGTGCCCCACAGGAAACTAATATTAAAGCTTAAAACAATCGGAATTCACTCAACGATTACCGGCTGGATAGAGTCATATCTAACTAATGGAAGCTCGTATGTAGAAATTAACGGCCACGCCTCAAACCTTCTTCCAGTTTACTCGGGCGTGCCCCAGGGCTCTGTCTTGGGGCCATTGCTGTTCTTAATATATATAAATGACATAGTACATGAGACTCCATCAGACATTCATATAAGGCTCTTCGCCGATGACTGTATTATTTATTCAGCTGTTAATTCAACCAATCGACAATCTTCATAAAATAAATATCTTAAACACATTAAAGAATGGTGTGACAAATGGGATATGAAAATAAACTACACAAAGTCCGTGTATTGCCATATCACTAAGAAACGAAGCATTCTGCCATTTAAATACTGCATTGGAGACATAAAATTGAGCAATGTAGAGCACTTTAAGTACCTTGGTGTCACGTTTTTTAAAGACCTACAGCCTGGACCAAGCATATTGACACCGTCTGCACATCGGCATATAAAAAGCTTTGTTTTTTGAGACACAAACTAAAACATACAACGAAAGAGATCAAAACGGTTGCTTATAAAACATACGTTAGGCCCATCTTGGAATATGGTAGTGTCGTCTGGGATCCTTATACAAAAAAAAAAAGACATCGATAGGCTAGAAAAGGTCCAGCGACAAGCTGCGCGTTTTATTCACTCTAACTACAGACAGACAGCATCCCCAACGGAAATGCTCAGAGCTTGTAATATAGAACCTCTGCACATAAGGCGAGAAGTCGCACATTTGAAATTGCTTTATTTAATGATCAACGACAAACTTAATTTAAGCCCGAATAAATACGTTCTCCCATCAAGCTCAAAACGATTAAGTAGATTGAATCATACAAAACAAATGTCAAACTTATAAAAGCCGAATAGATATATTTAAACAGTCTTTCTTTGTAAAAACTATTGAGGCTTGGAATATTCCTTGCCCAATATGATGTTGTAAATTTGGAAACCGTGTCCCTTTGAAGATTCCATTGCAAAGTTGTTAACATAATGAGAACTTAAAGTGATGCCCTTTAAGTGTACAATTTGTAATAATTATGTGGGTTAATTTGTTCAATTTGTTTATTTGTTTAGAGGGCCAAGGTTGTGCGTCATTGCTTGTTCGAACAGCAGTGTCTGCTACATTGTCAATTTCTTATGCTTGCGTTTTTTATGTGTAATCACAACGATGGATACTCTCCCTGTAATTAGCGGCGAGATGTTTTGCTGGCGCCCTCCTGTGGTTCCCCCTTGTGACGTCATTACCTTGCAAACAACAAGTTCGATGGCGTTTGTTATTAGCATGGTGGAAGCTTGAAATCGCTCAAAGGAACACTGCCAACACCGTCAAAATTAAAGTTCTTTCATTGCTCTTATTTCCGTCGATGATAAATCCCCTTTCCGACGTCATAGTCAGCGTTCGGCCAATCGTGGAAGGCCGACCACAGCGACGCTTTCGGTCGCGCACGGGGCTAATAGCCCTCAAGAAAGGGCTGACAGTATTTTCAAATAAATAAATAAAATAAAGTAGCGCTCGAGACCAGCGCTTGAAAACGTGCTTCGAAATCACAGCGCGAGCTTCCTGTAGCAGTGTCGCCCAAGGCAATACGCTACGCTAAAACTCCGTAATATGCATACTGAGCGGAATATTTGAAGACTTGGCGTAAGAGATCAGATTAATCTTATGCCACATTACCGAGCGATGTGCTTTAATCCGTAGGAGGGAAACGCGGGTTTGCAGAACTTGGTGACCATCTTTGTAGTCACTGCTTATGTGAGGAAGGCCGTTTTACATGGGATGGATTTGTTTGTTGTGGTGAGTTCGATCTTGAAGCAGATAATTCTTAGAAGGGTAGAGGACGTCCTGACGACTTATTAAATCTGTGGCCTGAAGGCTGTGTAGCGCATTTGCACCGGTTGCGTTCTCAGCGACCGAAAATCGAAGGCAGAGACACCAACACAACCGCGGCTCATAGCGTTTCTCGCCAATATAAGCGTCTCACACACTGGCGAAACAAGCGCACATCTTCTTACCTCCACTACATGCGGTGTCGGTACTTGGAGGCATTGAAAAATAATTTTCCTGTTTCAAATACTCGGGAATAACAATGAAATTGTAAGAGATCCATGGAGATGGGCAGGATTGATAAGTTGATTGCATACACACTGCCAAAGACACGTATTGGTGAGGAACGCTTTCAGTAGGACGATGCTTCATGGCGATCTTGGAGCGACTGGATTAGAACAGCCCTCTGGAAGCATCAAAGATTTAAAGGGGCCGAAATAGCGATTGTTCATAGCAACGGAGACCGATTAGCCAATCGCCATGCGAGGTTTTGGTCTCCGTATGTTCGTATTTGTTTGTGTTCGGCTAGCAGGCAGGGAAGGCAATGGCGGTATACTTTCCCAGGATCCAGTGACTTGAGTGCCACGATTCGAGCGTCGGGTTTGGCTCTGCACAGAGCGAGTCGACTGAAGGGCGATTCACACAGTTGCTCCAACAAAACCGGTTTTTACCCCGTTGAAGCCGACGCAGCTGTTGTCATAGCAACCCTCGCACTCAATCGGACTCGACACAACTGTGTGAATCGCCCTTGACTTTCGGAAAGGGTATATTAACCTCCGACCGAATGCAGGCACCGTAGTTGGAACGTGGACCGGTCAACTGGTGATCCCCGGGCTGGCACTTTGGGAATGCCCCCAGACAACACGTGCAATGGTCATCACGGGGCCAAATGAGATTCGCATCAACGTCAACACCCAATACCAATTCAGATCGAGTGGAGAGGGTGCCGCGTATGTCGAGCGATAGGTTACGGCGAATGAGAGGTTGCATAAGGAGTCCTGTCGCAGTTTGTCGAGTCTGCTGTCCAGTAAGTGGTGGCAGAGAGAGGCTTCCACAGAGCAAAGCATCCTCATCCAAGGCCAACCACTTAGTTATGCCCATGTACATATGCGCATAATCAACTTTGCACCGCACTCCGCGCTCTGGAAGAGAATTCCAGGAGAGAGGAGGAAAACGAGAAGCCAGTGAGATATTTCCATTTATTTGTTTTCCCCCTGTCACCCGCGCGTTATTCTTTCCCACTGCCTTGTTTGCGAAAGTGTTTCTGTTTGCAGGCCCGTAATGTCCCGCGTGCCGTAGGTTTGTGCACGGCCACGCAGCGAGCACGGGTCATTCGGCGAATGTGTGCGCACGCGCGCTCGCGCTCGCGTGTGTTGCTACTAGGGTTGGCGGAGTGATGAATGCTACGAACTTCTTTTCGCTCCTACGCAGTCGCGTCGTGGAAGTGAGTGACGCCGTGAGACGGGAATATTAATGGCCGTACACGCGCCTTTACCGCGAGCGCATCTACTACTACGACGGCACGTCTTAAAAATGTGCCCGGGACGCGACGGACCAGGTTGCCACGTCGAGAACGACATATCTGAAGGCGGAGTTATCGTTGGCGCCGAGGAGTTTGCCGTGTTAAGCGCCCCGCTCTTCGCCACGGCAAGGGAAGCTGGAAAACGATCGGAGGCTCCCATTTGGAAGACCTCTGCTGCATTTTCCGTAAAAATGGTCGCTCCGTCGTCGCCGCTCTTTTTTTCTTTTTTTTACTTTCTTCTCTTTCTTTGCGCGTGATTGAGGGGTGGTGTGCGAGGCGATGGGCGTGTACGGGATTTCTTCTCGAGAACTCAGGAGGAGGGAGAGGGCAGCGGAAAAGGGGGGAGGCTCCACGTCCAATTGCGGCAGTCATCTGATCAACCCACTACGTCTTAAACACTTGCACGTCTCCTTTTTTTTTTTTTTTTTTGCCATTTTCCGAGAAAGCGTAGCACTGAAGGAGCCGAACGATTTTTATCTTGTAGGTAGTGTCGTGTATTCCACTTGCCTCGCCGCGTTTGAGCATCGTGGTTTGAAGTATTTTACCGCCGCTCAACTCGAGTAAAACCTACAATGTACAAACGTTTTGGAATTTACTCACCTAACCGACACATCGCGGGAATGCTGTTTCTTAAGAAAGATGCTTGTATTTGAATTGCTGCGATAAAGACGCGAAAAATGGGCGCATTGTGGGAGCTCCTCTCAACTGGTGGGCAAGGTTTAGTACGACTATGTAGCAGTATATAAATAAATAAATAAAGAAAAATCGAGCACAAAGATGTAGAACAAACGTCTTGCGCGCGTTTTTCCGCTGCAGATCGACGTTAAAAAAACGCATGTAGTTACGCTTCTATCTATCACCTATGTCGTCGACGAGAATTTTGAAAGTTGCTACGAGGAGACTTCTAGTGTTACGGATTATACTCCTCGCCATGCAAAGCAGAAATCTTTCAGACGGAGCTTACATCGTGGTGGGATTCAAATAACAAACTGAAGCTTTGCGATTCCGTATTCAGAACCGGCGAGCTCCAAACGGGCAGGAACTCTCGTCGGTTTGGTTTGTCAGAGACTGCAATTCTTGACGGAATCCAATCTAAGGCGCGAACGTGCACATGACTTGAATGCATTACATGTACAGCCGGGTTACTACAGAACTAAATATAGAGATATCATCATAGGGATAAGAAAGAAGATGAGTTCGGGCAATCGAAGCCTAGAGCAAAGCGACCGTCGTATTTGTTCCTTCGTTATCTTAGTTCTGTCATGAACAAAAACACTGAACTACGACGTGTAATTTTTTTTAAATAAATTTCTCTTTTTCTACGGCATGTTAAGTTATCTGTATCCTCCTTTAAGATAATTTATATATTATTTATCTAAATATATGCACTTCAAACGAAAAAAAAATTATTACAAAAATAATAAATTTGCGCAACGTATAAACTACCCCCGAAACTTCTTTTTTTTTTTTTATTTATTTTTTGGTATTTTTTTCTTTCCCTTTGTCTTTCTCTTTTTCGTTCAGCAAAGAAGATTTAGTTGCGAGTCTGCGCTCTGTCCTGTCTGGTTTGTCTCTTCCTTTTTGTATCTGTGCACTGTTTTATTCCAATATATAAACACAGCTTTTAACTTGAGTAGTGAGACATAGGTATTCTTAGTGTTTTGTTTAGTTTTTCATACATAATTAAGGATCGAAAGATAGCTGTTGTGGTATGAGTGTACTTGATGATTCCTGGTTTCCCCAATTAGATTTCAATTTTTTTTTTTTTTTTAAATCACACTTGTTGAATTTCTAAGTTATTACGAAGTCAAATCATAAAATAAGAAACCGAAGAATGAAATTATAAACTGTGGAGGCAATTAGGCAAAAACTTAAACGTGTAACTTCATTTAAAAAAAGAAAAAGTATTGGGCCGCACCAGTTTATTGAAGAGATTCTCAGCGTTTTCCCCAGGCAAGAGGGCTTCCCCGCTTAACTGTCGTGCATTGCACAAAATCATCGACCGCAAACTCTGTACACGGATTTTAAGATGTTTTGTCTGGGGTCAAACCCCCTCCGTTTTCATTTGAACTTAGAATTCAATTAAATCACGGTGATCTAATTGAATCTAATTAAAATGCACCCTACATCGGTTCGTACGACGCATTTCGTCGTCTTTGCGCAAACACCCACAGCGCATAAATGTGTGGCGGGTCCTTTCACTTCCCTCCATCTCATCTCTTCTTTCTCTCTTCCTCTGAGTGCAAGCATGTTGAGATAGGAATGCTTTGGTAATAGGAGCACGTTCGATAGATTGCTGTCGTCCGCGTAAATGTATGTGCTGCGGCAGTATCCCGCGCGTCGTAGCACTTCCATCCGCTGCCCAAACTCGTCAGGATAGCGTCTTAACGAGTTTAGTCGAGCCAGAATCGAAGATTGCTGATTATTTTTATTACCCACCGAGACTGGTCGGTAAAGCAGTTATCGGGTGCCGAGTCCACAGGGCATGATCGCTGATGCATGAACACCCTTATACAAGGGTATATGGCTGTGATTAAACTAAAAACACCGTGAGGTCGTGCTACCTGAAAACAACCATTCCCCCCCCCCCCCCCCCTCTCCCAGGGGCTCCCGAGACAGACCTCAGTCAGGCTTTGAAGGACATCTCGAATTCTCTAAATCAATGACCACCGACGTCCAGACGCGAAAGCACGAAGGAGTCCGACGATGAATAGAATGTGGACCGCGTTGTTACTTCGAGTGTAAGCAGGCCGCTCTCGAGGTGTTCACGCACCAACAACCTTTCCTGGTATGAGTCGACGCATATGTACGTACCACCGGAAAGCCGGCGGATTTGGCTAATTGCGAACGTCAGTGTCATTTATGCTTTCCATCCGTCAGTGTTCCACGTCTCGCAAAGCTACATATTGGGTTCGGCAGCTCGAAGGTCGAACGCACCGGTCGAGTCATTTCGGTCAGTTGTAGGAGATTGATCGTTCGGGGGGCTCGACATTCGGGACGGTAATTTCAAGGCCGTCGCCAAGATCACCGACTAAAAACAAAAGAAGTCAAAACACACCAAAGACAAACGGTACGCGCAAGACGCAGCCCTAACTAGAGTTTTGCAAGCTATCGGACCGGTCGCTGCTGTGACACAGCAGCAGTCTCGAACAAATCACGAAAAAGAAGGTCGAAGCAAATAGAAGGAACTAGGGGGGGGGGGGGGGGGGTATCTTCCTGGAATCTTCAGAGGGGCAGTCGAAGTTGTTTTAAGAGGCTTATCTTATTCAGCTTAGAATTACACTGCATGCATACATATTCGCCTATAGGGAGTATTCACTGGCGGCCATAGCTGTGTGCTCGGCTGCGGAGCGCGTGCTGAACGCGAGCTTCCACAGTTCTTTCACCACGTGCATTCCGCACCACCAAGATTGCCGGTCTTGGCAGCCTATTAATGCGAGCTCGTTCTGAGCATGCGCTCTAAACAGTGACCTCAAATATGGCGGCCAGTGAATACCTCCTATAAGAGGTGCGATCAAAAAGTTCCGAGAGTAATTCTGTAGCGTAAAAAGAGAAGGCAGCACGGTGGTACGCGCGCAGCTGTTTAACGCAGGGACCTTCGTGTGTAATTATGCAAGAGGGCATTATTTTGTGTACATTTGGAGTTGCGCAGCGCGAGCTTTTGTGACTGCGTGCACGAGCAAGCGGCGATTTCAGCGTGCAATGTAAACCAGAGCGAGAGCGAAGAACAATTCTGCGTCAAACTCGGCAAATGTGGAGCAGAGACCTTTGAAATGATTCAGCTGGCTAATCGCGAAAAAGCAGCGAGTGGTGCGAGGTGTCTTGAGTGGCGCTCGATCGTCAAGAATGCCACAACATCACTGGAAGATGAAGAAAGGTAGGGCGAACTTCCCCAAAATCTCTACGTCTTCCATGCAGGGATTTTCTGCCATTCTTGAATATTCCTTCTATAAAACTCTACGCAAAGCACAACCCTCTTCCGCTATTATCCCATGCGAGCAGCGAAAAGTGTAAAATACCCGTCCGGGGGTCAATCAGGGCCCCACCATGGACGCACAGGATTCACTTGGGCCCGCTTGCTTGAATCAGAGTCCTAGATTCGACTGTGTGAAACAAAGCCTGCCCAACCTGTGGCTTGCGAGCGATTGAGACTCGATTTCACGTCCCACTCCTCTCGTGTGCTAGCTTTGGCAGTGCTTTCTTTCGCACAGTCTCAGCTCAGACGCTGATTGTAGCGAGCCTGGCCCTGGGGAGGGCCATAGGGGTCTCACATATCGTCTGCTTTATGGGCGGCGACTTGTTTGGCGTTAGTCCTGTCAGCACTCAGCAGTCGTTGACCACGTCTTTGCCACGCGTTCTGCCCGTTTATCCACTCGCGATCTGGGCGCGGCGAGACGGCTGCAGTCCCTCTGGCTGCGGCGGAGTCTGCGGCAATGGATCTGCGTCCGGTAAACCACGGGCACGCATTCTTATCGTCGTTCCCCTGCGAGATTTACCACCCTCCCTACGGGGCTGGCGGGCGCCGGGCGTTCCTTTCCGCCCACCTTCTCCAACCACCGTGCGCTAGAACACCGAAAAGCCACCCACGAATGCTGGCATGCCAGGCCCGTTAGAAAAAGAAACCTCGGGAACCTCCGCGCATGCGTTTTCGCGCCGGAACGGGGATCCTTCATCACGCAGGAGACGAGGTGGAGGAACTGTGGAGAACGGAAGTACCTCAGGCCTCCTCTGTAGGTGGGGCTTTGAAAGATGTCCCGATGGGCTGCATGCGAAAGTGCTATCGTTGCCAGCATATCGTTTCGCCTTCTTTTTTTTTTTTTTTGCTCCCCTTTTTTATCGGATCGAGTTTTCCGTACTATTGGATGAACCCGTACGTGCTATCCGGAGAAGTCTGAAAAGGTAATGGGCGTTGGGAAAGGAAAGGATGTTGACGGGGTGCAGCGAATTTGCGGCCGATTTGCGGGTACATTATACTAAACATCGTTCATCGGGACAGTGCGCCAAACATATTTAATGGCGTTTATGTAAGGAATAGGCTCGTTCACACATGCTTGCAGACGCCTTCCAAAGACTGTTGTACAAAATGGATAGCTGCACGATGTTCAGTCGTGCGATCTGACGTAATGACGCAATTATCGGCGGCTCGTGAAGCCGCGTGCATTCAAGCGCATGATGGTGTCATTCTACACCACATCACAAAAAGGCTAGGAAATATTTCGCTTTTTAAAATATATAACAGAAATGAACAAACGACGGGGGCCTGAGCCAACGCACTAATTAACCGGGAGCTATGCTATCTGCAGATCACCCTACGATAATCACACCAAGGTAATATTCACTAGCCAGAAAATAATAAAAATTGGTAACCTATATAATTCTAATATTTGCTTCAATCAGAAAAAAAAAAATAAACCACTAATTTTAGCCAAACCAGCTGCATCAGAACAGGATAGTGTCGTTTACTAGACACGCTGCAATAAATATTGGAAGGCAGAACAAATTATGAGCAGCAAATGATTGGCTATTTAGTTCCCATACTCGACTTCTACGTTCCAGGGCCATATTGTCAAAGCTAGCCAATTTCCGCAGTCACTCTGACGCCGTCAAAGCTACTGGTGCGATCGCGTAGCTTTGTTTACGTCTCCACTGCACGACAGGGCGTACAAATGAGACACGCGATGAAGTCACATGCTTTCGCAACAGTGCGACGCTGCAGCACTGTGGACGAACGCTACGCAAAGTTGATGCTGAGTATAAGTTTATCAAAACAACTCTAGAGACCCAATAATAAATATTTACACAATTGTTAATAGACACTCCCGCTGAAATTATTTTTTTTTTATAGGGTGTTTCTGCGAACTCTTAAAAATATCTCTATAAGTAGGAAGGTTGAGGAAAAAAGAAACTCGTTTCGGGAACAAACTGCCAGTCACGGCGGACGTCAGGTATTTCAAAAATAAATAACAAAATAATTAGCAAAATACCTACCTCAAATTTACTAATGACCTTTTTAATTTGCGGAAATGGACATATCGTTCCGATTAGAAACTTACTGAGCGTCATCGAAAAAAACTCCGAAATCAGTCAATTTAGGAAGACTATGAAGAACGTGGGAAGAGCGGTGTTGCTCTAAAGTTTTCACTCGTGCAGTAGGCGGAAGGTTGGCGATGCAAAAACTTTGATGATAAGAAAATCATTCGGCGTTTTCGCGGGGCTAGCCTTCCGCCTGCGGCACGAGTGGGAAATTTAGCTCACCCTTGTGCTTCCCACCTGCTTCAGGTCATCCTAAAATTGACCGATTTAAGGGTTTTCCATGTCGCTACGCAAGTTTCTAATTGAAGCCATATGCTTATTTTCACTAATTAGAAAGGTTATTATTAGTAAATTTCAGATATCTGTTTTGCTAATTAGTGTGTGTTTGTTTTCGCAATCCCGCCGTGGCTGTCTGTTTGTCCCCGAAAATAGTTTCTTCCGTTTTCAACCATCCTATATTTGTTGGAATTTTTAAAAGTATTCGCACAAACACCAGGTATATAGTCGAATATTTTATGTCTTGTGTACTATTTCTCCGTGCTATTATTTTCTAAGGTAAACGTTAAGTGTTTCTTTTATGCGTATATTAATGGCAAGGAGTTCACCAGGCTTCATGTTTACATTTTTTCTCGTTCGCTTCATAATTTATTTGAACAATTTGAACAGAAAAGAAACACTAGCTGTTATTGTTCTATTCCAGTAAAGGGGTGCTGTGTTATCTATTTTCTTAAACAGTGTTTTGCATAATCCTGGTTATAGGGTTAAATACCTTACATGTCCTATTTTTGTGCTAACTAAACACGAGTTCGCGTAAAAATACAATCAATAGCAGATCAGTATAATTATTAAAGCTGTCGGTAGTAATGCGTGCGTGAGGTTAAAGCTAGATATTGTAAGTAATTCATGAATGAAAGAACTCCTACCCTAAAGCAATCCTTCATCTCTAGAGGTTTGTCACGGAAACCACGAAACACGGTAGCCTTCGTTTATAGGTAACTACAATTAACTAATCACATATTCAGTGGAATAAAAAAAAGTTAGTTCTGGGCAAACACCTTCATCCGACAAGCATCTTAATCAAATGAAGTCAGTGTAGTTCAGCATTAAAGTTAATAAATATCAGAAATGCGTTGAGTGTTTAACATCAAGTTATACTCCATTTCGGTGTAAAGATTAAAAAAAAAAAAAAAAACTATCGGGTATTGGTTTTATCGACACGATATGAATACATATCTTTGTAAATAATAAAAATTAAGTTAACAAAATTATCCTGTTTGCATGCACTATTCGATGCTGAGAATTGTCGAGACCTTCGATTCGTTGTCGCACGGTGGATGCAGAGATAGCGGCTCCCCAACAAGTAGGACGCTCTGATATTTCCCTTTATTCGCGATGCCCCAGTTTACGTCCCACGAAGGGTTTGCAGAGCATTATGTTAACAGAAACACACACAAAAAAGCTTGCTTTAGGTTGTTGTTTTCTTGAAAGCGATGCGAACGAAATTTAGGCAAAGAAGCCCACGAAAAAACTGCGTGAGTCGTTTCGCAATTACTCGAAACGAGTTGTGGACGAGAACAAAGCAAAGATCTGGTTGCAGCCGGCAGTCTCGGACAAACCATTTAATTAAATGGCATCTCGGCGGG
The DNA here is from genome assembly GCA_013358835.2 of Ixodes persulcatus. NCBI lineage: Eukaryota > Metazoa > Arthropoda > Arachnida > Ixodida > Ixodidae > Ixodes > Ixodes persulcatus. The sequence continues at coordinate 2,075,593 of JABSTQ010010120.1, forward strand.
ATGGCCAGCCCCGCGTAGTGCAGGCGCGGCTGAGCTGGTCCATCGATCATCATTTGAGCGCGGGACGCCAGGGTACGGCTGCCAGAATGTTTCACTTACTCTCTCATAAGGCAAGGGGTTCGTTCGTTCTTCGGCTGTGACAACGAGTGGTGGCGCACCTTAAAACGTGCTCATTTCTTTCAGCTTGTCTTCATCACGCGCCAAAGCACCCCGCTTAGTGATTATGCACTTCGAAAGAGGCAAACAGCGAGCACGTATAGTTTAGCGGCGTGGCTCAAGCGGTTCTAGCGACGCGGAATAACCTTCGCTGAAATAGCCGGAAATTGGTGATCTCGCTCCGTAGCGGTAACATACATTATTGCTGCGGTAAACAAACACCTGCTGCCGCGCGATGGGATAAAAAAGTTGAGAAATAAAATTACAGGTACGGGTGAAATATGGTGGTATGTGCTGTGTGTGGCACAGTCGCAAAGTTGCGCTCCCGCGCGCGTGTTTAATGCAGCTTCACTTTATGTTTTTTTTTTTTTTTTTTTTTTTACTTCTTCCGCGGGCTCACGAGTGTCTTTCGGCCAATGCTGGTCGTCTCCACGGCACGGCTCGTGGTTTCTAGTGGAGTCGGTAGGCCCCAAATGGGGACGAACTTGAACGCTAATTGTTTATAGTTGATCTTGCGAACTTCGTTCAAATGTGTTTTCTCTTGTGTACGCTGTTTTTTTTTTTTTAATTATTATGTTTTTGCTTTGGTCTCCGAGCCTTTTCATTTATGCTGAGAAAACCCTCTGGGAGTAGTTGCTTAGATGGCTCAAGAATGCTGCTAAACTTAATATAAGCAGCTGCGACAAGCCCGCAGAGAACTTGGCTCCTGAATACCGGGCCTTGACCATCACCCTGTCTCTGGAGGCCGACCTGCACGTCCGACCCCCCTTCGGCTGTGGTCTTCCGCCCGCCGACTCACAAACTTGGGACCCTTTGCGGCTGTGGAGGAGTTTGGATCGCCCGCTTTTGTGTGGACTGTTTGTCGAGTTCGGCTGTGGCCGGGGCACCCGCTGAAGGTGTGGTCGAGGAGGACGGCAGGGGAAATATCCTGAGGTCAAATCTCAGCCTCCAAAGTGTCTCTTTCTCAATTTTGTATTCTAAGAGTTATATTGATGTCAGTTATTGCATAGAGTTATTTGAACAAATCGAACGAACAAGTAGAAAGATCCAATTTACTTCGTTACAATACAATAAAACATTTCAGACACCATGTGCCAGCCAGTGTGTTTTGACCGGTAAGCCCCACAAGGCTTTTCTCGACCGCCAGAGGCGCAATGATGTTTGACGGTTGTGTTCGGCATCATGATAATTCTCGTTTTATAATATCGGAAAACAATTATGGCGTTAACCGTGACAAGAACCCGATAATTCTAAATAGGCACTCGTTGCTAGAATAATAGGATATAGTATTTTGACGCATTCAAAAAGGCATAAACAAACAAAATACGAGAGAAGCGAAGAATAAAATTGTTGCAATATGCCATTAATTGCACGCGCCAATAGCTGAGCGCAAGTTCACCATAAACCGCGGGGACGTATCAGATCTCCGTCGTGTCGCATTGGAGCTTCGCGTTCTATACGACGAGGCGACATTCCTTCGAGTTACCTTTCCAATACATCGCTGCTCTCTGGATCATGCCAGTCTAAACAAAATTTGCGTGTCACGCCTATGAACTAAAGTTCTTACAGGATTTTCGACAAATCGGTTTGATCGCTGGGCATCAATCCTACGAGTAACATCAATAACAACCAGTGGAATCTGGTTGTTAACTCATACAGTTGGTGCGCGGTAGAGCACCACTCAACAACGTAAACACTATTTAAAAATGTTGCTTGTGTGAGAGAGACGTGACTGTGCCGGCTGTGATGTATCTATGTCGGCTCTAGCGCTTCTATGAGGCAATACTACGACGTTATTGCCCTCCAAGGGCAACGCGCAATATTACATGGTGTGCACGCTTTCACACACTACTAGCCGCATTCCACAATGTTGTAGGTGCTGTTGACTGGACACATTTTGATAGAACAGAAATTAAGTAAGTGAACAATGCCAATACATGATTTGCATTGACACCGTATCAGCTGCCATTGTGGTGGTCTTGCTGCCGAGCGATTACTACCTTTTCAGCACTACATTTCGCAACACCCCGAATTTGTTTTTATCACCAAGAACTAAGAATGCTCTCTATCATGGTGAGATGACGTAATGTACAAAACATGTATTGCGTTTTCTAACGAGGTTTTGAAAATCATCAACGCCATGATTCGTTATACTATATAACTTATTTTTGTTCACGGGATTTTTTTTTTTTTTTTTATTTCACGCTGCGCTTTTACGTCGGTGCACAATTCACGTTTCTTAAGCACCGAGTCCTTCACGCTGGCGGACGGGGAGCAACTCAAAGCTATCTTATTTCCCCTCATACCACTGTCCAAAGTGTCACCGCGAATAGATTGAAAAAGAGCTCTCTCCTCGGGGCGAAGTGCCCGGAAGAGCAAACCGCAACGGCAACTCGTCTTTCCCACGCTACACCGCACCCTCACCGTCGAGATCTTGCTTTCTTCAGCCATGACTTTGGTCGTCACGCTTGAAGAGCCGATCGCCAACGAGTGTCATTCGCATCAACGTGTTCTCTGCGCCTCCGACCCGATATGTGTCGCCAACAAAAGCATCGAAGTTGTAATCCTCGGCGAAAAAAAGCGCATCGAGGCCGCGTCTTCCTTTTCCCGCAGTGGCAGAAAGGCCAAGCAGCGAGCGAGTCCGGCGCGTGCAGGCAACCAAACACAAAACACGCGTCTCACTACCGTAAACATTGAGCTGACAACAAGCTCGGAAGCGCATTCTGTTTGCCTTGCAGCGGTTTCGCGGTTGTCGGCTCTTCGATTAAGATTCCTCTTTTGTTTGCATCTTTCGCGGGAGGGTGTTGCGTCGGTCCCGCTGGCGACGGCGGCGGCCCCGCGGCGCGAGGTGCCTGAGATCCGCCGCTGGGTGTCAGCGTATTTTTTTTTTTTTTTCTCTTGCGAAGTGCTTGGACGGGTCCGCCGCCGCAGTCAGAAGAGCCGGCAAAGCTGTCAGTGCACGTAACCTATAGGGCCCGGCCCGCGTGTGCGTGCGTGGCGGCGGGCCTTCCCGGCGGAGACGGGCGACGCGGGGTGAGGAGCGAAAGCGTTCGCTGCTCTCCCGGGTTCCCCTTTTCCAGTTGCTAAACTCAGGACCCGGCGTGACATGTGACATGGCTTGAAACAATCCGTCTGCTGCCTGTTCCCTCTGTCATTGAACCTGCCCGCCCGGCGTTTTCTTCCCATACGCCACGGCGGGCGCCAGAAGGCTCCGCCGTGCACGCTGTCCTTTGCTTTTAATGCCCTTTTTTTTGTTGTTGTTGTTGTTGTTTTTGGTGCACGGCGCCTGGCGTCGCCTCTCGCGCCCATCAGCGTCAAGTGTCATTCCTGTAGCCTTCCGAGTGGGCCGGAGCATGCCCGGACTCGTAAAACAGAGTCGGGAGGAAACTCCGCGCATTGTGTGTCTGAGCCGCGCTTGTGTCTATAGTGCAGCGTGCGTGCCCGGATCTCGCCCGCTGTTGTTGATTGACAGCGGCCCCTTGTCTTTCCCTTTGCCGGGAATCAACGATACGGTCAGGAACGGTGGCCCGATCGAAAAAGACGCGCTGCAGGTCTATTTTTACGGCGTTCCCGCGTTGGCCTTAGCCGCTTCCCTCTGTGCCGCGGACCGACTCTGAAACGGGACGCTTTTAGAGATGCTTAAAGTCGTGCCACCTTGCTCTGTTCCGCCGGTAGAATATACCGTTTTCTTACTCTTCTCGTTAATGTCACTGTTTTCTTCTTTCTTTTTTTTTTTTTCTTCTCCTTTTTTTCCTTTCACTCGTCGGTTTTACTTCTTCGCGATGAGCGTTCGCGCTGTTGACTCGCGGCGCGAGAGTTGCCACTTTCCAGAGTTCACGACTGGCTGTTAATTGGATAATGGAGTTGTCTGGTAGACTCGTGAGCAATGAGAAACTGCGGTGTCGGTAGACGAATGCGGCGCCGAGAAAAGTGTGAAGAGTGGGCAGGCCCGGTCTCGGGCCTGGGAAGATGCTCTCTGGACCCTTGGGAGTTGGCGCATCGGCGGGTGTGCTCGTAAAGTCAACAACGTTAATCACTCTCTTAAAGAACATAATGAGAGAATAAAATTTAAAAAAAAAATGTTTCTTTTGATTTGTCTTACCGCGCTTTCACCCGCGTAATCGATCGATAATATAGACAATAAAAAGAAGAAAGCTTAAGAGTCGGGGGACACCGTGTCGTTTTTCGAAGTCTTAATTAAGATTGTTGGCATCACAGTGATCAAGTTCTTTTTGAATCGCGTGCAATTTCTTTCTTCGTTAGTCTTTTGTTTTACATTAATGTCTTACGTACAAAGGAGCTGTATACTATCTTTGTGATTTTTTTTCGAATTTGGCTGATTTCTTTTATTGTATTGCTTTTAACCACCTGTTTCTATAGCATTCTGCGTAGAAGCCTAGTGCTTTTTAAGACAATACATTGCCGGGCATGCCTTAAAAGCTATGATCTTATGTCCTGACTCAAAGTATATCGCCAGAGTCAATATAAATAATTGGCATACTTGCAAACTTTTTATCCTAAAAAAAAAAAAAAAAAAAAAAAAAGACTGGATGAACAACAAGTCTCGGTAACATTCGATTCAACAATGATGCTCGCGCGGGGACACTGACCATGCGAGACGTTTCGAGGCTCGAAAATATTTGCTATACTTCCTTCATCGGTCGCATTGACCGGCGTAATGTCTGTAGCTCATAAGGTCACGTACAAGCTCGCTGGCAATTTGTAGCGAACCAATTAAAATGTTAGAGATGCGGTTCAGTGATGCATTCAGATTTTTCTTGTAACTTACGTAAATGTACCTTCTAAACAATACTTTCCCAGACAGCCTCGTCACATCGTCTCAAAAGGTCGATGATGCCGACGACTCCGGCGGGACGTTTTGAAACATTTCACCATCGTCTTGCCAAAGTCAGAATCCAACGACGTCGACACGACGTCTACATGATGACCTCTAGAATCTTTCCGAAGGAATGACTTAAGCATAATCGTCACGTAGATTCTTGACCCACGCTTCATGAACGTTTAATTCTGTTTTACTTAACTGATTACTTTGTGTTTGACAACATTTTTTTTATCACATGCTAATTGTTAAGTTCAAATGAAGAAGTTGCCAAGGTTTACATGCACTAAAAAAATTCTCAAATTCGAAGCAACCATGTCTATCCTCCATTTTACAAATTTCTACAGTGCAGACAGAAGCGCAGGCGCGTGGGCAATAGCTCAGCAGAATGCCTTCTTTGCACGAGAACTCGTGCATCGAAGGCATTATCCAAAGTCACGGGCTCGCGCCCGTGACTTTGTCAGTACTGCAGATGTTTGTGAGTTGGAGAATTGGCGATTGCCATCACGTGTTTTCGAACCTTCTTTCACGGCTTCGTCTTTAGGCCACCAGGCGCCGTTAACATCTGATTCGCGTGAGATCATTTTATGTTGCTTTTTGGCACTCATGAATGCATGTTTATGTTTTATTCGTAAAATCTGTTTCATGTAAGTTTAACTATCGCTTTCTGAGATTGCGGCTTATCTACACTATAGCATGCATAATACCATCGCTGAGAAAACGCCGATTTGTGGACGTTGGTTTTGTAGCGCACGTGGAAGCTCATCAAGCCTAACCATGTTGCTCAACGTGTGGTAGCTCCTGATTTCCAGAATGGGCAGTGCGTATTTGGGGGCCCTTGCTTTGAATTTAAGTAAAACGCATAACGAAGAATGTTGTCATCGTTTTTTCGAGGGTAGTTGAAAAGTACCTAATCCAAATTGCATATGAATTACAAACATGAATTGAAGAAAATAAACCCCCCCCCCCAAAAAAAAAAAAAAAAAGTGTCGTAGTCGGGACTTGTAAAAAGGTGCCCTTTGTTTTATGCGTGGTTTAGGTTTAAACAGATGCGTTGGTTTCATTCAGAGCAACAGACACGACAGCAATGGCACAGTCACAGGAACGAGTGTTCGCTGTTCACAGCGTAAAAAGCAACGGAAAGACAAGAATAAGCCGCAGTTATCCATGTGCCTCTGTTTTTGCTTTTACTTTGGGGTTGCTGAGAACGCAACCGGCGCAAATACGTGGAACAGCCTTCAGGCTTTATAGAGCATAATCCGTGTGGCAGACGTCAACGCTGCAGAACCGCTTGCTACTCCAAGGTGCCCTTTGTTTTATGCGTGGTTTAGGTTTAAACAGATGCGTTGGTTTCATTCAGAGCAACAGACACGACAGCAATGGCACAGTCACAGGAACGAGTGTTCGCTGTTCACAGCGTAAAAAGCAACGGAAAGACAAGAATAAGCCGCAGTTATCCATGTGCCTCTGTTTTTGCTTTTACTTTGGGGTTGCTGAGAACGCAACCGGCGCAAATACGTGGAACAGCCTTCAGGCTTTATAGAGCATAATCCGTGTGGCAGACGTCAACGCTGCAGAACCGCTTGCTACTCCAAGGTGCCCTTTGTTTTATGCGTGGTTTAGGTTTAAACAGATGCGTTGGTTTCATTCAGAGCAACAGACACGACAGCAATGGCACAGTCACAGGAACGAGTGTTCGCTGTTCACAGCGTAAAAAGCAACGGAAAGACAAGAATAAGCCGCAGTTATCCATGTGCCTCTGTTTTTGCTTTTACTTTGGGGTTGCTGAGAACGCAACCGGCGCAAATACGTGGAACAGCCTTCAGGCTTTATAGAGCATAATCCGTGTGGCAGACGTCAACGCTGCAGAACCGCTTGCTACTCCAAGGTGCCCTTTGTTTTATGCGTGGTTTAGGTTTAAACAGATGCGTTGGTTTCATTCAGAGCAACAGACACGACAGCAATGGCACAGTCACAGGAACGAGTGTTCGCTGTTCACAGCGTAAAAAGCAACGGAAAGACAAGAATAAGCCGCAGTTATCCATGTGCCTCTGTTTTTGCTTTTACTTTGGGGTTGCTGAGAACGCAACCGGCGCAAATACGTGGAACAGCCTTCAGGCTTTATAGAGCATAATCCGTGTGGCAGACGTCAACGCTGCAGAACCGCTTGCTACTCCAAGGTGCCCTTTGTTTTATGCGTGGTTTAGGTTTAAACAGATGCGTTGGTTTCATTCAGAGCAACAGACACGACAGCAATGGCACAGTCACAGGAACGAGTGTTCGCTGTTCACAGCGTAAAAAGCAACGGAAAGACAAGAATAAGCCGCAGTTATCCATGTGCCTCTGTTTTTGCTTTTACTTTGGGGTTGCTGAGAACGCAACCGGCGCAAATACGTGGAACAGCCTTCAGGCTTTATAGAGCATAATCCGTGTGGCAGACGTCAACGCTGCAGAACCGCTTGCTACTCCAAGGTGCCCTTTGTTTTATGCGTGGTTTAGGTTTAAACAGATGCGTTGGTTTCATTCAGAGCAACAGACACGACAGCAATGGCACAGTCACAGGAACGAGTGTTCGCTGTTCACAGCGTAAAAAGCAACGGAAAGACAAGAATAAGCCGCAGTTATCCATGTGCCTCTGTTTTTGCTTTTACTTTGGGGTTGCTGAGAACGCAACCGGCGCAAATACGTGGAACAGCCTTCAGGCTTTATAGAGCATAATCCGTGTGGCAGACGTCAACGCTGCAGAACCGCTTGCTACTCCAAGGTGCCCTTTGTTTTATGCGTGGTTTAGGTTTAAACAGATGCGTTGGTTTCATTCAGAGCAACAGACACGACAGCAATGGCACAGTCACAGGAACGAGTGTTCGCTGTTCACAGCGTAAAAAGCAACGGAAAGACAAGAATAAGCCGCAGTTATCCATGTGCCTCTGTTTTTGCTTTTACTTTGGGGTTGCTGAGAACGCAACCGGCGCAAATACGTGGAACAGCCTTCAGGCTTTATAGAGCATAATCCGTGTGGCAGACGTCAACGCTGCAGAACCGCTTGCTACTCCAGTCGTTTAGAAAACTTGAAGATCGAACACACTCGGTCAAACAATTCCTCCCCATGTACACCTGCCTTGTTACATAAGCAGTGAGTTCTAAGATAGTCAAGAAGTTTCGAAAACCCACATTTTCCTTTTACGCATTAAATCACAGTACGTGGTAATATCGTACAAGACTAAACTAATCTCCTACTTCGAGTCTCCCGATAATACGCTCAGCATGAACATTATACACATTTCGCTCCATTACTCAAGCACCAAGGAACATGCTGCGAGTATATATGTTACACACGCCGCACGTGCCGTCGACCGTATAAGGCACTGTTCTAAAGCAAAAAAATGACCGCATCTCCACGAGGTGAATGATGTTGATTGGGGCGAAGCTCGGGTGGTGCTGAGGATACTGATTTTGGTCATAGGTAGTGCTGATGGTGCTGATTTTTTTTTTATTGCTCATAGGTAGTGCTGAGTTCCGGGTTGCGTTTGGACTTCATTTTTGACGCTGTGCAGCAGCTTCTCGCGCCCTGGTCTCCGGAGCAGCTTGCTGTCTGCGTAGAGTCCTAGACGCTGAGGCGCTGCATGCGGAGCTTTTCGGTCGTTTTCATTCATGTCAGTAGGAAAATGTGTGATTTTCTTCTTTTTCTTTTTTTAAGAAGACAGATGGGATGGCATCTCAGAGCCTCCTACTATTTTTTTTCTTCTTTTTCTTTTTTCATAATTGTTTTAATCTTTTCTCCCTTTTTTTTTTTTGCCCTACACGAGCGCGTGAGCACGTGAGCTCACGAGCAGGAGCACGAGCACCCGACGCCGGACGGCGGACGGACATACGGACATGGCTATACTCCGTTTCACCTTATGTTGTACCGCAGCGAAGGCTAGAAGCGCGAGCTCATAGCGTTGGCAGATGCCCTTGGTGCACGAGAGCTTGTGCCGCCGAGATGTGCCCTAGAGCAAGGAGCTCGCGCTTGCAGCCTTTCCTGCGGTACAACACAAGGTGAAACAGAGGAGCTTCGCCCCTAAAATCTTAAACAAATGGCAATTTGCACGTGCGTTCGTCTACGCCCTATTTTGGTTATTTACTATACTCTGTTTCATACTTAGCGTGCAACGCTGTCAAAGCTTCTGGCGCGAGCGCGTGGCTTCATCTATGGCTTTGTTTGCGCGAGAACGCGTGCAAATGATCAACGCGATCAAGCCCCACGCTCGCGCCAGTTGCTTTGACAGCGTTGCACGCTAAGTATGAAACAGAGTATAATAATGATTTATACGGAGAAGGCGAGCGGGTGCAGCGCGTGTATCTACGTTCCTAATATTCTGTTTGGTGCGAGAGCAATTTTGCAAAAGGTCTACTGGAACAGAGTGTAAAGAGTGTAATTCTGTTAACGAAAAAATTGTCAAGGTGCAGGCGAGCTGGTGTATGTTGATCATGATGTTAAAAATCCTGAGACTGGGAAGGCAGTCTCGGGATTTTTAACATCATGTAATTCTGTGGAACGTTTTGCAAAATTGGTGATTGCTTGAGACCTCCCTGCAGAAGTTGGCTTCAGCTGCCCGAAGGTTCATTCACACCGTAGCGTTCGACTAAGTTGATTTGTTTGTTTTTCACGCAATGTTGCGATACGATCACGAGTCACCGGGGACATTCGTGCTTCGCATGTCGCGTGCAAAGGTACTTCTTGAGTTAGCCGCCGCGCTTCACACGAAGCATGAATGCGGTCTCCGGTTATCCACGCTTTGAGTTACGAGCGCGAGTCACCGACGCGAGTCACCAATGAGCCCTTGTAACGTATTAAACAAAACTCGAATAGTCACTAGAGGAGGAGGAGGAGGAGGAAAAACTTTATTTGTCTTAGGGTGATATAATTTTAGTAGATCGTACGCTGCGGAGAGCGGGCCCAATGGGCGCGGGCTCAATCCATGCTTCAAAGTGACGGCACGTGCTCCCGATAGCAAAGCGTAGTTCTAGAATATGGTCTACTAAACGTATCTACTGACAGGGTGAGAAGTACTGACAGGATGAGAACGGAAGGAAGGAGTTTTAGGTTTCTGCTTCCAGCGCGACCTTCTCCTCTTTGATAACACTTCGACATCTGGCAAGCTTCGGGCGGCGTTCACGAGGCGCAGAGCAGAAATGGGACGACCCATTTTTTTGGTGTCGTTCCATTTCTGGAGCGCCTGTCCTACCTACGCTTTTGTTCTTGTCTCTTTTTTCGTTATATTTTTTTGTGCCTGCACCAACTAGTCCAGCAGCGCACTTTACTGGACGACCCAGATTTGCATCCTGGAGTGGATCTCCAAATACATATTTTCAAAACCTTCGCTTTTATGTGTCCAAACTATACATGACATGATTTGTATTCAATATTTTATACCATACCAAGGGCTCTTTATGCAGAAATACGCTAAAAATGAAAATGGCCTTTGTGAAAAGATTGATGTAGAAATTTCTATCTTTAGAGTTTCTTTCATAATAAAGTTTGGATTTTTCTAAGGTAACTAACAATGACTCTACTCTATTTTTTTAATAGTATATGTGTAAGCTTTGTTTTTATATATACGTTATGCCATATCGTGCAACATAACAAAAGTTATAATCCTACAAACCAGGTAAATTATCGTCAGAGGGGTGAGGTCTCAAGTTTTCAACACTATATTTATGCGACACTCTCCGAGCACTGACGTTGTACGACACCGCCGGACTCTCAACGCGGAGCTTGCAGTAAACTTCAAGACAACCTTAATTGCGCGTTTGATAACCGAAGGGAGCCTTCTTAAAAAGTGTTTGGAAACGATAAGGCAAAGACACCGCAGTGACCGCACGATCACTACCGCTGGCCATTATGCAAGCGAAAAGAAATCCACGTGGGAAACATGCGACATCTTCCATCGTACACGCTACACACGCGAGATTGGATTGAATTGTATTGTAATGAATACATGGTAAAAACGAAAACATTCTGTCAAATTTCTAGTTTCTTTTTTAATAAATATTTAATTAATTTATTTGCAATATAAAACAGCGTAACAAAAAATATTGAACGGCAATACCTTTGTGATTTGTATCTTTTTGGCCGTACTACAATGCTTTTTAAGGCGGACTACTTTTCACCACAAAGGCACGTTTTTATCAAGGTAGTGCTCTGCCCGCCGGCCTTTAGGCTTTAGTCCACTTTATGGTAAGACGGAGTTTAAAGGCCCATTTCCACAGTTGTGTTTGATGGCGTTTGCCTGCGTTTAAAGTCCGGTTCAGACACTTGCGTTTGAGTGCGTTTGACTGCGTTGCGTCGAGAACCGAAAGCGAGTCACCGGCACATCTGTGCTTCGTATGAAGCGTGGAATCCAATTCAAGGAATCATCTTGGCACGCGATAGAAGCAGCAGGGATGTCCTGGTTTCTCGCTGCCGCAACGCAGTCAAACGCAGTCAAACGCAACTGTCTGAACCAGGCTTAACTGCGTTGCGTCGAGAAACGGCCGCAGTGAAGTGTGGCAACCAGTTCAAAGAGCTTGGCACGCGACATTCGAGGCAGAGATTTCCCGGTGAATCGCCGTCGCAACGCAGTCAAACGCAATCAAACGCAAGAAAACGCACTTAAACGAAACTGTGGGGCCTTTTAAGCCTGGTTCAGACAGTTGCGTTTGACTGCATTTGACTGCGTTGCGGCTGCTAGAAACCAGGACATCCCTGCTGCTTATATCGCGTGCCAAGATGATTCCTTGAATTGGATTCCACGCTTCATTCGAAGCACAGATGTGCCGGTGACTCGCTTTCGGTTCTCGACGCGGCGCAATCAAACGCACTCAAACGCAAGTGTCTGAACCGGCCTTAAGGCCCCTACACACCGTTGCGCTTGAGAGCAGAGCCGTTTATACTGAGAGAGTTTGGCCTTCTTAAGGAGATTTTGACAGCCTGACAACCACAGCAGCGTAGTCTGACAACCGGGGAATGACTACTTCCGTCCGCCATATTGTGGCTCTGACTCATAGGAACTCTGCGCGATTTCTCAGGAATGAACAAGACAAAGAAGTAACGCCATATTGTGTAACCGCGAAATCCGCTTGTTCTAGCGGCCAACAAGCTCCGCCCATTGGCCAATCTCTCTCAGTATAAACGGCTCTGCTTGAGAGCGTTTGAGTGCGTTTGACTGCGTTGCGGCGAGAAACGGAAGCGAGTCACTGGCAGATATGTGCTTCGTATGAAGCGTGGAATCTAATTTAAGAAATAGCTTGGCACGCGACGTAAGAAGCAGGAATCTATACTCCGTTTCACCTTATGTTGTACCGCAGACAAGGCTAGAAGCGCGAGTTCACAGCGTTGGGAGCTACTCTTAACGCACGAGAGCTTGTGTCACCGAGATGTGCCCTAGAGCAAGGAGCTCGCGCTTGTAGCCTTTCCTGCGGTACATCATAAGGTGAAACAGAGTATACATGGGTTGCACGTGACGTCATATCCTTCCTCCTCTCTGGTGGCCAAAACCTGCTGTTATACTTCGTTTCACCTTATGTGCGAGCTAAGGCAAAGCTGGAAGCGCGAGCACGAAAGCTCCGTGCCTTCAGGCTTTGCTCGAGCGCGCGAGCTGGGCAGAAACGCAAAAAGCGCTGGTCTCGCGCTTCTAGCTTTGGCTTCGCTCGCAGATAAAGTGAAACGAAGTATAATGAAGGTGTGCTCACTCGTTTCACTCGCTCGCGACGCTCGTGTACTGCTCGTAGAATATGCACAGTAAAGGCTACGCTCGAGGAAGTTCGGCCACCAGAAAGGAGGACCAAATTACGTCAGTGCAATCTATGTATAGATGATTCCTAGAATTAGATTCCACGCTTCATACGAATCACAGATGTGACGGTGACTCGCTTTCGTTTCTCGACGCAACGCAGTCAAACGCTCTCAAACTCAACTGTGCGTAGGAGACCTTCAGCCTTTGGAAACTCGACGGAAACGGAAACGGGCCGCCAGAACACAACACAAGAAAGTTCGTTTTTGACTCTGTTCAGCCAGGGGCCGAAATATGCGGCGCAACAACGAACGCAGGCAAGTCCAAAACCGCGCCTCCTCCTATCACCACTGAATAACGGCCCTGCGGCCGCGGTGCGTGTCCTCGCTGATCCTTCGCCTCTCTCGAGATCTACCCCCGGGGCTCAGCGCTGCACCAGATCTCCGCTCATCGAGAGCACAGGGAACGTTCGGTGCAACAACGGGGAAATCCTTGCGCCGCCAATGATCGCCTATCCGCCGCGATGCTTTCCGGCGTTGAACGGCTTTTTACGATCACGTTTAACGAGGCCTAGACGCTTTGCGCAACAGGATCTACGCGGTCAGGCCTCGCGGGGAGCCTAAGTGTTTCGACCGGACCCGACCGCCGGGTCCGTCTGGGCCGGCAGTAAAGGTAGCAAAGGCGACCGCCCGGCCTTTTGTTCTTGCCCGCAGTTGCCTCCCGCTGGGCAGGCGGCTAATTACGCGCCGCATGAGTCGCCGGTGCGCCTTTTCGCCCGCGCCGACGTTAATGCGAGACGGATTAAGGTATACGGCCCACGCGCCCCTTTGAGTGTGGCGTCGAACGGCCCTGCGCATCTCCTAACCGGAAGACGACTTACTTGCCTGTCGAACAACGTTGTGTGTTTTGTTTGCGGTGATGGCTTTCTCCTGACCGCTGCGGTGCGAGACCCGACCGCCCTCGCCGGCAGTAAGCCGTCAGAGTGGACTCCCCCGCTCGTCGTTGCCAACGGGGCCGGGCGACTTTAATGCGGGCGCCGGTTGAAAAAGGTCCGAAGATTGAATACGCGGCGCACTGAATCTTTTTTTTTTTTTCTTTTGTAATAAACGCGGGTCACCCTGGTATAGTGTCGTTGCTCACCACGAGTGGGAGGGAGGGTTCGGTGGCCGAATGTGGCAACGCGCCGTAGCGTGGCAGCGCATCGAGGGAAAGTTCGTGTTGCAGGCTCATGTGTCACGAGTTTAAATATCAGTGTTTACTACCATTCGTGTGAGAAATCAAAGATCCCAGGTAGAAGTCGCACTTCTACACCCAAAGTGACCCTCTATTATTCGGTGGAAACATTAGCATCCACATTTGGAAGACGACTAAGTTCTCGTCTAAGCATCTGTAGGAGACGACTAATTGAATTTCGGACGACAACTGGGTAGTTGGATTATTTTTGAAGGATGAAAAATAAGTGGGAAAGGTGAAGTCTTCTCGATCAAGTGGATAGGCCGTGTAGCTTTTGGCTGATAAAGTCCGAGTTTAGTCTTTGATAATTATGGGTCCTGCAGCCGATGTCACCAGCCCCGAAATACAATTGGTCCTTGCGGATTCGGCAAACCATGACGCGCACGGAATCTAATTCCGGAGAAAACTTGTACGCGCATTCTAGATAGCGCCCGTGCGACTATCGTGTCACTCAGAGCACTAGGAGAGCCAATCATAACGATCTACGGAAGAAGTAAGGTGAATGATGCGACTGATAAAAACGTTTTGATCTACAAATGAAGTCTACAACGTGACACTTGGCGTACGTTAGCAAGCATGCGGAGCCTCATGTCCAGTGTCACACAACTGTGAATACTTTTTTCCATCGTCATCATTCGCCGAGTTTCTTCGTAGATCACGATCCTGGCCCTCCCAGTCTTCTACTTTAAACTGGACGAACAGTCACTATGTACAAAGCTAAATTCTGAATCACTGCACGACTGCAGGACCCAATACAAGGTCGCTCCAAAACCACTTCAAAAAGCACAACGTAATTAACGAGGAACTGTTTTGGATAAGACATGAAGTAAACAAAGGCAGTGACGGTATTGAATAAAAAATAACCCCCCATATCGACGATCCTGAGACGTAAGGTGAGAAAGGGCCTAAAAATAAACCCCCAGCTGGCAAATAAAGGTGAAAAAGAAAAGAAAAAAAAACGTCAAGGGTGGGCGTTTACGCCGTTACGTAGCTACAGGACGTTTGAGGTCCCGTCCTGGCGGGAATACGAAAAGCTCCGACGGATCCTGGCCTTGGCAGCAGCACTCACCAGGGTCGGGTAGAAGGCGGACGAATCGACGGCCAGGTTGGCGTAATCTGCGGCGCCGGCCTGGTCTCCGTAGCCCGCGTTGTAGAACCTGGGCGTGGCTAGCTGCGGGTAGGTGGACAGCAGCCGGGAGTCGTAAGAACTGGCCGGCAGTGAGCAGACGGCCGCGGGCCCCGCCGCCGCCGAAGCCACGACCGGGGCCCCCGGAGACTCGCCCACCAGAGGCCGGGCCGGCTCGCAGCAGGCCGCCGTGCCCGGAGAAGGCGAGTGCCCAGAGCCGCCTCCCATCAGCTGCGCAAAGGGGGACGAGCCTTAGGCGCCAGTCTCACCCCCTTCTGTTCTAGCCGTTCCTCAGTATACGGCCAACTCTTCGCCGAACCTTTCCAACAAGCAACACTTCGTTTTACCTTCAATTCGAGAGCAGACGACGAGCCGATGAGGCCGTCTTTCTGTGACTGCTCGTCCGCCGGCTCATCCACCATCGAGCGCAGAAACGGCGCCGTGACTTTTCGCGTTCAGTCTGTGTTTATGTGTTCGTGTCTCTCTAGGCCTTTGACTATACACTAGGGCGTATGGTGAAACGAAGTATGTACAACAGAGTATTCCATGATATCCTTCTAGGAGATGCCAGTCTTTGTCTACAGGGCTGTAGAACGAGTTCTGAGCTTGCGCAGTGGATCTCTTCTGCGGAACATCAGGCACCGCGCTTGCGTCGTACAGTCCACTGACTCAACCTTTTTTTCACCCGTATGGTGTAGAATAGGTGAGCGGCGTTTGGAAACTTCCGGTTCCTTAGAAAATTTTGTTTTACTGTTGACAAACGATGAGATTGAGCTGCTAGCCTGTGCAAGCATAATTTTGAAACCTCCAGACAGTAGTTTTCAGAACCATGCTTAGACAGGTTTGCAGGTCATCATCGTCGTTCGTCAACACCTCAACAAAATTTCCCAAGGAACCGGAAGTTGCCAAACGCCGCTCACCTATTGATACCACCTAGAAGACAAGGCCTGCGCGTTTCCTCTTCTAAACGTAATCACTAGTACCTATATCCCCCCAGCGCCCCCTAGGTAGCCCGGATGAGCACCATCGTCTACATCGTCTGCGTCATCGTCTGCTTCATCGCCTGCTTCGGTGGTCATGCTCACATTAATAGACGCTTTCAGGCAGCTCTGCATGGGTGCCGCCATAACCGACCTTCAGTTTTTGTTTCCTCTTACTCCGTTCACTCCACTTCATCATTACCACAGCAGGACAGGTTATTGTCATTTTAAGTGTTACTGTGTCTTTCTTCCCAGCATAGGCCCTTGTGGAGGGTCGTAAACGCCCGCTTCAGTGCCTCGACATCTCGGTAAGACAAGAGAACGTCGGCTATGGCAGCTCAACCTGGCGCGCGCTGAAAGCGTCTATAGGCTACTAAGACCGACAGTCTTAATGGTGTCGAACAAGCCCACTTGAATAGGCTGCTAGGACCGGCAATCTTGATGGTGTCGCATGCATGTTGCAAATGAGCTGAGGAAGCTCGCTATTGGCGACGTGAGCGAACGAAAGCGTCGCTGTGGTCGGCCCACCACAATTGGCCGAATGCTGACTATGACGTCAGCAAAGGATGTCTCATCGACGGAAATAAGAGGAATGTAAGAACTTCAATTTCGACGGTGTTGGCAGTGTTGCTTTGAGAGCGCTATGATTTCAGGCTTCCACCATGCCCATTACAAACACCATCGAACTTGTTTTTCACAAGGTAATGACGTCACCAAAGGTAACCGAACGAGGTCGCCACCTAAACATCTCGCCGCTATACTTCGTTTCACCTTATGTTGTACCGCAGCGAAGGCTAGAAGCGCGAGCTCATAGCGTTGGCAGCTGCTCTTAAGTCACGAGAGCTTGTGCCGCCGAGATGTGCCCCAGAGCAAGGAGCTCGCGCTTTTAGCCTTTCCTGCGGTACATCATAAACAGAAACAGAGTATAATAGGGAGTATTCACTGGACGCCATATTTGTGGGTGCTGTTTAGAGCGCATGCTCAGAACGAGCTCACATCAATAGGCTGCTAAGAACGGCACTCTTGATGATGCGGAATGCACGTTGCAAAAGAACTGTGGAAGCTCGCCATCAGCACGCGCTCAGCAGTCGCGCACACAGCTATGGCCGCCAGTGAATACTTCCTATTAGCGGCGAGATGTTTTGGTGGCGCCCTCCTGTGGTTCCCCCTTGTGACGTCATTACCTTGCAAACAACAAGTTCGATGGTGTTTGTAAATAGCATGGTGGAAGCTTGAAATCATTGCGCTCTCGAAGGAACACTGCCAACACCGTCAAAATTAAAGTTCCTTCATTCCTCTTATTTCCGTCGATGAAAATCCCCTTTCCGACGTCATAGTCAGCGTTCGGCCAATCGTGGAAGGCCGACCACAGCGACGCTTTCGGTCGCGCACGGGGCTAATACTTCGTTTCACCTTATGCTGTACCGCAGAGAAGGCTAGAAGCGCGACCTCATAGCGTTGGGAGCTGCTCTTAACGCACGAGAGTTTGTGCCGCCGAGATGTGCCGTACAGCAAGGAGCTCGCGCTTGTAGCCTTTCCTGTGGTACATCATAAGGTGAAACAAAGTATATCAGCTCGCGCTCAGCAGTCGCGCACACAGCTGTGACCACCAATGAATGCGACGTAGCTGTGACGGGGCCCATACTCTCGTCAAGCTTCCGCCTGTTTGCCGCTTGGGGCGGGTAGGGCATCTACTTAAGATGACGTCATGCGCAGGCCTTGTCTACTAGGTGGTATTGATCTGGCCCGCGGGTCGGGGTTCGGAGGCCCCTGGTCGAGAGAGTCAAGCTTGATGCTCTAATGGCCGCTCTAATGGGAGCTGTCCTCACTGAATGCGCCTTCATTTATAAGTTAGACGCCAGAAACAACAAGGACAGAAGATGGGATGCAGACTGGACGAGGCGCACTTTCAACTAAACTTTAATTTAAAAAAAAAAATACACAAACGAGAACACAGGCTGCGGTACACATGCGCAACTTGCATCGTTATCCCTGACGAATAAGGAATACTTAGAAACGATCGTGTCACATAGCAAAACGTACTAGTTTTCGCCACTTCTTTATCTGCATGGTGAATGCGCAATTTTTCCCATGCGCATGTGTACCTTAGCCTGTGTTCGCGTTTGTGTGTTTTTTTCAAATTAAAGTTGAGTTGAAAGAACGTCTCGTCCAGTCTGCATCTGTTCTCGTGTTCATATTGTTTTTGGCGACTAACTTTAGGAATGAACAACCAACTAGCCCAACTCGCCGTCTGAACTCCTTTTAGTTTCTGCTGTGAACAGGAAAATACGTAATCTGCTTTTCTGAGTGGAGAAACGGATCCGGTTTTTACCATTCACCGCAGAAGTCGTTATTGAACCAAAGCAGCCCTAAAAAGGGCACTACAAGAAGAAAACTAAAGGTTGTTTAGAATGAGGGGAGGCTCCAGTCAGTGGGAAACGCGAGAGTTTATAGTGACGTTATGTTGACAGTGCTAGTGTGTTATTAGATACTAGAGGCAGGACTGGTTGAAAAAGTACACGTGACTGCTTGTCGTGATTTCTACCGCGTGGTTTGCGGTTCCATTTTCGTCTGAAGAACCCGTAAATCTGCGGATCATTCACACATGCTCATAAATTGATTAAGATTCTCGGCTCGCAACGACCATCGCTCGTGGTGGGTGCACGCCCTTGTTGTTTGTGTTTTCCATTAATCTATTACAATAGCGTCACCAACAGAATGAAATAAAGATAAAAATTCTAGAGTTTTTTTTTTTTACTTTTCTTATTATAAATTATTCATTTTTTTTTTATCGTGCTACAGTCACCAGTTCTTTCGTAGTTAATTCATGTTCAAAAACAGGTGGAAACGCGTTGCAGGGTCCCTTTAAGGATGACAAATTTCCATCATGTTCAACGTATACCCGATCCCACTGTTTACAAAAACCAGAGTCCACACGCGCTAGATCACAGTTCAACCAGTGCGACTGGTGCACCATGGGCATCAGCACGCGAAGCGTGCGCGTGAACGTGGCCTTGACAGGCTTGCAATCGCATGTGCTTGCTCGCACGTGCAGAGACATGGCGACGTCCAGATGCCCTGCTTGTGATTGCAAGCAAGGAAACTGGCCGCCGCCATGTCTCTGTTCGTGCGGAAAAGGGCGTGGAATAGCAATACCACCTAGAACACAAGGCCTGCGCGTTTCCTCCTCTAAACGTCATCACTAGTAGATCCCCTCAGCGCCCCCTAGCTAGCCCGGATGAGCACCATCGTCTGCTACATTGTCTGCGACATCGTCTGCTCCATCGCCTGCTTCAGTGGTTTGTGTAGCAGATAATGAAACAGATGCTCACGCCGAGTGTCTGTTGCTATAGCATACGATGAAGTTTGACGTTCACGTGGAGCGTCAAATGCATGAGTGAAATTGCCTTACTGCTGTGCGAAGGGCTGCAAAGCCCTTCGCTGGACGCTGGACGCTGGCACTGGACGCCATTTTCGAGGGCGCTGTTTATACTCCGGGTCGCTGCTTTGAAGCGTTCTTCCGCAGAACGAGCGCGCGCGCTAGAAATGCTCTTCTCAAAGCAAGGAGCGCGTGCTAGCTCGCTCTTGTGGCCGAGAGAGTGTTCGCGTGCGTGTTGCAAATGAACTGGAAGCTCGCAATCAGCTCGCGCTCAGCAGTCACGCACACAGCTGTGGCCGCAGCTGAATGCGACGTAGTTGCGACGCGGCCCATACTCTCGTCAAGCTTCAGCCTGTTTGCCGCTTGGGGCGGGTCGGGGATCTACTGAAGAAACCTCATGCGCAGGCCTTGTATTCTAGGTGGTATTGGGAATAGACCATTGGCTATATTACCCAAGCATCCAGGAGAATGCAGGGATTGGTGTTCCACGCGCCACACGCGCACGCCTTCCCCGTATAAAAGATTCGAAGTAAAGAACCAAAATAAAGCGTTGACGAACGCGCGTGCAAGATGCCATTTGTTTAAGGTATATGCTTTAGAAAACTTACTACTGCTGAGGACAGCACGTGCGGCGCGTGGAATACTAATCCCTGCATTCTCCTTGATGCTTGGGTAATATAGCAATAGGTATATTTCAAGCTTGCCAAAGCTATGTTCACGCTTACGCTGCACGTGCTCATACGTATGGGGCACCAGTCAGGGTACCTAGGGTGCCTCGATGTCCTTCTTTTAAAAGGGTACGGATACGGAAACGAAATGTTTGCACTTTTACTTCTTTGTTTAGATGTGGTTCATGTTCTGCCGGCCGCCCAGAAACACTAGCCTAGACTAGTGTTTCTGGGCTGCAGGCAGAGAAGTCATGAAAACTAATTTTAAAACGAATGAGCAGGTTTCAAAATTGCGTCTGGTGGCGGTCTGGGAAGCTCCGGAATGCCGTCACGTCATGAGTTCCTATGAAGCAGCGCCAATTCGCGGCAGTATGGCTCACTCATGGAGTTACTTAGTCCTGAATGTGACTTGGCGGGGAACGCTCATAAGCTGAGACTGCAGCCAAAGCCACAAGCGCGAGCTATAGTCCGTGCTCCTGGCTTTGAAACATGCATTTCCAGCGCGAGCGCTCGATCGTTCTGAGGAACAACGCTTTGAAGCAGCGACCTCGAGCTCTCGTGGTTGTGGCATTGACTGCAGTCTCAGCTCCACAGTGCTTCTGCAACGTGCATTCCACACCATCGAGATCGCAGTTCGAGATCGCAGTTTTTTGCAGATGTTAGGTAGGAGCTTGATCTGAGGAGGCGGGGACCTCTGTCAGGCCAACCAGAGCCGTTTATTGAGAGAGTTTGGCCATACATTGGTTTGAATAGGCAAGCATCTCGGGCCAACCACAGGCCGCGAAACAGCCCCTAGCGGTGGTCGCGTGCTCTAAATTTGTGCCACGACTATACTTCGTTTCACCTTATGTGCGAGCGAAGGCAAAACTGGAAGCGCGAGCACGGAAGCTCCGTGCGTTCAGGCTTTGCTCGAGCGCGCGAGCTGGGGAGAAATGCAAAAAGCGCTGGTCTCGCGCTTCTAGCTTTGGCTTCGCTCGCAGGTAAAGTGAAACGAAGTATAATTTGAGCCATGCCGAGCGGAGCTCCGCGTCTCAAGACGCTCGCGCACCCCACCCTTTGCACTGCTTTCTTTCAGCCAGTCTCAGGACGCTGTTCTAGCAGTGCAGACAAAGGCATGGGTACGAGCACGTGGCTTTAGAAAGTGCCTCCTATGCACGAGGTCTCGTACAAACAATAGCGTTTCGCTGAGCTAGGCTCACGCGCCTGTGCCTTTGTCTTCACTGTCGACATTTGTGAGATGGAGTAGAGGTCTCCTGATTGGTCGACGCTGTGTCACAAATTTAGTTTACGCTCTAAGCGTGGGGGGAATATTCGGCGCTGGCGGCGGCCTTTGCTCCGCCTATTGTCCAAACTCTCCTAATATACGGCTCTGAGGCCAACCATACGCCATTGCTGGGTACTGACAGTTCTTTCTACTTACTGGTTCCCTCGAGCCACTACTTCAGCGGTGTGAAACTAACACGGTGAAGCGAACGCTCGTGGCGCATAAAATAACGGCATGGCCGCAAATGATGTTACGGGCAAGCTATGTATAGGGAGTATTCACTGGCGGCCATAGCTGTGTGCGCGAATGCTGAGCGCGTGCTGACGGCGAGCTTCCACAGTTCTTTCGCAACGTGCATTCCGCACCATCAAGAGTGTCGGTCTTAGCAGCCTATTGATGTGAGCTCGTTCTGAGCATGCGCTCTAAACAGCACCCACAAATATGGCGTCCAGTGAATACTCCCTATAGGCCATAGGGCGTACAGTCCTCGGATATTACTACTAGGCGAGATTATCACGGGTTGACGCCACCAAGCGACAAGGCTGGCAACTACCGTACCCTTGGCCGGGCATGAACGTACATGAACTATTGAAGTCACGAGCGCGATACGGATTGCGATTCTCGCAGGCCGACTTTGAAGCGAGATGTAGAGAGCTCGCGCTCACGCGAATTCGTTTCCGTACTCTTTAAAGGGCCCATGAAACGATTTTAACATCGAGAGAACGTGCACCTTATTACCCTTTTTTTTTTTTGTTTCTTTAGCACAAGGACCATAAAACACGACCACTTCTCTCGAAATGTCGCGAATACGCTCCGTAACCGCAAAAACCAAAAGGAACTATTTCTTGACTTGACTTCAGGTACGGCGGCCATAGGAACTAACGTTGTGACGTCACGGCGGGTGCGGTTATTGAGATCGCTTTTGAACAAGTATATACTCAGTTTAATGGTAACGTTTAGAAATGATTTCGTTCCAACATAAACAAATGAATCGTAAGTTTTATATTCTTGTTCAGTACACGAAGTTTTCGCGGCGCCATCTATCCGGAGTAAGTCAAAGCAACCCCTCCCCGCTGCTCCGCTGCCTAGCAACGTTGGCTGGCTGCTACCGGACAAGCGGTGTGATCAACGCGATATAAACACCACGTTTCGGCAGCTGCGTGGTTCGTTTCCTTTCTCGTGCGCCTGGTTCGCCTGCCTACAACTATACTCCGTTTCACCTTATGTTGTACCGCAGCGAAGGCTAGAAGCGCGCGCTCATAGCGTTGGCAGCTGCCCTTGGTGCAGGAGAGCTTGTGCCACCGAGGTGTGCCATAGAGCAAGGAGCTCGTGCTTGTAGCCTTTCCTTCGGTACAACACAAGGTGAAACAGAGTATAGGAAGTATTCACCGGCGGCCATAGCTGTGTGCGCGACTGCTGAGCGCGTGCTGATGGCTAGCTTCCAGGGTTCTTTTGCAACGTGCATTCCACACCGTCAAAATGGCCGGTCTTAGCAGCCTATTAATGGGGAGAGAGGAGAGAGTCTGCTCTCGCTGTAGCAACGCGTCCACAATGCTAAGGAGATGACAAGACCAGAAGCCGCGTACCCCGCGGCGCGTCATGCGCACGTGACCCGGGAAACATTGTATGAGTTGAGGGGCATCCCCAAACATCATCTTATTTAGCCGGAAGTCCGAAAATCGTTTCATGGGTCCTTGATTCAAGGAGCGGTGCAACGATATGCAATTGGAATGTTTTTCACTTTACACGAGCTTACTGGCACTAGTGGGACTCAAGGATACTCGCACGCAACGCCACTGGCCAAGAAACTCCTTTCTTGCGGTGTAATTTCAAGGACAAAAGCGATCATTTTCATTCAATCTCTCTTTGCAAAATGTGATGACGTAACGTGGGGATCGCAGTACACCCCAATGACGATATTTGAATGCGGTTCATAGATTGGAACCGAGCATTGCGTGGGCACTCGATTTGGGCTCGTGATAATTACTCGCTCGAGAAGCATTCGGGTAGTGGCCCGTGTCCAATCGCTGCAACGACGACAATAGCCGAGCCATAACAATGTCTCGAACTCAGCGCATGTCCTGTGCTTTGCCAACCCCAGCGCGTGGCTATGATCAACATTGGTGGCCTATAATTGGCTCCAGATCACGTGGCCGCTTGTTCTGGCTGCGAGTTGAGGGGGTGAACGTTGCTCGTTTTAGAGCGCAGCTCTTAGGCGCCCGTTTCCGGCTTGAGCGGCGTCGCCGTCGCCGTCGCCGTCGGCGAAACCGCGCGGTGCATTATGGGAAATGTCCCATAATGCACCACGCAAGCCCCCCCTCCCCCCGGGGTCACGTGACCTCAGGGGGGGGGGGGGGGTCCCGTGGCCCCTCAGGTCAAGTGAACCCCCCGAGATCACGTGACCCCCCCCCCCCTCGAGGTCACGTGACCCCCTCCCCCCGAGGTGCATTATGGGAAATGTCCCATAATGCACCGCGCGAGCCCCCCCCCCCGGGTCACGTGACCTCGGGGGGAGGGGGAGTCACGTGACCCCCCAGGTCACGTGACCCCCCCGGAGGAGATTGAAGAATGAGGGGAGGAGGAGGAGGAGGAGGAGGAGGAAGAGGAGGAGGGGTATACCCTTCCCTGAGTACCCTTTCCTCCACCTCCTCAAGAGCTGCGCTCCAATTCGGCATTACAGGGAGTTTAAACAGCTTTCACTTTTTTTCTTTAAATTTTTTCTGGGACTTCTATTGCGTGGGGTGAAAGACGAACGCGTGTTTCATAGGTCATTAACGTCAGAGATCCGTTCTAAGCGGTATTTGCGCAAAGTACAATAATTGTTGCATTGCCCCTTTAAGGGTGATGCCACCTTTCGTAGTATCCGATGCCGACAGCACGCGCTCACAGGGAAAATGCAAAGATACCGTTGAGAGCAAAAAGTCGCCGTAACAGAATCAGCGCCACGAGCGCGTGCAGTAACACGCTCTTTCATGCGCTTCAGAACAAAAAATATAAAAAAAGTATTCTGAACAAAATGGCCAGATGTCATCACACTAAGCAAAGCGTACATGAAGGCACCTTAAAGGGGCGGTGCAACGATATTCAATTGGAATGTTTTTCACTTTACACGAGCTTACTGGCACTAGTGGGACTCAAGGTTACTCGCACGCAACGCCACTGGCCAAGAAACTCCTTTGTTACGGTGTAATTTCAGAGACAAAAGCGACCATTTCCATTCAATCTCTCCTCCGCAAAATTTGATGACGTAAAGTGGGGATCGCAGTACACCCATATGACGATATTTGAATGCTGTTCATAGATAGGACCCGAGCATCGCGTGGGCACTCGATTTGTGTTCGTGATAATTACTAGCTCGAGGAGCATTCGGGTAGTGGCCCGTGTCCAATCGCTGCAACGACGACAACAGCCGAGCCATAACAATGTCTGGAACTCAGCGCGTGTCCTGTGCTTTGCCAACCCCAGCGCGTGGCTATGATCAACATTGGCGGCATATAATCGGCTCCAGATCACGTGGCCGCTTGTTCTGGCTGCGAGTTGAGAGGGTGAACGCTGCTCGTTTTTCTTTATTTTTTTTCTGGGACTTCTATTGCGTGTGGTAAAAAAACAACGGATGTTTCACAGGTCAGTAACGTCAGGGATCCGTTCTAAGCGGTATTTGCGCAAAGTACAAAAATTGTTGCATCGCTCCTTTAAGGGTACACCATGCTTGCAATATACCTTTTGCCGAATTACCCAAACATCAAAAAGAATGCCGGGAACGAATGTTCACGCACTGGGCGTGCTGGCGTATAGACCTCTAACTGTTCGAAAGCAAAAATAAAAAAAAAGTGGCACTTCGCACGCGCATTTTAATTACGTTTTATTTTGGGGATTCACTTCAAATAATTTCTATATGGAAGGCGAGCACGTGCAGCGCATGTACCTAAGTTCCCAACATTCTCTTTGATGTTTGAGTAATTTAGCGAAAGGTCTATTGTCTATACTCCAACTGGCCTAATTCTCTTCTCCATGATATGGGAATAACAAAATGTTTCCACGCCCATAAAACTGAAAGTCTACGACAGCGCAGAGTAGGCAGCGGTGAACAGAGATTTGCACACGCGCGTACGTCGCCTCCGACTCACAATTTTAAAATTGCGTGATTAGGCGATTTTGTTTTTTCATCAGCGTTATTAGAGAACAGATTTGGAAGCATTTGTCTTCGCCACTCCATGACTGACTTTTAAAAGGGGCTTATTGCCCTCAGTAATGTTTTGCTAGGAACGTTGTGGTAAAGAGTGAGAACTATGCTTTATTTTACCTTAGCCTTATAGTTAATAGCTAAGGTCATTATTGATTTGAGGTCTAAGCTCCGCAATTCATCTCAGAGGTTGTGTGCAGTATGTAATTAAAAGCACAGAAGCGAGAACGTAGCTCCGCAATATGCTATCTATTAAACGAGCACTCACACAAGGCGAACAATCGGCTTTCCTTGCCCAGTACTCGTGCCAATCAAGGACGCACTCTAAGCTCTCGAACCTGTGATGTAAATAGCGCTACGCACAACATGCAGCATGTAACATGCAGTATAAGCAATTCCGCTATTCACGAAACTCATCGTCCATATGTACAAACGCAGATTTCGCTGAGCATGTACTCGCCACGTAGTCAAGTCAGAACATGCGCGTGCGAAACGCGCAAACGTTGAGCTCAAAGCGCCCTGAGACTTTTTTCTAGAATATTCTATTGACCTCGATTGCAAGAGTGAATAATGTGGTAACGTGTTTTTTTATTACTTGGTTTCTGTCGATTCTTTCGCGTTCACAAAACAGGTGAAGCCCACGTAACTATTATAATAGAATATAGAAAATTCGGTTATTAGTGCGAGCTTCTAGCTATGAATAAGACATGAAACGTGCTTCCGCTACACGATCTCGCAGTCGATGCAAGCGCTACCTAACGATATAACCCAGCGGTCACCTAGCTGCGCTCCAAGTCCAAGCATGTTTGAGCGCATGCACTTCCCCTTGTCACTGCAGCGAGAGCGGCGTAAGAATCTCGCGGCCAAGAGAAGGTAATAACCAACTACCAAAGGTATAAGTTACTGCCTCTAGATTTTCTTGATTGTTATCTGTGCCTCAAGCCCATTTAACAATTTCAAGCCCCCAAGATGTGAACCTATCCAGCGGAGGCCTCCACAAAAATAGTTCGAGGCCACGAAATTTCTCCTTAGCTTTCATTCAGGAACGCGTCTCAACTTCTAACTGTAGAGATTCCCGACTTCCTCTTTGGGACCAGTGCGCTGCGCATGCTCTTTTGACACTGTAGACTCGAGACCTTTTTATATCTCCTTTCGTTCTTCAAATCGATTTTATTTCACATTCATTTTACAAGATCTCGGGGGCTGTAATGTGATCGGTCTGAGTCGTTTTGGAGCACTTCTTGGAGCAGCAAAATGACCTTTTTTAGCATACGTTTACACTTCATTTTCATACCTACTACTACGAATATTGTGCGTTAAGATTAATGTGTTGGTCTGTCCATCAAAGGACATTGTCTATTTGCCATCTCAGTAGGTTTGATTCCCTCGAACACAGAACTAGTTTTTGCGCGTAGAAGTACCAGGCACGACAACAATATACTTAATCATAAAGGACAGTATGAACAGAATAATATTGAGCACACAAGTTGATGTTTCATTGAAGTCCTAAAGGTAGTAATAAAACTGCAATTATTAATTGAAATAAAAAAATTGTCGCTTGATTATTAGCATCAATTACAACTCATATGTAGGACTTCATGACAAAAAACAAAAACAAAAAAAACGGCTTGTGAACAATAAGTAAGCCTTAGAAACAACCCAGTTAAGGTTATTTCCAAGTTTCCATCCACACCCCCAGCTGATTGAGTTTTAATTTACCCCGTTCACTGCGCCACCGCACAGATGGAACCTATGTAGATGGCATAACTAAACCAGTGTTGACATAAAAAAATAAGCTTAGAGAAGTCCATATAAATGTTCCCTCGATAAACAAGTATCCTTGCTAAATCTCGAATTTGAACAAACAAATATCGCAGTTTAATCTATGTACTACCCGGAGTTTTATTCCAACTTTTTGTTACTGCAAGGTAGAATAGTTACATCAACACTTACCAAGATTTATATATATATATATATTTGACGTTTGTGTGTTTAATGCAGTGTTGGACAAAATACTCGATAAAAGTATTTAAGTTAAGTTACTAAATACCTGCATCATAAAGTATTTAAAATACTACTCAAGTTACTTTCACTGTAAAGTATCTTGAGTAGAGTACAGATACTTAGAAATGTATTTCAGTTACTTTTGAAGATACTTCCGCACTGCTTAATTTGTATCGACGTCATTGACAACGGCAGTTATTTAGCTACGCAAACCTGGGTTACCAGAATGGTTTATTAGCACGCAATAACAGAAAACGAAAAAAAAAGTATCGTAGGGCTATTTTATGCAGTCCGACTATAAGAGCAAAATATTGTCACGAATGATAAATGATGACGCGGCGAATAACTGAAGAAACTAAACGTTTAATGGGGCGAACTTGTTCCCAAAACAAAAGAGAGAAAGGCTAGCGTCGCAGAGGTCGATGTCAGCGAAACAGCAAGATCGACCGCTGGGGCGAGGCTGACTCCGGACCGCCACTCGGAGCACCTTTTGTACCCGCGTGTGTTTCTGGAACTGTACTACAGGTCTTACTTGAGCCAGTTGGTACATACTTGAATAGGGTCAGCTGAACAATTACAAATTAGAAAAACCGTGAGAGGGAAAGACATACAGCGGTGTGTATGTCTTTCCCTCTCACGGTTTTTCTAATTTGTAATTGTTCAGCTGACCCTATTCAAGTTTCTGGAACATTCGGCGTAGAAAGTTCGGCACGTAGAACTTTCGTAACGCAATCAGACGAAAAAAATTCTCGAACTTACCAGAATGTCAAGTTGAAGGAATAAATAAAAGAGAAGTCCGCTTCCTGGTATCGAACCCGGAGCCTCCGCGCGAGAGCCAAGCGCGGTAACCATCCGGCCACGCGCTCGCTGGGCGACGCGCGTGGCAGTATCACTGATAGATGTTACAAAACATTTCTGGGACAACAAGAAAGAGGTCGCTTTGGCTATTGGGGAGAAGATCAGACCATTCCGGCCTGCATGAACGATGCAGCATGCACGGTCCTCAGCTAAGCACAAAAGCCGAAGTGGGTCAAGCTCGCATCCTCTGAAGACTGCTTTTGGGACAGATCCGGCACCTAACGTCATGGACATTCCCACAAGGCCTGTAAGCACGTGCACAGGCCTTGTGTTGGGTAAACACTGAGGTGTAGGGGCAACAAACGGGATAAAGCGCCTCGCCGATAGTGACATCGCTGAATATCACATCCTGCGGCGCAACTTAGACGCATCGTTTCTACAATCCATATTCCCTATACGGGGAGTTCACTATAAACGAACTTCAGACACGGATATGAGTGAATGGGTGACAAAGAGAACCCACAAAGAGCTTGACCCACTTCGGCTTTTGTGCTTAGCTGAGGACCGTGCATGCTGCATCGTTCATGCAGGCCGGAATGGTCTGATCTTCTCCCCAATAGCCACGGCACGTCACCCTGCTCGCAGTTAGTTTCCTGTCCTGTTCTCTGCTTATCAATGTTCGCTTACAGACAGTGTTCGCGAGAGCAATAAGCGCCGGACTGACAACACACACAAAAAAAAATAACCTTGACGTTTTGCCCTAGCGGGGTCAAATATACAAAAAGCAAAACAAAAATGTCTTCTTTTTTGTGTGTGTCCACTTCTCATTTTCTTCTATTTGTTATTTCTTGACACTAAAGTCTGCATTGTTCTCGTAGGTCGTTTCCCGGTCTGCTTTCGCCTCCGGGTGGCATCTTTACTTCCGTAAAACCACACCTTTGGTTTGAGGATTTTTTGGGGGGAAACAAAAGGCTCCTTTGGGGAGGCGAGGGGAGAACCTTCATTGTACGAACTTTCGGCTGAAATATGAGTCACAGTCGGCAAGAAAGCGATATTTTCACGAGCTCAATCTAAGTCACCGTAGCTAATCGGAGCTAGAAACAGGATTCGGTTGCTCGAAAAAATGTTCACGTTTCCTCGTGCCACGCCCACCCCACTTCATACCGAAAAACTCGGAAAATGGCGGAATGTCAAAATGTATTTAAGATAATGAGTACAAGATACTCGGAATTGTAATTAAGATAGAGTATTAAATACTCTCTATCAAAGGTATTTGCAAGATACCAAGATACTCCAAAAAGTATTTAAGATACAGTATCTTGAGTAGAGTATTTGAGATAGGCACAAGTCTGGTTTAATGACATGCTTTGGAAACGTGCTTTCCCCTTAGTACGTGTCTGCGGTGCGGTGAAGCAAGATAATTGCGATGCCTACTTTGCGGTGTTTGCTTCACTGCAGTTCAGAAGTGAGTGGAGAGAAGCGCACTCAACGAAGTTACCTAACCCGCCAGAACAGACAAAGAATATGAAAATATTGCACAACTTCCGACTACTGTCAGTGTTTGATACAAAGATCAAATCGAGTGGTGCGTCATTTAAGGCGTTAATCTAAAGTTATGAAAATTCGTACAAGCCTACTGTAACGATCCTGCCATGTAGCGGATCCTCAGCTATTATATTTTCAGTAATTAAGTGAAATTACGTTTGGGCGCAACGTTAAGGGAAACGTCTCGGGCATAGCCTCCTATCCGCAAAAATAAATTGTGCACCGTCGAATGCTCTGTCTCACTCAGCTCAAATGTAGCGCTATACTTCGTTTCAGCTTCCGTCCGAGCGCAGCCAAAGGCTGAGAGACGGTTCGCAACTTCGAGAAGAGCATTCCTACGCACCACAAAGTAGTCCGCAAAAGTATTTTTTTTTTTAAATAACTGTTTTGTGCGTAAACATTGCACAATATTCCAGATATGTACTGCTGAGAATTATTTGCAACTAAAGGAATTAAATATCTGAAGTTTATGGTTCTATTAATATATGTAAATGCATGTTGTTTGGTGAAAGCACGTACATCCGCTGGCAACACGGCTGCAGCGCTCGGTTTTTCTGTGTGATTTGGTTCCCGTAATGGCCGAATAATGTGCTTCGCTGCTTTCCTCACCGAGTCGCTTCAAAACGTCCTTTCGCAAAGGCACGTTTGGGCGTCAGGCGCGAGAGGTCGCGATGAATGTCTGCTTTCAAATTCAACAGGAGACTCCGGCCGCGTCGTACCGCGAATGCGTTGTAAACAAGAAAAGCGTCCGGGCTACTACAATTCACTGATACGCGGCTAACTCAGGGCACCCCTTTACCTGCCGATCACATTGAACGCCGAGAAGCTGGTGGAAAGGACTGCGCCTCGAGCCCTGGTATATCCAGACAATACAAGGAAACACCAACGGCCGGGTCATCGGGCACCTTGCAACCTGTACTTACAACTCGAAACTATGCCGAACAGGTGGAAAGCTCGGACACAGACGGCAGCGGCCAGCCTACGTACTGACATCCCCTGTGACTAAATTTCAGAACGTGAAAGGGCATTTTTTAAACATGTAGCAGGCGATACCGTTGATACACCCGTAGCAGACGAAATACTCGGCGAGCGCGGGCGGCGCGGACGACCAGCGGCGCAGCGGAGTGATACAAAGGTGCAGGCGAGATCGCGTGACCCAGGCGTGACCTATTGCCGGCGTCTGATTGGCTCCGGCCACACGTAGCTTTGGCTGCACTCGGACGGAAGCTGAAACGAAGTATAGTTCTTGGTACCAAACGCCAAGGTTTCAGAACTTTGCTTCTAAACTTATTAGCAAATTGCGGATGTATTTAATTTGAAAATAATCGCTGACGACGCCTGTGAATACATTGAGATGAATGACGTCTGTTACCGCGAAAATTTACTTGTTGTTTAAAAGTTCCGAAAATCGGGTATAACTTTTGAATCGAATAAAGCTAAGTTCTAAAACATTGGTATTTGGTCTCTAGTCGCTAGAGATATATTTGGACGGACACTGAGCATTCACCTATACGTAGTTCATTTTTGCGGTGAAAGACAAAACACGCATCTCCTTTTCTTCCAGACACCCGGTATTTCTAATTCTTTTTATCACAGTCTCGAGTAGCTTCATATCATGTTTAAATTCCACCAGCTGGTTTGCGCTCTTATTCTTCTTTGTCAAAAGACGTGCTTGATACGCACACGAATCAGCCCACGGTGCATAGAAAACAATGCGCAGACAAGCGTACCTTCGCTGCAGGTGGAGTTCAGCGGTAATTGACTCAATGTTTAAAGAGACGAGTTTATTTGTAACCCAGAATACTTTACTGGGATCCCAAGCGTTCATACACATGACGAATTCAAATCATACTGATACAGCCGCCAATGACAGCCACCACTAATAAATTACTGGTCTGTTTAGGAGGAATAACACTCTTCGCCGTAACCTTTGACGAGCAAAATACGTGCCGAACACACGCCAACACATGAAACGAAACTGAATATTTTTTTTTGTGTGTGTGTGTTGTTGTAGTTATAAAAAACTTAAGATTATATTTTTCGCTCGAATCCCGATCGTGACTCACCCGAGGTAGCCAAATGCACTGATATTAATGATGGCAGTCACACTCTCACGTATATATCGTTGGGAGACTGCAACGCAGCCAGAAGAAGGACGTTTTGGCGTGGGCTACGGCAGGCCGTGAGACTTAGGTCGGACCGCTTTAGGACATAAATAATGCCCCGCCACCCTAGTGCATACATCTCACACGCGTCGTTCCTTCGGGCTCTGTGCGGGCAGTGACTCTCACGCTGGAATCCCGAGATTCCGGGCACGGGGTCGGGGGATTTCGCAGACGCCTCGACTAAGGTTGTTAGAAGGCACTTGTTCGCTCGGGTCTGGATCGACGAATTTGCATAACGAGTGCATTGTCAGGGATATTGGCGACCTTCAGGGACGGGAGGAAGGGGGAGAGAGAGATCTGGACACCCGAAGTAGCTCGCGCGGACATCGGTGTAACATTTTGTCGGATGGAAGTACCGCGAGGTTTCCTAAAATAAATAGCCATCGACGCCAATTCTTCACTCTATAAGCAGTATGTTTTTGTGTTTCTTTCTCTCTCTTTCTTTCTTTATCTTTATCATTTTTAATCTTTCTCTCTCTCTCTCTCTCTCTCTTGTTCATTTTGCTTTATTTTTTGTGTCAAATTTAGTAAATGCAAAGTAAAACTGACTGACGCTGGATCGCATTCGACAAGCTGCAATTATTGTTATCGACCTTAATTCTACCATGGCTAGACAAAATTATTGTACTGAAATTTGGGGAAAGTGCGGTGGTTGCAAACCACCGCCCTTTTCTCGCTTGCACACTCACTGTTTTTTTGTTGGTGATTGCAAGTTTGCGACAAATAATCAACGGTATTCAATAAGGAAACAGTGATAAAGCTAATCTTGTGATCTCCAAATGTCGTATTTCTAGATGTGATGAAATACGTGTAATACCCCTGTTACACGGGCACACTTAACCGCGGTTAACTCAGCTTAACTGCTGTTGCGCGGCACCACAGATACCGCACTATACTCTAGGACAGCTATTCCACGACAAGTGAAGAGCGCGCGTGCACAGCTTCGATAAATGCTCAAGATGCTCAAGCGCACGTTCGCCCATAGCTTTGACTGCATAGCCGCAGGATGTTGTCGGCAAGTATTGTGCGCTGACGGTGGCTTAGCGTAACTGCAGTTAAGTTTGCCCGTGTAACAAGGGTATAAGAGTATCAAATTGAAGCGTGGTCTGTTATGGGGGCTGGAATAGAAACGAACGACGTTTTTCAGATAACAAAACATAACCACATTTCAATACACATGTCGGTGCTGAGACTCGCCGCTCCTGTCCTTCAGTCAGTAAGCATGCGCAATTATTGAGCGTGGCGTACCTTGGTTGTATAATAGCGTGATAAATTACTTTTTAACGTGAAAAGGGCTCGTGTAATCTAACGTGTATACTGGACGTCTTTAATGTGTACATTACGCAGTACTCGAGACACTCGCGTTTGAGTGTATAAGTAACTGTGTGTCAATATCAGCCTAATTTGTAAATAATGTAATCTTACACATTGAAGTTTGTTTCAGGGTGTTTTGCGCTGTGCTTATTTGGTAACAACTTTGAACTTTCAGTGATAGAACACAAATTATTCTCAAGTGCAAGGGAGCCATAGCCGGCACCGCTAAAGCGCCAGAAAGTGCCTCCTTTTTATTTACTTTTCTCGTTTTTAATAGAAAAAAAGATTATGATTCAATGGCTGCCATTAAAATAACGTATTCAGGTATCATAAGCTCTATAGAAAGGTTGCAGTTGTCTTCCAGTTCTGGGGACGACAAAATTAACTCCAAATTACTGAAAAACACTAAATTACACTCAGCTCGTTTTCTGTTAATTATCTTCCAACAATCTTTGTCTTCTGGCGAGCTTCCTGCAGATTGGAAAATTGGCAGAGTGGTTCCCATCCACAAAACGGGGGATCGAATTTTACCACCAAATTATCGCCCTATATCTCTAACCAGTGTCCCGTGCAAGCTACTTGAGCACATAATATATTCAAATGTCATGAACCATTTCGAAAATAACCTCATCCTTTTTTTCAAACCAGCACGGGTTCAGACAATCATATTCCTGCGAAACACAACTAGTACAACTTGTTCAGGAAATACACAGTAACATCGATAATAACATACAGACAGACGCCATATTCATTGATTTTTCTAAACCATTCGATAAGGTATCCCATAGTCTACTCATGCTCAAGCTAAATCAACTTCACATTCATCCACTCGTAACATCATGGATAGAACATTTTTAACCAATCGTACTCAGCATACTCTGGTTAACAACCAGTCGTCAGCTTGTTCTCCTGTATCATCCGGAGTCCCCCAGTGCAGTGTTCTCGGACCTCTGCTATTTTTAACATTTGTAAATGACCTACCTGATAACATAACATCCTGTATTCGAATTTTTGCTGATGGCTGCGTAATTTACCGATCTGTATCTAACCTGAACGATAACATAACCCTACAAGCTGACCTTAACCTAATAGCCGACTGGTGTGAACACTGAAAAATGACAATTAACTTTTCTAAAACAAATCTCGTTTCCTTCACGCGTGCTCATAGTCCTCTCTCTTTTACTTACACCATGTGCAGCCAGGTAATTACCAAGTGTCCATCTTACAAATACCCTGGCGTTCACTTATCTGACGATCTCACATGGAACACGCATATAACACACGTGCTGTCTAATGGCATTCCCCCTCCCTCCAATTCTGCAACTAACTATTTGAATATCTTAATATGTCGCCACTATCAAAATTAACCTTCCCCTTCTCCTCCCTCTTCTTTCACTCCTCTCTCCCCAGCCCGTGCGAGTCTTTCCCCCGTTATGGGTGGATAATATTTACGCACGGGCTTTTCCCATTTTCACGATTTGTCATTACAACAACAACAACAACAACAACCGCTCTCTTGGCTATCTTCGACGGAATCTAAAACTAGCACCATCATCGGTGAAACAACTAGCGTATACTACGCTCGTAAGATTGCAACTTGAATATGCGTGATCCATCTGGTCCCCATGGCAACATTCATTGATAACAAACATAGAGGCACTTCAAAATGGCGCAATCAGATTCATCGTTTTGGATTACTCACGAGACACCAGCATCACTTCTTTACGAATGAAAGCTAACCTTGATTTGCTCTCATCGAGAAGAAAATTATCACACCTGTCTCTTTTTCGCAAGATTTACTATCATAACCATGACATCAGAACTTCACTATTATTCCCAGCCACTCGCTTATTTCCTCGCATTGATAACGTCTGTAAGGTTCGTCCAATTTTCGCCTCGTCAGTTTCGTTTCTTAACTGCACCTTGCCATTAACAATAACAGACTGGAATAGCCTGCCTAACAGCATCGCGACCCAGACAGGTCATAACACATTCATATCCCAACTGACCATTCATCTGCAGCTGCACTAATCGCAAAGTCATTTCGTGTTTATAGAAATGTTTTATTTGTGTATTTTTCTGTTTAATCAGCTGTTTTTCCTTAAAGATGTTTTGAGTGTTAATTTTTCTTTCCTGTTTTTGTTGCTTTATAAAACAATGTTCTCAAGCATGTAACCCACTTTTTGTTTGTTCCTTTATATAACGTTATTTCAGCGAGTACCCGCCACCTTGTGTAATGCCCGTAAGGGCCTTCAAGGTTTAATAAATAGTGATGATGATGTTGATGATGATGATGATGATGATTATTGAACGCTTGCGTTTATTAACTCATGTATGCTGCGGAGGATACCGATTATTATGGGAATTCTAGTATTTGTTTTCAAAGGCCCGATACCATTCCGAGCGCGCGCTATAAAACAGGCTTCAAAGCGGAAGCGCGCGCTCCAGATGCTAATATCGTTCCACTAAAAAGCACGACTGCTAAACCTGAGCGACGCACCAATGCTTGCGTTCTCTCGTCAATATTAAGACGAAATATAAATTATGCTATATTTGTAAACAGGTGTTCGTTTGTAATAAACGAATATCTAACGCTTGGTCGAATTTTTAACACATTGAGGCTCCAAACATATTCAACAACGTACAAGCAAGATAAGCCGTCGAGACGGATAATACCGCGACATCAGTAGGCCGACGAATATAGAAAACGAGGAGTGCGAAATTTCAACAGTTTATATGCCTTTTTTTTGTGTGTGCTTGCGATCAAGCATTGAAAAGGTGCCATAAGCAAAATGAAACCGGCAGCTGGATGAACCAGTACACGCGACGTTCGGAGATGAGCGTGACAAAACAAAGCGGCACCCCCAAAAAAGGGACGGGAGTCGCCGAGCTAGCGAAAGGAGAAAGGCCGCGAAAGTTGAAGAGAAATCTCTCTCTTCACGGGTTCGGAGCACTCATCTCCCCGCGAAACTTTTTCGTGTCGAGCATTAGATTCGCCTGTCTGCTTATTTGCCGACTGAACCGGAACCGGAAGCGCGATCAACCGGAAGTTGACGGGAACAAAAACAATATGGCGGTGTTGCTGAGCGCAGCTGCAGGCAGAGGCGCCGGGCGTAACAAATGGCGATATCCAGGCTTGTGCTTGCTTCCGCCGTCGCCAGAGAGATGCTCGCGCGGGAGGAAGGAGCTCGTCTCTGCTGGCGCGTCGCGACGGAACCATTGTTTCTCCGCTAGCGCGGATTAGTTGTCTCTTGTCTGTGCCTAACAAACGAATGTTTTCAAGCTGCCTCCGGCATGGACTCCGAACATGTGCTATACGCCACAACAAAGGCTCTATAAAGCGCTCGATTATTGCTTTAGAGCTCACTTCGGTTGCACAAACGCATGCTCCTGCCAAAACTATTGTGCTCGCATTTGTCTTTGTCGTAGTGTCTCCGACTGATGTGTTTACCGTATCCTCAAATGTGTTCTCCGCCTGGTGACGTCATAAAAGTGTTACGTGTTGCCAGACGCGATCCTGGTGTCGGCACAGCAGAGGGGTGGCTACGGCAGACGCTTGTACCGCTGTAGGCCGCTTAGGCCGCCTCTATGCGTCCAGGCAGTGGACGGAAACCAAAGCAGACGCGAAATGGGACGCGCACCGACGACAGTGATCCCTTGCGTCCGCTCGCCCTTTTCGCCGTCATCTTGACAACCAACTGCAAGGATTGTGACACACAAAAGCGTGAAACACCGGCTTCCGTGACGCAGTTTGTAGCACCTTCGGGACCACTTTCGATGCAAGGTCGAAAGACCCGCTTCGGGCGTTGTCGTCTAGTTATTTCCTCCGTTCGTTGGCCTAAAGCAAAGAATGGAACACATGTGCAAAGAACCGACCCAAAATCGCGCGGTATTTGGAACATGCCAAAAATTGTTTCACGCCATTTTCGACGAACGAGGGTATTTACTGCGTACGAATCCCCAAAGAACAGTTTCGGTGAAAGCATATTCGATATTCCTGTTAGATAAACGCATTGCCCGTCAAATAATGATGTGACGGTATTATTGCTTGTTACAAATTTCGCGCGATTTTCGCCCATGTGTTCCGACCTATACTCACGCTGACACCGAGCTTCCCCGCGGACCCAAGCGTTCAGTGCGTACAAAGCATGGAAACGTTAGCGGCCCTAGTTAGTCTGGCCTATGAGCACGTGTATCATGTCTACTATCAGCCGTGGAGGTCAATTCTAAGGAGTCCCGTGCGAGATACCGCCGAGTGCGTAAACAAGGACGTGCAGCTTTCAAATCGCGGTACCCGAGTTCCTCCGGTTTGCATTTTGGTAAAGATGCCAAATGGGTTGTATGGAATATTAGGCAGCAGGATATTAATGTGCCTCGAAGTTCGGTGCATTGTATCTTTGTTGTAGGTGGGAAATTTGGCCGGTGCGGTAATGATTCGACAAATATAGCGTCGGTGGGAATGAAAATCGAATTCATGACGTCTGATCTTCCTTTCAATGCATTCAACGCGATTGAGAGCTACCGATATTATCGCTGGAAGTAATAGCGAAGAGTTGGATAAGGTTACATCAACGTGCCAGCGGAAGAAAAAAAAAACAAAAAAACTTATACTTGTTTTTAGGGCTTGGCGTCGATTAAAACTTTTAACCAATTAATCGCTACCCATAAATCGATTAATTAAGCGATTAATTGGTTTCGATCATACTCATGCATAATGGTTTCAACAAAGTAAAAATTACATTTTTTGCCTGTGCTGAATATGTGATAGACGGCGCAATGCACAATATTTTTAATTTTAAATCAACCTTGATGTGCAGTTGAGAACCATCAAAAGACACCCACACTCCCAAATTATTGCTGCAATCGCAGAGGTAAAGAGGTTCGTTGATATTCTCCGGCAATAGCGAACTCCCTTAATTGTTTAACAATGGTATATAGTGCGATAAACAGACACTCGCACGGCTGGGACACGCATAACCTTCTCCCTTTGTTTAGAGTTACAAATCTCGCAACTACAGTTTACCTTAGGTCAAAGTTTCACCTAAAGTTTGCCTTTATACAGGTGTACTCGTCCACGTCTGCTTGGTGAAAACGTTTAATTTTTACTTTTGTTTGTTTGTCAAATATCAGCCGATTAACCGGTTAAAAGTAATCGTGATTAAAGCATTAATGGATTAATCGGTAGGTTATTCGATCAAGTGCCAAGCCCTACCTTTTTATATATAATTATGCAGATAAGTTAGTCTGGATTCTGCGTATACTGTTAGGTCCGAACAATTATCGATTGCCTCATTATTTACCCATAAAATATTTCCAAACTCCTGGGAGAGCATTACAAACAAACAAAAAGAAGAAGATATCGCCTTAGATTGTCAAAATAACATTTGTGCATCTAACCTGACGGAGTGCTAAACACACTTTCAGTCAACTGTCTGCACTGACATAGGCGATGTTCTCAAAGGTATAGACAGATATTGTACACCTATATGACATCTATTTGTTTCTAACTTGGGACACGTAGACCCACCACACTTCCTAGTCAATAATGGAAACAAAAAATTTAATATCGCAATTAAAGGCTTCAAACACTGAATTACTATCAAATAGAATAGCAAACGCAATAACTTGGCGAATGAAAAACGCCGGAGTGATAATGGCGTTTTTATGGTGTAATTGATTGCGAAATAAAAAAAAAGGATGTGAGGCAATACAAAATGTTACAAAACCTTCACTCGCAATTACACTAGTGTTTGACGGTGGATAAGGTATTTTCACTTGGAGCGGGATGTTGGAGCACGCTGGTAAATTACAGTGATAAAATGAAAGCGACATATATAGAACAAAGTTCTATATGTCACTTTTTTTTTATTCCTAGATGTTCTCTTTGCGAGATTCTTGAAGAGACCGAATAAAAAACAAGGCACGCTACCGCGTTGGCTGAAGATGTATGGCGACTGCGCGAAGCATGCAGTCCTCAGATTGAAGCCTACAAAACTCACACACGTAAAGACAACCTGGACGAAGGCAGCAAACGCTCCGGGTCCATCCATGAGACCCCGTCGACTGCCCGTTAATCTTTCCCGCCCCTCTCCGCCTCCCTGTTCCAAGTCAACAACGCGGTCCGCGCGGATGTCCAGCCAAGCAATCACTCCGCACAGCAGAGAGGACGGGAGGCCTCGTGCGACGACGTGCGAAGTTCACGTCACGCGTGCTCATCCGCCGAGTTTAAGTCAACGGAGGTTTTTAAGGTCAATTTGCACGAGAGGCGTGCAGGTGTTCCTCGTCCCTATCCGGCACCTGAGATAGTCCGCTTCCAGTCTCTGTGCATATGTGTGTGTGTGCCCGCGCGCGGCATCTGGTTTTGCATCTTGCTCAACAGCAGTGCGCCGGTTAGCGTGTCTAACGACCTGTCTTGCTAACAACTGCTTTCACCTGCTGAGCGCTGCAGGATGTAATTAAACCGCGTTTTGTTTCCTGGCTGCCTCTTCTCGGATCAGCATGACGAGGACGGACGGGGCGGCGGGTGTTGATTGCTCGAGAATCCGATCCACGCCGCTTTTGCCACGCGTCAAAGGGGAAAAGAACACGTGCTCTCGGGTAATGGTACCGGCGCGACGCGCTGGGCTAGAAATTGTTTTATGGCTTCGCAAATGCATCAAGCCACGCGCGACTAGAAACATTAACGACCCGAATCCATCTCGATCTACGGAATTTGCGTCCCCGTCCACAACACCGTCCGTAGATATGGCGTTTGTGCCCCCCCCCCCCCCCCTCCCTTTTCGTTTTGGTTCGGATAGCGCCTTTCGGTTACCAGATAAGAGCAAGGCAGATGGCGCTTGACTTCCATTCCATTCAATTTTGAATATTATTTTGTCATAGCAAACGAGCGGGCAATGTCACAGCGTGTCTTTTGCAGGGTGATAAGAATCGAAAATGTTACTGCCCTATCGTTTTCTATGTCTTTGCAATGAGCTCACGCTCTGAAGTTTCTTGGCGCGAGTGCACACCTTTGGATAGTGATTTGCTGTCATTTTACGAGCCGAAGTTTGTTTATGTTTGCATCTACACGTGCAGAAGGAAATCGACGTAAGAAAGGTTTTTCCTGGCACTAACCCACGTATATGGATGCGCCCTAGTCTCTTCTGTTTGACAGGCAACCGGTGTGAGAAAGATAATTTAAATAGTGGAACAACTGGGCGTGAGTGTCTGTCAAAAAGAAACAGACCATGTAAGTAACTAATGTCGTCTTTTTTTATGAGCCCGTTGTTTTTTTCTTGAGTAATCGCTTCAAACAATAAAACAGAATATCGAATGAAATTCGAATAAGCATGCATTTGACCGCGTTGAACTGAATGTCGTTTATACACATCAAATACAGCAAACTCTTTTTTTTTTGTCGCAGTGAATAAGCGTTATTGAAAAACATGCACGGCCCAATTAGCGCACAATGCTCACTCTCGATCCTTGAGATTGTATTCACCGAGGACCGTACCGAACGCTGCAAGGGCAAACTCCCTGCTCTAGAACCCGTCTCTGCTGCAGGAACGCTCGTGAGGAAGGAACGCCTGCCAGAAGCTACTCGCTAGTACGAGTACTTGTAGCCTTTCTTGTACTCCACACTAAATTCAGTCGAATAAAATTTAAGTTCCCGACCAAGCAAGTGGCACCAAGAATCCAAACTTTGAAGCTGTCCAGTGCGACTCTTGCACTACCACAACAAAGTCTTCCATAACATGGAGGATTAATCTTGACGCTTTCGACTGCCTCTCAGCAAACAAGTACATTATTCTGTTCGAAAATATCCAACCACATGGCGGACGAGCATCACGTAAAATGTCCAATTCATTATTCAGCCATCTATCTGAAAGGGAATGCAAAAGCAAACTTAAAGCCTCCGAAGACGCTGTCACGGCTTGTGTGCAAGCTCAGGGGCACTACCGAGCTATCAGCTCGAGCTCCTGGTCATCAGTTAATGAAATGATAATACAAATTAGAACTTCCCAATTGTTATAAGGTATTGCTGCAACGAGTCATTTGCCACGGCTCATTCTACTCTCGGGACTTTAAAGGCCTGTTCACACATGCAGCGGAGCGCTACAAGCATAGCGCTAACCTCGCGCTAAGCGCGTGCTGACCGGAGGGTTCACCAGCTTTGTATCGCACCGCCAAAACTGTTGCTCGTGGCAGGCGATAAGTAGCTGACGGCACGTGAGGAGCGCTACATCAGCGCTTCGCTCCATGTGAGAACCGGCCTTAACTTAGAACTGCTCCCATGACTAATGGTGCTGCAGAGGAACCCAGGTCTCTCGCGCTCAAATTTAGGCCCTAATGACTCATATAAAGGTGTGTTTTTTTTTGTTTGTTTTTAATTCCAGTCTTTAAAGACATTTATTTATTTATTTATTTTTATTTATTTATTTATTTTTGCTTAATGTGCCCACAAACAGCTCGAGGCCTTACTAGTGCGCACATATTACAAATATTAAAAGAACAGATACAGACAAACAAACAAGCAGGACGTGATTTAGAAAAGATAAAAGGAAATAAATAAAACTACGGAGAAGAATGGAGAACAACATAGCACAGATGTTTGTCAAGCGGCCAACAATGCCCTTCTAAAATTTAAAAGGGGTGAAAACAATTCTAAATCACTCCTATCGTGATTATAAAGGAGCTGAAGGCGTGTCATTGGGGACTGGACACAAACTTTCTGCGGAATGGTTGCATCAACCAAGAAAGGCAACGCAACAAAGGCAACATAAAAGCGGTTGTTGCCATGGAGAGCGGCTTCCCCGCAATGATTACGAATGCTATGCAGAAAAGCCTACGTTCTCCATCTTTTAGAGGTTGCAGTTTTTTGTGCAATCAACCGGACAGCAAGCAGAATACAGTTTGCCGAAATGAGTTTGTGCACATGTAGTCTAATGAGGAGCAGTTTGCGGCTGATACGTTC
This sequence comes from Ixodes persulcatus, assembly GCA_013358835.2. Taxonomy (NCBI): domain Eukaryota; kingdom Metazoa; phylum Arthropoda; class Arachnida; order Ixodida; family Ixodidae; genus Ixodes; species Ixodes persulcatus. The sequence continues at coordinate 2,117,955 of JABSTQ010010120.1, forward strand.
GATTCCGTTATTTTTCTGACCCCTGCTATATTCGTAATTGACTTATAGTCCATTCTAGTCACATTTTGTGTTGCCTTTGCTGTGCAACGTTTTCCCAACTGTAGTTACGCCCTGATTTTACATTGCACAAAACATTTGCTTTCACACTTCAACCCGAAACAAGAAAACAAAATGAAAAACGAACATACATCGTCTCAAACTCAGCAACTCATTAATTTCACAATCCCGCCTTAACTCTTTCATCGAAAAACATTTTTCCTCGGCTTGTATGATTTGGGTTCTGAATATTCGAGCGTTCAGCGACTTTTGTTTCAATAATAAATCGCTCGCGAGGTGCCCTTTGTATTATGTTTGTTTTAACTAAAAAGTATGGGATGCCCGGTTCTAAAATGTGTTAACTACAACTCACAGAACAGTGGTTTCTCCAGATACAAGTTTTTCTCAATTTAAACTTCATATCAGCCGGGTCAAACCATGCTTGTCACGAGGTTGAGCAACATAATTCTCGTGTAAAAATCAGAAGCGAATTCTCCCCCCCCCCCAACATATTCGAAGCGCTAAATCTATCTCATAGACCGCAAACTACAGTAAACGTAGTTTTTCGCGGGTGGACGCACACTCCTAAGGACATTACGCTGTGCGTGGTTCACAAGCGCATCATAGCTGGACCCAGGCCGAACCAAGTTCCCACAGTGACGAAGCAGAACTATATCACCCACAATTCCTTCCGTCTTTTTCCAGTTAAAGACCACGCAGAAAAATTGTATCCATTTGTTTTTCCTGCCAACCAACCCCCATGTTTTCTTTTTTGTTTTTTTTTTTTAAGACTAATCGAGTGGACCGTGTTTGCTGTTTGGAAAAAGGCTATAAAATGGTGTCAGTTTGACTTCGCGGAACTGGGCGCATTTCCGGCTGGCTCCGAACCCCCGTCACCCTTCGAAAAGGCGCAGTGTTGTAAACCTGGGTCCGCGAATATCTGTTTGTTTCACCCATTATAGTTAGCAAGCTAGAGCTAACTTCAAGAACCGTCCTCGAAGAGGCGGATGTGGTTTTACCAAGAACTCGAGGCACTATAAACAACCTCAATGTGTTTTTTTTTTTCCTTTTTTTTTTTTTAACCAACGATATGCCCCCTTCTTCTTTTCCTCCTCCTCCTCCTACCCCCCCCCCCCCCCCCCCGTTAGTTTGCTTGACCTTCCCAAAAACTGCCACTCTTGGAAATGGAACTGCCCTGCTGTGACCCCATCTCTCGGAGAAAATAGCGTGCCGAACCCGGAGTCAAACTGGGCTAAGTTCTCGCTACGGAGCACCAACCAACGCGTGGGTTGAAAAAGCGAATTGTTAACTCACTGAACTGATTATTCCTCCGCGCATGTGCTCGTTCATTCACACCATCCGATGCAAGTGTAAGCTTTCGGAGACACAGCTTTTACTCTAGTCAGCGCAAAGAAGAAAGAGAACAGAGCCCAATTGCACAGAACCGGGGCTGTGACGCACGTCTGCGTGAAAGTGGTGCGACATCCACGCGTCAATATGAACGTTCTGTATAGACAGAAGATACGCATTCCGTATGGCACCGCAAACGGATGCACATCCGAATAAGCGCTCTAGGACACACCAACGAACCTTAGTTTAGGCGGAGAACGGTAACCACGAACAAGAGGCACAAAGACCATTCAGTTCATTTTCTTATTTGGTGATTGTAGACCTCCTAGATGGCGTCCGAGTAACAGCCCTCACTCGTGATGCGCTTCATAAAACAACTAGATCTTCTACAAATGCAAAAAAAAAAATAGAGAGAAATTGAGAAGGAAGTGGCGGAGAGATGGCGATCGGTTCTGATCCTGGCCCGGCGGCGCCGACTCTCGCGGAGCGCCCTGCGCGGTGCTCACTAGTTGCTCGTCCCCTTCTTCCTCGCTCGATCGCCAATTGTGTGTAGCATCGCGATCTTTCCGGCGTAGATCGGCGTGCGCTCGGAGGTCCTCGTTTTCAAAGATTTATGACCTCCCGAGGGACCGGGGAAGAACCTTCTCCACGACGACGACGACGACGGCGACAACAACAACAACAGCAACCAAAAAAGAAGGGCACCGAAGAAGCGAGTGACTGCGAAAGTTACGCACACATACACACAAAAAGCGGAGGGGTTTGGGAGAGAGAGAGCTGAGAGGGGGAAAAAAAGGAGGGTGATATACGGAGAAGGAGGCCCGCGTTCCTGCCACCCAGATTCATATAAAGAAAGAAACGAATGATCGGAACGAAACAAAATAAAGGTAAACCTCCCGTTATCTCTTAGCAGGGATTCACTCGCTCACAGCGGGAGCGATAAAGTGGGAGAAAGGGGATGCGGGTCGCAAAGGAAGAAGGTGAAGAGAGAAAAAGTGAAATACCAGGGTGGGAGGGGGTGCGAGAGTAGCAGAATAAGAGAGGAAAATCCGTCTCGATCTTATCACTGGGGTCTAGATGTATCGCCGCCTCGTTTGCTATTCATCGATGTTTCGCTTGTTGCTCTTACGAGAGTAACAACACCTCGACGACAGCGCTCTTCGTGGGGCTCGCTTCGATCTTCTTTGCGTCGGCTGACGTCGCGGAGGGGGCGCAGGCGACGTCGCCGGGGCGCAGGGCAGCGCCAACTCTCCCGGCGCGGCCAACGGCAGGCGTCGGTTCCAGGGCTGACTCCGCTCACTCGCTGCCACGTGGGAATGGAATGGCTCCTTCATGAACGCTCGTGTCTTTAAAGGGGTCATCGAGCCCGCTTTGTGCTCTCCTGTGTTTTTAGTCGGCACTCTGAGCTTCCCCCGTGCACGTCGATGCGCTTGTACAAGGGAGAAACGATAACATCGCGAATTTTGGGCGATCTATGTAAGGTATTACTCGGCGGTCGGGTGTACACAACGCGCGCTGTTCACGTGGACTCCGCTCTGTCTTGGGAGTTGTCGCTAGTGTAGCAATTTCGAACGTCTTGCCTGTTTCAATCGCCGGTCTTTCGGTAATCGAGAAAGGACGCCGTTCGAGACGTGTGGCAACAACCGGACTTCGATATCGATATATTGCAAAATCATCTAAAGCGATTTTTTTTTTATTAAACAACAACTGGTTGAGTTTCTTTTCTCTTTTTTTTTTTTTTAGAATGGACGTTGAGAAGACATACAGCATTGCAAACGTGACTGCCAATTATTTCTTCGGTACCTTTCTTGTCTATTTCTATGCGTCTGGTAACTTAAAAAGAAAATGAATTATTTTCTTCGTTGTCCCATCGGTTTTGCGACATGGCTTGGCCAACTGTCAATTTGCTAATAAGTAACGGTCAGTATCATGCTACAAAAATCAGGCAGATGCTTCTCATTGAGGCGGAATGCCTCTGTAGCTCATAGCAAAGCTAAACTGGATCGGGGAAAAAAAAAAAAAACACGAAACTTTATGTATTCACGGAACCTGGTGTTGTTACGACTATTTCGTAAGAAAAAAAAAAAAAAAAAAACCTTAACGAGCCCAAATTTCTTTTTGGGACAATGCTAGCCATATAACAAGCGCGCCGACAGTAACTGCGCATGTGTGGATCGTATCTTTGCCGGAAACGGGAGGGGTGACGTTCCATCGACGAAGGAGCGGGTCTGCCACAGCGGAGCCACGATACTTAGGGCTACGTGGGTTAATCGAGGCACTCAGGGATTAATGGTGCCGTCGGGCGGCCGCCTCTCGGAAACACGATAGCCCTGTTGCAATCCGCCCGTGTACATTTCTATCGCCACGGGCGTATCGCGCGTGTCGTTCCCTCGCGACATTTTTCATGTCCCGGACGACATGGTGAGTGGGAATTAACATTCGTTCGTGGGACGTTCCGTCGCGCGACCTCGATTCCCAGAACCCTCTCTTTCTTTTCCACGAGGGCTCGGATACGCGATGCCGCGTCGTTGCGCAACGGACGATGCTTCGATACGCCTTCCGTATTCCGCCTTACTTATTCCTTGCCCGCTCCTCAGAAGCAAAGCAGCAAAAGGAGTCAGAGAGATCCGCGTCCACCGGGTCCATGTTTCACTCTCGTCGCTGTGAGGCCCTTCGGTGCTGTCCGCGATCTCGAGCCTCCGAGGAAGCCACGGCCGGAGAGGCATGCGTCGCCGCCGCCGCGTTTCCGAGGACCGACGAGGCGGGCATCTAAACACAAACGACGAGTACGCGTCGGCGCGTACTCGACCGGTGCGGGACGAAGTAAATAATTGCAGCCGGTCCAGATTGACGCATGGGACAGGTAGAAGCCATAAATTACCCCTATAATGGAGCGTGCGTGATCTCGGCGGGCGAACCCGCGGCTACTCCGGTGGGGGAGGCTGGCCCTCGCATTTCACCCGCGCACGGGTCTCCTCCGCCTTTCGCCGCCGGTCGGGAGGGGAAGCCCAGCTCGGGCAGCCGCCACCGTTGCGTCGATCGCACCTGGGGAGCGCTAATTTGTTCGCATTCGGAACACGTCCGGCGCCGATGGCACTACGTCCCCGTACCTATATTCCTGACACTGCGGGACGCCTCCCTCGCTGCCTCCCCCCCCCCCCCCCCCCCCAATCCCCTAGTAATTGGCGACCGCATTGGGCGCCACCGGCCCGCCCTGGTGCTCGCGCGACCCGCTCACGAACTACCGAGTCCCCGCGGTGGGACGGACGGCCACGCGGTGACCCCGTCGCTGATAACGAGCACCCCCCCCACCTCTCCCGTTCCGCAAATCGTCTCGCCGAATATAAACAATCGAAGCGAGAAAATTAAACGGTCAGAAGGAGACATTCGTCGCTCCCTTTCGTTTACCCTTCTCGTCTTCCTTCGCCCCCTTCTCTCTCCTCGGCGTTCCCGTTTGAGATGCGAAAAGCTTCATGTAGTAGTTTCTTTTAATGGATGTAAGGGGCTGCGGTGCCAAACAGGACCGATAAGCCTTTGCCGAAGGCGTCGGTATCTCGCAGTCTCGCGCGCGCCTTCTGCGTCTCTGAACCCTCGGGATGGCAACGAAAGCGAAAAGGAAGAGAGCGCGTCCCAAGGGGGAATCAAGAAAGAAACTAAAGGGTTCCTCGCACCGTGTGTGCCGCCTCTCTCAAAACCGGAGGCGCGGCGATAAGCGACGCCGGGATAGTTCGAAGCCAAAACGTCGCTGTCTCGCGCGGCCGTGCATCCATAATACATGCGCGAGTCACGGGCAGCCAGTACCCATCATTCCGAGATGCGAGGCGCGGACGGCCACAGCCGAGCTCACGCTGCCTGCTGCCCGTCTCCAACTTTAGCCGCGGACGTCTTCATTTGTAGTCTGTCGAAGTCGCCGTTCACGTCGCCCCGTGACTTCCCAGACAGTGGCGTTGCCAAGCGTCGGCGGTGTTCGTATTCAGCCAATACGGCTGGAGGCACGCCACCTCAAGCCCACTGAAACCGTTGCGCAACTTGTAGCACTCTTCTGGCGTCTCTCGCTGTCGTTTAAACAGCTCGTTTTCGTCGACTAACGACTTTTTCTTGCGCTTCCACCGTTTATCAACCCTAACAAATGAACCGCTTTACCTGGGTGTGTGTTAGAAAGCACGTGCATCGAATCGAGAATCTCTGAAATGACATGCGTTTGTAGCGAAATTTATGTGGAACGTTTATTAGAAAGCCTCTGCTTAGATTGTATCAACCTGACACATCTCACACTGTTGCAGTTTCGTTCGTGCAGAGCATCCATCGTAGGAAGCGAACAGAAAGTTCAGGAATGCTTCGCTTACATCCTAACAAAAAGTCCGTTCTTGAAACGTGCTTTGACGCCCCAAGGCCTCTTCCAGCTCGTGAAGAACGGTTTCGCGTCAAGAACTATCGCCCCCTGATGCTCTAGAACGGCACTTGGGGGATGAAGAACTCTTTCGCATCAAAAAAGGAGCTGAAAAGTAACCCTTAAAGGTTTTTCACGAATAATTGTTTTGGGGGGTGCTTAAAATAACTTTTTAGGGTGCAAAATATAGACAAGCCGAAGAAATCTTGGGTTCTTCGGCTGGTCCATATTTTGCATCTAAAAACGTTCTGTTAGGCACCCCCTAAAAGGGTGCTTCGTAAAAAACCTATAAGGGGTACTTTTCAGCTCCTTTTTTGATGCGAAAGAGTTCTGCATCGCCCAGTTGCCGTTCTAGTGCGCCAGGGGGCGATTGTGCTTGTGGCGAAACCGTTTTTGACGAGCTGAAAGAGGTCTTGGGGCGTCAGAAAACGTTTCAACAACGAATTGTTTTAGAGTGCAGATTACACTGCCGAGTAGAAATACCTCGAACATTTGACCGGTAATGTACATAGAGCCTTAGTCAGATGCAAACACTAGCATAAAGGGGAAAAAAAAAAAAAAAAAACGTGTACCCCTGCAGCAGTTTGTTGCCACCGGGACATTTTGTACACTACACCCGGCTCCACACCTAAGCACCTCAATAAATCAAGATATCACTCCGAATCGAAATAGTACTGGAGTAACTGGAGCCGCACTTTTAGTACGTTGAAAGCGCGTCGCACAGTAAAACTCTGTTATTTGTTTTATAAATAAGAAAGGTGCGTTTTGGTAAAATTATTTAAAAGCGATCGGCAGATCGTGAACATCAAGCGCGCCCCATCGATAAAACGTCGTCAAAGAGTGCTCATTCCATTAAAAAAAAATACTCGTTTAATTTGTCTGCGATCAAAGTCCCGACAGCGGTCCAATGCGACTTCCCTTTGGATAAAGGCCGAACTCGTTGTATCTCGTGCAGAAATTGCCACTTTGTGTCTTCGAGACATTTCTCAGTTGTCAGTTATGCCTCCGATGATATCATAAAAAAAGAAGAAAAAAAAAAGAAAAGAAGAAAAGAAAAGGACGAACTTGTACCGCCCGTGCATGCGTGGTTGGCTGCCATAAACCCGCGGAGCCCGTTCTTCGGGCGCCCGATAAAGGGGCCTCCGCAAACACGCTAATAGGAGATCCGAGACAGGTCCTGCATTGAAACCGCGTCTAATCGAGCCGCCGCTGTCACCCGATAGCCCGCTAATGGCTCTGTGTATGCGCCGCAGAGGCGCGAGTTATCGTCGGCTACGTCGCGGCGTCCACGAGGGCGCTGGAAAATACGGCCGGCGAACTTGTCAGTTGGCGAATGCCGCTTAAATGTACGTGTTGATCGTATCCCGCTGCTAAGCCGAGATGCAAGATGCGCCGATCACTTGGTGGTCGCCGATCCAGCGATCGCGGTGCCTGGTTCCGCGAGCCCGATGCTAGTGTATATTGTTTTCGCGGAAATGTTCGTGTGCGAAGATGTAAAGCCCGGTTCACGTGGTGCGATCCAGAGTGGCGATTTTTGGTCACGTGCGGCAAAAAAAAGAACAAAAAAAACGTGAACATAGCACGCCGACTCCCATCTACGTGTTTTTTTTTGTTTTCTTTTAAATAGATAAACAACGTTGCAGCCAAAAATCGCCAACAAAATCGCTCCGTGCGAAATTGAAAGGCCTATGCAAGAAGAGCGCTTCTGATCACACTTGTCTTTAAATAAAATATTACGCAATATATAAATTTTTGTTTTTTTTTCAAGAATGAGGTTGTTTGGGATTACCAGATACTTAGGCGTGATGAGATACCGTATGTTATGCTTTATGATGGATAATTTTACTTAAAGGGGTACGGAAACAAACTTTTAGCTCTTATTTCTTGGTGTAGTCAGAAGCTACGTTGTGTCAGCACCTTAGAAACACCAGTATCCCGCTCGTAAACGCACGAAAACTAATTTTAAAACAAATAGAACGATTTCTCAATACCACCTGGTAGTTGGGAGGCCCATGTAGTTACGACGTTGAATGCCTCCCGCCCCAGCGCCACTGACGGAAGCACAGCGCAAATGTATACAGACAACTCGGGCTTGAACGGAATCGCGAAGCTTGGAAAAGAAATCCACAGTGTCTCCGCAATGTTCACTCCACACCATCAAGATCGGTTTTCTTAGCAGACGATAGGTAGGAGCTTGATCTAAGGATGCGGGAACCTCTGCCAGGCTAACCATAACACGCGCTCGCCGTATAGACGCTTGGTGCACCTCAAAACCACGAAACCTACACAATGAGAGATATGGCCACCCGGTAAAGGCATGTGTAGAATGAACCACAGGGAAGTAAGGAAATTCGCGAATAATGGTGTTCGAATGCATAAACCTGATTCTTAGGATGATCAGTAAAAGCCCATTCACACACTTGCAACCAAGTACGACCAATTGAAGGGCGATTCACACAGTTGCGTTGAGTCCGACCGAATGCGAGGGTTGCTATGGCAACAGCGGCGTCGGCAACAGCTGCGTTGGAGCCGACGCAGCTGTTGTCATAGCAACCCTTACTTCGGTCAGACTCAACGCAAATGCGTGAATAGCCCTTAAACCGGCTTTTAAGTCTCTTGTGACGGCGTAGGACCGGATGCGCTGCTGCGGAGCAGGTCCTAAGCCGGAGCAAGAGGCTTAAAAAGTGGTCTCTTCTCAGCCGGTCCAACTCTCTTGCAAGTGTGTGAACGAGCCTTAACTCCGCAAGGACAATGATATAAAAGAAGCTGAACACATCGTCGCGTTGAGGGAAACAAACCACCCATGTGACTTCAGAAGTTCTTAAAGTCACATTACTCTGTGCTGGTACCTTGTTTTTGGTATGGCTTCACATGGTTTTCTGATCAAATAGGCGAATTCGGGAATATGCAGCGAAAAAAAAAAAAACACTATTTGGCTGGTGTCTTAACACCTGAACTATTTTTTTTTTCTCATGGGAGGCGTGTTTTATTAGGAACTGTCGAATACGCAGTAATCGCAGACAGTACCCTAAGATATATTCGTGAAAAAGTGACAAAACAATAATGGATACAAACAAGGTAATGGAATGATTACGGCGCACTGTATCATCAAACATTACTCAATGCTCTAGCTGTTTAATCATCTTCACATTTCATATTGGTGTCGAAATACACATGACCCTACGAAACTAAAGTTCCAGGAGCCACGTTACGACAATATAGCAAGTGCCCCAAGAGGGAAAAAAATGTCCAGAAATGGCAACTGGCACCACTGTGCATTGCTGCGCAACAACGATAATGACCATGGTCGGAAGTCAGTGGATTAAATATTAGCACGGTAAGGTCCAAAGCAACTTTATTTACATCAGCCTATAAACTAGTGTATTTTTCAGGACCCATCAAAGCCGGGACATTGCTGACTGAATCTGTCCATTAACATAAAACGATAGGGATATGTTTGTTCTGAACCCATGTCACGGAACATTCATGGCGTACATTTAATTAAGATGCTTTATTATGTAATTGGTTTGAAAGCGTGGTTCCGTTATTTCCTACCTAATATAATAATACAATGTCTTGCTTTACTCCCACAAACTACTGCCATGTGGTTTGTTTTGGGCAACGGCTACGAAATTGAACTTAGGTAACATTGTATGCTTTAAAAAAAAAAAAAAGTGTTGCGTTAAGTTGCATTCAAATGTCCCCGCATAATTATAATTTACAGCTTCTATTTTCTACATACAATGCACTTCAAATCGATTACATATATGGATATCATTCACTTTATTTGCTTCTTATCGATTGATTGAATATTGATTGTTTGTATTCCACTTCTGAAATAACGCAGAATGAAAGCATCACCAGCACTCGTCGTCGCTCGGAAAAATGGGAAATCCATCAGCATCAGACAAATTATAATTCATTATTTCCTCACAACAATCTTCCGACGACCCTAAATTTTTTTTTCTTTGTTGAGAGCGAGGTATTTAAATTTTTTAAAGCCGATTTACGCGCACATTTTATCTGGTGCATTAAATGTTTTGTTGTGGTTGTTTGCTCTTTCCTTATTGCAATGTTATTGTATAAAGCGTTTTTTTTTTTATCGAATACAGATTTTTTTTTTTTAATGTCGGGAAAGCTACACAAATGCGGTCTGTTCAAGTGTGTTGCATGGCCAGGCAGACATTATGTTCAAGAGAGAATGCAACTAATACATGACTAATTAACAAAAATTAACTAATTACTTTTTAATTAGACGTTCTAGGGTGTATTTTAATATTTCAGAAATGAAGGCAAGCAATGTTTAAAGCCAGCCCAGTTTTTTTTTTTTTTTTTTTTTTTGATGGAGCATTTAGTTTTAGTTATTCATTATCAAATTTTGTTCCGGAAATTTGGGGATACCAAAACCAAAGGCGCAATGCCCGCCGGAAGGAAAACCCTCTTGTTTGACGCCGGAGGGTCACGTGTTAATGACGAAATTTGCGTCACTTTTGCGTCACGGCGTATCAAAGCTTTCACTTTTTGTTAAATGGTTAGTGTTCAGGTTTTTTTTTTTTTTAATTTGGCTCGCAGCTATGATTAAATCGTTTTTCAGTATTATCGCGCAGCAGAGCAAAGCAACTTGTCGCACGCCGATAAGGTGGCTTATCGGTTTAGATCTCCAGCCACGGAACACCGACTGCAATCAGCTCCGGGGCGCTGTGACGCAAAATAATAGGGCAAATTTTGTCATTAACACATGACTCCCCCCCTCCCTCGGGGGAGGATTTGTGAAAACTGGGCTGGCCTTCAACATTTGCCTCCATTTCTTCAATAGTATGAGCATGTGCCCTAAAATGTCTAATTGAAGAAAGTAATTCACGATTATGTATTAATTAGTCATCTATTAGTTGGATTTTCTCTTGAACATAGTAGCCGCCTGGCCGTATAACTCACCTGTGCAGACCACATACATTTGTGTACCTTTCACGGATTGAAAAAACTCTGTATTCGATCTTTTTTTTTTTTTAACTGCATAATAGGTATCTAGTGGTCGCTCCCAAGGCTGCATCCAGTGTAACGGAATCCCACACCCCATCAAGCTATTCTGTTGCAGCTTTTTCTCGCCAAAGAATAAAAAAAAAATCTTTGCATTTGAATTATAATTAAATTTTCAGTTCTTCCGGGGCGAAAAACCAGGGTGCAAGCAAGCTGATGCAAGTTAAGCATGGTGAATTTACCTGAGACTGAATTTTTTTAAAGAAGAACAAGAACACAGAGAAGACTCAAGACTTCTCTGTTTTTGTGCCAAAAAAAAACAACAAAAAAACAACAAAAAAACACTCAGTCGAGGTAAATTCTTCGGGTCTTTTTAGTTGGAAAAAAATCTCGGCGTTAGCTGAAGGCACTATATGCGCAGTCTTCGCATCTGGGTCACGTATATACGTTTACGCACTTCGAAAGTTAGACTACATGTTGTCGTAATGCTCTTTTAGACCATCCCTCTTTTTTCCCACTCTGTGTCCTTGTTTTCTTTTTCTTTTTATCGTACTAGACCGTTCGATTGGCGCGTCGTATTGAATGTATAAACACTCGTAACACCGGTTTTCACGTCAGAACAAATAGTCTCAGTAACGCCTGCGGGCATTTTAGTACGAACCAAAGCAACGGAATAGCTAGGTAGGTCAAATGCGAACAAGCGTGACCACATGTCTTCGAACAAATTAACGGGAAGCAACGCCGTAACTAGCGCCGCCATCACTTCAGGCTCAGAGAGCTCGATACAAAGCTGAAGATCAACTCCGATGTAAAAAAGAGTATACGTGCACAAGACGGAAAAGAGTGGCAAGGATGCATCGATCAGAAAGCACTATACCATGAATATGGAATTACCTGCGTACGCTGCGAAGTCCACCTCGTTGAATATCTGGCAACTTATAATATAATATGCCTGTGATGAGCCATGAGGGGGAGCGCCGTGTCGCACTTGTATGTCTTTTGAAATGTATAGTGACAGCTCCTACGGTGCAGCCGATGTGTAAATGCGCGTTTATTCGCATAGCGATTACGTCACTTCCGATGTGGTAGCCCTCTTTGGGTGCAGTAAGGCAAAGGCCCTAAACGCGATGGGTGCCCGAAATGCGTACGTGTTTATTTTAGGATGGTGACTTCGCACTATTTTGTCTAGGACTTCCTTCTTCTTTTTTTTTTTTTTTTTCGAGCGGTACTTTTTTTGGTTATTTGCACGGGAGGCGTGAAAAAGGCCGCTATTTTACCAGAAACCATTTTTATCGTATTTTTGTATTGTCGGTATTGTGAACTTGGATGCGTGTCAGGGTGCATCATTGAGTCAATGCTCTTCTGTTTATGGTGGTACAACTATTGGTATTGCCCGTTGCCGACGGCATGCGATCATGGGAAAGATACGAAGAAATAGCGTAATGGTAAAATGGCCGCGAAACACCAGTCTAAAGCAAGAGCTCAATGAGGAAGGCACTTTTTTTACGTGAGCCGGAGCAAAAAAAAAAAAAAAAATCCTATTGTATTAAAGTTTGATGTTCCCATCCTAAGACGAACGCGTGCATAGTGAAGCACTTCACTTGGAATAATCAGCACCAGCCTCCCGTCAAGCTTGGAATGTTTACCTCCACTGCAGACGCGACGAAATCATCGAATAAATTAGAAGCGTTTTTGCATTCCTAATCCTTCACACAAATCGACACAACGCTGTTTAAAGTAGTTCTGATTCAGTGTTATGAGGGGGGGGGGGGGGGGGGGGGGGGTCGACCGCGGCGAATTGGAGATGCATACCACGGACGACGCGGCCCGCGGGAATGCCGAGTAGATTCACGCCCTGTATCCCCACCTCAGAAATAGTATATTAGCGTATACTGGAATGCACGGTGCATCGCGTGGACTGTGTGCGGCGACATCAACTCTCACGATGGCCCGCCGGCCTGCGCGCACGCAGAAAACGCGTTTACATCTCGATTCCAAATAGCCTCGCGTACATCCAGGTTCGTGTCGAAGTGAGGACACGCGTCCGTACGAGGACGTCGCCATCACGCGCAATGTGTGGCGAGAGATTGGAATGAACGCGTCTTTCGAAAACATCTCTTCCACGCAGCGTCGCCCTCCCCACCTCCTCCAGCCCCTCTCCTTCTCTGCACCCCCGCACAAGCAAACAGCCTTTTCTCGGGCCATTATGTCGTGCACCCGAGCTGCTTGAGAATTTTCCGCCATAAACCACACTCCTAATAAGACGCCGGGCCAGGTTTATTTCCATGAGAAAGTCGTCAGCGATCGAAACCAGGCTCCCATAAAACACGGCCCAACGACATTCGGGTGCTGGAGGAAACGAGGGGTGGCCGACTAGGGCCGATGCGGGCCGGCTGTGGTCCTCCGGTGTGATACCGACGTAACCCCCCCCCCCCCCCCCCCTTTTCATTTTTATTCCTTCCTTTACGGTTTCTCACGGACGCCCGTCTTCGTCTACGAAATCCATAACCCGTCCCTGTTTACTGTGGACGACCCGCGGACAGCCAGAAGAATAAGAGACGCGTCTCGCACGCGCGGGACAGGTAATAGTTCAAAAGGCCGTATTCAAAAGAAACCCGTCCTGCCGAACAACTCACGAGCCAAGTGCATAGCTTACCTACAGGGGGGGTCTGGCATGGCACGCCACCTGGCACGGCCACGTTGACGTGCACGCGTCACAAACCGAATTCCTCGGCCTATTGCAGAACGAACTCGTCAAAGGGAAGAGCCGCGTGAAAACGACAACACGTATCTTGTCTCCTCAGACCCCACAGGGTCGAGATAGTGCTGGAGGGCCACAATATATCTGCGATGAGATGAAGAGCAAGTGTCCCTTTGACTATGTGACGCCTGACGCTTGTCACCAACCAAACAAATGCGTTTTTTTTTTTGTTTTTATGCATTAACGAAACATTGAAGCGTGTCGTTTCAACGGGTTGTCTTGAATGAGAGATCGGATTTGAAAGAGGAGAAGAATAGCGCGTGGATGTCAACTTTTAGAGCTGCAGTTAGATGGCATGCTTGCGAAGGAATAGCGTGCGTACGCGCTCCTTTCACCTGAGGAGATCCCATATATATCGCGAGGGCGCGTCTCCTATCCTATATATATATATATACCTGGAATCTCCTCCTTTGTTCTGTTGGGAATTGTGAGTCGGACATTACAGTACAGGCAATACCATTCACAACTTTGGTTGCAAACATCAGAGGCCGAACCTGTATAAACGGAGAGCGATTGGCTGCGTCACTTTCTTACGTGAGAGTTTTTCTTCCTCAAACATGCTTCCATCTCCGTTGATATCACTATGCAACCCCGAGCTCTTTGCTCGACACGCGAACTAACTGCTTTCCAAGATATATCCACGTAGCTGCGTGTGCCCGTTCAGTTTTTGAAGCGTCGTACATTGTTCGTCCTTTCCAGACTCTGGAAGTGTTAAAAAGACGTTTAACACCTTCAGTAATGGACGCTCACAACTCGCGTATATAGCCAACGAAGTCCAGCATAGTATATTGAGTACATCGCTGCTAACCAGACATGAAAGTAATCCGTTACAAGTAACGGGACTGCTAGAAATCCGTTAAAATTTTGTAATTTAGTAATTAATCCATTACCTCTTCAAAAATTTCATTTATGAAGTAATTCCATTACTTTTTGAGTAACGAATTACTCACAATTACTCGTTACATTTCTACCATCCGGCGAAAAGAAAAGATATTGTGGAAGAAGGGCGATGCAATTATATCTGCGCTTCTAACACGGTCACACAAGATGCGGGTTCGCAGCGGACGGGAGTGCTAGCCAGGGAAAGGGAAGGAATTCTCGGAAAACGCGACAACGGGGTTGTTCCTCTAGCAATGGAGAGAGAGAGAGTGTGTGTGTGTGTGTGTGTGTGTGTGTGTGTGTGTGTGTGTGTGTGTGTGTGTGTGTGCGTGTGCGTGTGCGTGTGCGTGTGTGTGTGTGTGTGTGTGTGTGTGTGTGAAACACAGTTCGGTGTTTTATTGCTCAGCGCCTGCGACCACTTCCGGGCAACCGAACGAGCGGGTCCTGACCTTCGCTGCATGTTTCAAGAGGAGAACGGACGTATTTCAGGAACCGTTAGCCAAACCGGGGTACAAAAACACGTGGCGTTTTTATGTTAGCGCGTGCGTGTAGTCCAGTTGGGAGGAGGGAGAGACGGACTCGAAGAAGCTTCTTCGGGCATATGCGGTGACCAAGCCATGACACCGCCACCTCGAAGTGCCCCCCTTTTATTTTATTTTCTTGGAGGATGAAGCGCGAAGGATGTAACGAGAGTGGACCAAATGCGGCAGGCCCAACCGAGTAGGACGTTTTTAGAATAGTCCTTTTGAGAAGGTCGAAACGAGAACGGGCTCAAATGATAACCGCCCCCCTCTCCAGTCTGCTTTTTTGTTTTTCTTGTTGATTGTTTATTGATGTTTTCGCCTAAGCGCGCCCGCCCCGCAAACACACAAAGAACAGCGTGGGGCCTGGCCCTTGTTCACGCCTGAGCGTAGCAAAAGCTAAACACTGCAGGCCAGCCAGCTATGCGCTTTGTGCCAAGTGACTTCCCCCTATCGGGCTTGTGTAAGCAGGAGATGCGTCGGCGATGTGACACCGGCAGCTTATTGTAACAGCAAAATTGTATCATAAACTCTGCTGCCAGTTTAAACGAAGATCGGCCAAAAACCCTCGTCACTTTTGACGGCAGGCAATGAACGGGCGGGGGAGCGCTGCCGAAATGGCTTCAGACTTCCAAGCCACATTCGTAGAAATGAGAATATTGGAGGAAGTTCCAGTTGTGGCCGGTGGAGGTTCTCGTTAGCGCACTGTGCATGCGGGAAGTTAAATCGAAATTTCGGAGAAAGGGAAGCAGTGAATAACCAGCGGCTGACATGACATGGACACTCGAGTTTAGACAGAAGAGAACGGCTGTAAACGTGTGAGAGACGTGGATGCGTGCTGATTACTGATTACTGATGATGATACTTTTTGAGAATTTCTTAAAGGAATACTCAATTCAGCTGTGACTTTGTGCATTTATATTCCAATTTGGTGAAGAAGGAAAAAGTCATTCGGTCGGATAGCAGCCTTCATCAAGCATCAGTCTTCGAAACGTATTCAAAAACAAGTAGAGCATTTTGTTCTCACTAATAAACTATTTGAATTAGCAAAAATAGCCCTTTCGCAACACTCTAAAAAATGCCTGCGCCTCTACTTACCCGTAAAACACTCAATGACAATCTCTGCAATCTGCGAAATCAGCTTAACGAATGATGAGGCGGAGCATCTATTTAGACCCAAAAATGAAGCCTGCGCTGTAGCATTACGCAATGCAAAACGTCATGCTTGCATTGCGTGATGCAACAGCGCAGACTTTATTTTTAGGTCTAAACGGATGCTCCGCCTCATCATTCGCTAAGCTAATTTTGTAGATCGCAGAGATTGGCTCTCTGAGTGTTTTGCGGGTAAGTAGAGGCGCAGGTGTTTTTTAGAGTGCATGAAGCAGCCATCGAGTGCGAAAACTAGGATAAACTAGGATAATTTCGAGTGGTGTGTTTGGCCTACATCAGCGTGAGTAAGGGTAATGCCTAAATGTATTCGTCGAATGTTCATGTGATGCAACTTCGTCTCGGTCGACCAGCGCAGGGCCCAATTGTCTCGAACAGCAGTTTCAGTCATTTATTATTTTATGGATTCGACCTTTTAAAGTTCTTAACCTAAAGATATGTAACAAATTCTATTGAGTGCATTCGGGTCATCGTTTTATTTTGGAGGAGGCAATAAATCCCGCCCCGGAAACACGCAGTAAACATGTAATGTCTTTTGCGAGTTTCTTTGGAGTAATGCTAAAGTAATCAAGTAAAGTAACGAAGTAATTAATCGACTACTTTTTACGGCGAGTAATTTGTAACGACAATCAGTTACATTTTAAGGCAAGTAATGGTAATTGCAATTAATAACTTCTTTTTGAGTAACGGGCTCTAGTCTGCTGCTAACAAAGCGCTCGGTTCAGGGCTCACTATATCACTCTGACCACTCGACGGGGACACGTATCAGCACGTTGCCACGTGGTCTGGGGGCAGCCAATGGCGAGGCCCCCGTTATCGTTTCCCCCGCGAGATAGAGCACCCACTTGAGAAAACGTGGGCTGCGTTTGTCGCTTTTGTTGGAACACAATCACCAGTGGCCATGTTGGTAATCGCGTCCTTTCTGGAGCAGGTTTCCGAATGCCACAGTACGAGATTCTGAACTCTTTTTTTTTTATTTTTCGATGGTAGCCATTTTAATGCGCCCTTTACTACACGTTGACTCGTTGTTTGTTTTCCATGCAAATGTGTACGACGATATGCGTGCAACCGTCGGTCTGTTAGGTAGGTAGGGTGGATGAGAGATAGACGCCTACCGTTCCCCATGAACTTCATCAACTCATGCGTTAAGCACTATTGTGTTCTTAGGTATTGATTAAAAGTGTCATTCGTTTCAATAGACTGACGTATTCGTAGAGCACGAAGGAAATGAAAAAGGATGGATAAAATCACCGTTGTGAATTTAAATGTACAGAGCGCGCCACAGCAACAAGTAATAGCTGTTTCCTTCTTTTATTTTATATACATATATATAATTGGAAGGTTATAATGAACTTTAGGAGTGCGGAGATATTCGTCTATGTGAGCCAGCTAAGGGCCAACATCTGGTGCTCCGTACTAACCTCTCCGAGTATACAACGAGAAAAAGCGTTAATGTCGTATTTGCGCGAACTCTGTCATAAACAGCGGCGCAGACAGGAAGGTGCATTATGAAACTTCAGCCCCCCAACATTTTGATTTTCTTATCGGCTAATTTGTTTTGACACTTATTTTCATTAGTATATGCGACACTTTTATGGGTATAATATTTTCCTAAGAAGCTATGATGCAGATTTTTCTGCACCTATCAGAATGGTTCTGCTTTGATCGAAAGAAGCGAAGTTAAACATGATTGTACTTACTATCACTTATGTATGTGGCAATATACGAAGCAAAATGTTTTAAAACCGCTTGTTGTAAAACAGCCCCATTTGCTAGTTTGTTGCCCAATATTCGTCATTAAAATAGTCGATCTCCTTTCTTTTAGGTGTAGAATATTCAGATATGTAAAAGCTTAGTCAAAGCTGGATGTTTGTTTTTGACACAATGGGAGGAAGACAAAAAGGGCGGCACGTGCTTGCACTCGACAGTCAGGTTCAAAACTTTAAGAGCCCCAATATTCAATACAGCGCGCAACAAACACTGCAGTCGGACAAGCGACACGTCTTCAGAGCGATTACATCAGCTGCCACTTCTTCTAGAATATATCGCATATACTCAGCAAATTCATTGTCTAACTTCTAAGGGAGTTCAGAGTGGCGAAAAAACACACACATACATGTCCAAAACGCAAGTTTTAACCAATCAAAATCCTGAGAAAGTTCCGAGTTTTAGGGTTCGGTTCAGACCACTACCTCATCGACGTCATGGGCAACAACCTTCAGGAGACGTTGCTCAGACCGAATGAGTTGAGTATGAAAACTCGAATCGTCGTTGAAGTGTATATCTCGCGCGAGAGGCTCTAAGCCGGCGTGAGATTTGTCAACTGTACGCTACGAAGGACCAGCATGTCACGTTGTGACTCATCTGTTCAATCAAGGAGGGCGTTTTCTTGGACGCCTTAATAGCGCACTTCGACACCGTCCCATTTGGAACAACTGCACTAAGACAGATTACGAGAGGGGCGTATCAGACACAGTTCCCTCGGTCTAATGAAAACGGGTAAAAGCTTGTGCGAAAAGAGCGAAGGTCCTAAACAAAAATCGGAAAGGCCCGTACACACAGCTATCTAACACCTTACTTAATATTTATCGAAATGCCATTCAAGTTTCAACAAGAAAAATTTGTAGATCGACCCCCTCCTTGCATGAGTTGATTTGAAAACGTCGCCGCAGTTCAGGCTGAGTAACAAAAATAAACTCGTAATCATCTGTCTTTTTATTATTATTATTATTATTATTATTATTATTATTATTATTATTATTATTATTATTATTCGCAACTTTCGGTGTTCGTCATTTCGTTTTTTTCGGTAAAAACCAAAACCGAACCAGTGTCGCACGAATACCGCGATGACACGTGACGCCATAATATGACGTGACACTGTAACGTCACGTGGAACCATGACGTCACGTGGCATAAAATTGCCGCTAAAGATAGCGGAGAAATCTTCCCGCTAAATGTATAGTGAGCCATGACGTACACGAAAAACACACGCGGTGTCCGTGGCGAAACCCCGCCAATAAAAACTACCACAATAAAAAAAAGATGCGTTACTTTATTAGCATTTTGACAGGCATTTGAACCCGCCACTTTTCCCCGGAGTAACCGTTGGCAGCGCGTAAAAGGAAACGAGATGGATATTTATTTTTGTTCTTTACGCGCGACGTATCTTCTATCTCCGGTCGGTGCCGCTTATCGCGCGCTTTGAACCCCGGATTGGAGCCCGATAGTCGAGGAATCGATTCGCCGACGTCGTTATCGAGCGTCTGCTGCCAATATGATACGCCCATCAAGCAGGCGGCGTAGGGATTCACAGGCTGCAGTCGGAAAGGAAAAAGAAAAAAAAAATGTCTGTAATCTGTATACATACAGCACACGCGGCAGTATTGTCGAAAATGATTTATGGGTGACTTCACCACTTTTGGTAAACATGATATTCGAGAAACGTCCGAGATCCGCACGCCTAAGATGTTCGTTTTTCTTTGACGTATGTACCAACTGATTCCGCGTCGAAGATCGCTGCTACGCCTCCGTCAACGAATGAACCTTCTGCGCATAAATACGGCAGCCAGCGACAAATCAGCGGTAGTCATTAGGAAGTTACAGCAGTCACTGGCAACTTAAAAACTGCAGGGCATGCTGAATTCTGAGCGTCTTGTTATTGCCCCCCCCCCCCCCCCCCAGTCAATATGATTGCAGCATCAGCCGATATGAATTCCGAAGAACGAAACACGAAACAATAGCAAATTGATTTGTTGGCCTAGTTGGTTAAACATTACGAAAATAAAAAGCGCGAAAGACAAGGACAAGAGGGAGACTACACTGGACATGTGAAACATGAAGCAAGAATCGGGAACATATAGTACTGTACCCTACGTTTCAATGACTATTAACGTTCTCGGAACAGCCTATCATAGGCCACAATGTTATTATTATTATCATTCGAATCGCGCAAGCGGCCGTCGAAGAGTACAGGTAACTCTACAAGTCCGGAACAGTGGTAACGTTACAAAACTATCTGTTCACGCTGCTGAATCATTGGCAGAGTCATCCCAGTGATAACTGAAACACCCTTCGAACACCCTTATTACCGTCGTGACGGGTGTTTTCACGATTCAAACTCCCTTCCTATACCCTTAAAATATGTAAGGGTGTATGATGGGTGAATGTAACGTCCTCACGATTCCACTAAGGTGCATGGGTATTTTGGATACCCACCTAGAGTACTTTGGGAGCATTGTTCTTAGCGACTGCGTCGAATAATTATCGCCTGTTCTATGTACTGGTTTTTTACGAGGAGATAGAGTCCATGTACCCCGAGAGATTATGTTTCAGGTCGTGTATCGGCGAGAAAACCACGTCATAATTGGAACTTTACTCGTTGGGGAGGTGGTCCTCGAAAACATTATGGCTCTGAAGTTGTCGCAAATAATGCGGAGGAGCAACCAACATGATCGTGCTTCTTACAGTCGTACGAGTGCTTCAGGGAGTCTATAAATGTTGCTAGTATTTGAAAACTGTATGTATAGTGCGCCTTTCATGTAAACTATATCTGTTTGTATCGGAGGGAGTACGAGAACGTGGCAATGAATTTCTTAATTTGATCTCCAGAACACCCTTCCTAACGGCTCTTCTGGTGCTCGAATTCCTTTTACCATCGGAGCCATATCCGGCTGGGAAGAACGCAGCAACAGCCAAGAAGTGGGTTGTTTCTGCTCTCAAATTATATTTTTCTTGTTGCAGAATGTGTTTACAGTGTGATGGGAAGACAGCGAGCTCATGCACAGAATTCTGTGCCTTTCGCAGCTGTTCAGCTCCAAACCTTTTTAACCGTATTAAAACAAAAAGAAAGAAGAAAAGACCCGTTGCTAAATTAAAACATTAAGATGCAGCTTAAAACTAAGATTGTGCAACGACTAAGATTTATGAAGCGATAAACCAGTGAGATTGTACTCAATGAATTAATCGATTGATCGGAATTAATGGCGCAGCTGATAGGATTATTAAGATATTGCGAAATTATAACTAAAACACCATACATTTGGGGAAAATTGTTGCTGGGATCCCTAAAGCCTTCGCAGTGCAGTATTAGTACGTATTGATGACGGCGTTTTATTCATTCATCTGTTTGGCATGCATTTATGCATTCCAGTTTCGCGGGCTGATGGAAAAAGTAGAGAGAACATGGCGAAAATAAATGTATGTATATTTTTACTTGCGTCAGGTTGCCAACTACTGAGTACTGCATAAGTAACCGGAGAGCATGATGTATGTGTTATTTACCTGTAAGTATGTATTTATTCAAATATAAAACAGCGAACTTAACGAATGAATGAGTGCGGTGCTTTACTGTTGCATCATGTCTATTCATTGGCAGTAGCTACGTGTAAAACGGAACACGACGCCGTGAGTAGGATTATCCTCCAGTAGCTAAGCAGGAAATCTAGTATAGCTTTTAGACAAGTTCCTTTATATTCTTTGACTATAGGTTGGAACTGAAGTTTTAATAAACGACAAAAATGTCAAGCTGAATACGAAGCTTTAGAGGCAAGATTGATATCAAGAAAAAATGATTAAGAGTTCACATATTATTCCTTACGATTATAATCAGAAAGAGTACCTACAAGCCTGACAAAGGTAATGCCCGCGACATCCCCTCAGAAGGGTCAAAACTGACCGATTAATCTGTTAAGAAATCAGTAGGATATTGATGCATAAATCAACTAATCTGTTGGTTCATCGATTAATTTCATAGCCCGTCACATCTCTTCCGAGCATTAGGCACGGCAATACCGGGACTTTTGCGCGTACGCTAAAAAGAGCCATTCAAACTGCGTCCTCCTTTAGTTACAAGCATATATGCAGGCGAACGCATCAATTACAAATGTTCCAACTTCAGGGCGAAGTTAAATTGTTAGGCAGCGGTCGCTTTACGTAAACGAGGGTATGTACGTTTTTTGTTAGGGTCGTTATGCCTTGACTTTGAATTAGCTAGTTCTACGAGTTAAAATATCTGATTGCGAAAATCGGCAAGAACAATGCGTCTCGAATGACGTTTTCGGAGCACCGCTCGAAGGGCTTGCGTGACCATACGGGAGAGAAAGAAAGAAACCTGATTATTCCTATAGCTGCGGGCGGGCTTGCACAATGTCATCTTATGCTGCCGGCGTTTCGTTTTCTGATAAGATATACTCCCTCGGCCAAGTTTTCCTCGTTCTCCGCCTATCGTCGTACATTGTTCCCTCGATCTCGCTCAGTCGTAACCACTGGGCGCAGCAAGAACGGTCGAAACTGACTCTTCAACTGAAATGAGAAATGTCGAAGAGACCGCGCTGAATATAAATGAAATGAAAATGCCCACGCGAGTTAGTACCGTACTGCAGTAAACGTAGACTGCGTCGAATCCCAGAGAAATGCTCACCGGAAAAAAGCTCACCGGAAGAAAGCTCACCGGAAGAAGGCTCACCTACCTTTGTGCGGGTCCAGAGAAACGCTCATCAGACCCGGACAAAAGCTCACCTGGAATTCAATTTTAATGCGAGTTGGTCTTTATTCATTCAATATTTATTTTATAAAGTGAAAAGATTTGTTCCTGTATTCTTGGACCGGGTTAAACATTTTAGGAGCAGTAGTGAAACTAAATCTACAGGCGTGTCGCATGCAAGCGGTATACATTTCAGAGCAAGGCGCTTTGCTGCAGCCCTCGTTCCACTTTTATGTCAATTTTTTTCGCGTGAGTGTTGCCATATTTGATTGTGACGTAGCCGAGATAAAGAAAATATCAATTTCATTTAGTTGCTCAAGGGAAGAGCTTAGAATGTTAAAAGCGTGCCTTCTTAAATGTCGAAATGTGAAGTTTTAGAAATTAGATGCCACAACTACATGAAAGGTAATTGAATATACTACAATTCAGGAAGGAACTACTCATGTTGCAGCTTACTACACTGGTTATACTTTCCACGGCTATCCTTAATTACCGGTTTATACAATTTTTTTTTTTAGTTTTCTCGTGCAAACGATTTTGTATATTTAAGGTATACTTAAAGCATAATATTTGTTAAATGCAGAATGACCGCACGCACGTAT
This sequence comes from Ixodes persulcatus, assembly GCA_013358835.2. Lineage (NCBI taxonomy): Eukaryota > Metazoa > Arthropoda > Arachnida > Ixodida > Ixodidae > Ixodes > Ixodes persulcatus. The sequence continues at coordinate 2,141,122 of JABSTQ010010120.1, forward strand.
GGCATCCGAAGATACTTCAGTTGAGTGAACGTATTTCAGTTGAGTCAATTCTTGGTTCACAGATTCGCAGCTGATATTTTCTCCACTCCGTCAAAAGGCCGGTGAGCTTTTCTCTTCATAGGACGGTTTTGCGGTGAGCCTTTCTCTGGTGAGGTTTTCTTCCGCCGCCCGACTGCGTCAAGATGCATGTTCCGAATTTGTACGCCAAGGGTGCTACTCCAAAACACATATAGAGACCCTCAAAGATTTTTTCTTCTCGGATATATCCGATGTTGAATCCGGGTATCAAGTGCCATTTTCACCCAGGTTAAGACCGTAGTTTGCAAGAACCGCTTGCATCCCTCTGTTAAAGTTGGAACGCATGAAAAAAAAAAAAAAAAAAAAAGCTTCCGAAAAACGCACGAAATCAGAACATGAAAAAATGATTCAACAGCATTTGATGTTTTTATGAAATGAAACAAACTAGGGTATTTGCGGTAGGAAAATCACGAATATGATTCAAACGAGAGCGTATTAGTGATTTGCATGCAATGCATACGCTGGTTTCCCAGAAATAGCATGAAACGATTGGCGCAGGTTCCGAGTTTCGTCCAATTTTCTGATGCCGTTTCGCACAATATGCCTTAGACTTTAGACGAAATGTAGTTATCGGAAATACTTAAGACACTTTGAAAGTTTCACCGCGTGATCTATGCAAACGCGCTTACGTCGGATGATGTCGGTCGTAGTGTGAAGGTAAAAATGGTAACTTTAGGATTGAGTAAAAGTACGATCAATAACACACCAATTCAATTTTTGTAAACAACAAACGCGGAATCATCCATTTAAGACACTGAAACCTTTTTTTGTTTTTTCGAAAACCAAGACCTGAATCGTGCCATAAAGACATTTTGTGCAGGCTTACAGACAGTTAACTAAAATAAGAAGTTCGTAGCAACTAATTCATTCGGGAAGTGTCAACGTTCTATGTCCTCCTGAAACTACAAGCTGTCATATGACCTGGATCCGACCAAATGTACAACGTTTTTTGTTTGTTTTTTTGCTTTTTATATTTACCACATTATTTCCTTTTTCGAAATAACATTTTTGAGCGTGTATACATCAAAAAACGAAAAGTTTTTTTGTTTATTTTTTGCGTGCAAACAGAAATACCAGTTACACGTTGCCACCGGCGCTAAAACCTTATATGAATGGCGCGAACATCGGCCGGGATATGAGATCACCTGTTTGAGGCCCACGTGTTCCAACTCGATTGTTTTACAGTCCGTCACCTCAACGGTTAGTGCGCACGCTGTACAAAATCCGACCTTATTTAAAATTAAAACGGCAGCTGTGCTCCCAAAAACGCCCGCCCGTCGCACAGCCGCTAAGCCAACCGATGACAAAAAGAACAGGTAATCACCGCACAACAAGGGCTCGTGCGCTTCAGTTCATCCCCTGTAAACGACGTAGGCCAGTTGTTCAGACGCGCCGATTGGTTCATATCGCGTGTGCGACTGAATCTTGACGCCTGCGTCCGCGGCCAACCAGGGCGTCTCATTGACATCTCAGTCGAGAGGCCAGACATACTGCCCCGACGAACGGCTCAGCGACTGTACACGAGGGCGGCGTTCGAATTCAGCCGAGCGCTGTGGTCATTCAACGCGTACGAATATAGACGGATGTATTAAAGTTAAGAAGAGTTGAGCTTTTCGAAACCCTTGAGTTACGTGTGCTCCTCCAGTCTCACCTGAACAAAATACTGAACAAACAAACAAACAGTTAATTGCCTGGACAGGTAGGACACATATGTCACAAAATGCACTTTCCCCGGAAAAAAAGATGAGACTCATTTTGAGTGTGGAGCGATTCCGAATCGCGCTTCTATTCCGGCATGTCGACCCAAAGTAAAAACAGTCCACGGTGTGAGCCAACGCGTCCAATTAAGCGGCGCCAAATAAATTTAATTTAATTCAATTTAATTTAATTTGTTTTATTTAGGACACTGGCTCTAGGGTAGCAGGGCAAAGGCAGATTGATTCTGCCTGACATGGCCTTACACACGTTTACACTGCTCAGCAGACGAACACAAAAGCAATACACATCAAAGAAGTACACGAAGGTACAGTAGCACATCAACAACAATCAGAACAGCATATTTTCTACAAAGTTTACACAATCGTCAGTGCTTTTCTTTAAGCACTCGTCGTTCGTCGTCTTTTTGCGCGTATGTTAGTATGCTCGCCAGTGCAAACAGGCGTGGATGCGTCGTAGTAACACGAGCAGAGGCATTAAAGAGGGCCATCTGGCTGCAGGCGCACCTACACTTAGGGTTGATGTTGTTTGTTGACTTGGTAGACGAAGGGAAAATCATTGCGCGATACAAATGAGCCAAATTACGAATGTTAGTTCACCGTTTTTTTTTTTTTTGTTTTTTTTTTTTGCTCCGAAAAATGGCATGTGCTTTTGGGCGCAATACGAGTAAAATGTACCGCCCAACGGCGCCCCAGTGTTTATTTTATTTCCAGTCGAACCGCTTTCTCAGGTTTGGTCATTTGATGGGCATCTTTCAGTAAGCCAGCGTTGATTGGATCTCCGTGTTCTCGGTGCGAAAGTAGAGGCTCCTGGCTTTTTCCTAGGCTGTATCATAATAGTAGTTCTGGTTTTTATTGTTCTAAGGTTTTTAATTCAAATTTAAGATATGTCTTATACTTCGGACACGAACACACGAAGGGGGCGACGCGTCAAGTTATTCAAAACCTTCCGGAGTACGGCAATCAAATATAGCCGATATATTAAACTTATTGCTAACACACAAATCTATTAATACCGTAAATTGTGCAAGTATATATATATTACACCATTAGGTTTTGCATTACCGGTACTACTTCATCGAAACAAAAAGCGGAACAAGGAAACAAAAATCAAGTAGGCCACAAAGAAAAAACAAAGAGGTTGCAAGCAAAATCGGAATACACGTTTTGTTCGTGTTCAGAACAGACCTCTTCACACAATCACGCGCTTAAGACGCACTTAACGCAGCGCTCACGACGCTCGCGATTTCGTTTCAGCCGCATACCGCGCGGGGAGTACAAGCCCGGCGCATTTTGCCATAAAAGTCGCACTGGAAGCGGGGAAGAAAGGATCTTACGCTCATTTTGCGCGCTCTCGGGCCGCGAGATCATAATCGAGCTTGTAGAATTGTTGTGGGAACCGCGAAGCACCTGCTTTTTGATTCCGGGGGATCCGAAACTCCGCAGAACAGCTTGTCCGCCGCATGCATCGATTGTACACGAGAAAAACGATGTACGGGGTCGGCACGCGTCTACGCCGAGGCCGCTGTCGTGTCGGATTCTTTTAGGAGAGCCGTCTTCTATTGTGGAAGAGGCCCTTTGATGTTCCGCGCCCGACGCCGCGCGCTCTTCCACGCTCTTTTTCGTCGACTTGTGCGCGTCTCAATTAACCGAATTGGTCGACGGCTTGTTTCGATGGAATGGGACGCCAGACGCGGGCTCTCACGTAGGCGACCGATCGGTCCATTTTCATCTGGTGGCTTTAAACTTGTGGCAATCAAATCGCTCAATTTAAACTAGCGTTGGTGGAAACGCGTTACAAGTAACGGCGTTACCGTTAACGCGTTACTTTTTTCCGGTAACGTAGTACTCGTGACATGCTTCAAAAGAGTAACGGGGAACGTACTTTCGTTACTTACCTATTTCAAGGAACAGGGTAACGGAGTTACGTTACTTTTTACTTCTTCCCAGGACTTAAAAAATTACTCTTAACTTTTTTAGTATTTCTAGGAGTCAACCATTAACATTTTAAAGAATTCGTTTTCCTTTTTTTTTTTCTTGTGAGTATCTAAATCCAACTGCAAAAAAAGATGAAATAATTATGTTCATTTTCTGCATGAACATAATGTTTCTTGAAATATGGCGCTGATGCATATCTATACCGTCGAAGCAGTAAAAAAGTGTTAATTCATGATTAAAAAAGTCACACAAAAGTAACGTGCGTCACTTTTATCTTGAGGTAACGTAGGTCAGTAACGCGTTCCTTTTATTTGCAAGTAACGAGTAACTTAGTTCGTAACTTTTTTTCGGTAACGCCTACAACACTGATTTAAACGGAGATTGCTTGAAAAAAGAAACACAAAAAACATATAGAGTAGAACAAAAAAAGCATCGTTTTTGTTAGGATTGCATTCGCATCTTTACATTAAAACTTGCTAACATCGCTGTTTTCTTTTTTTGCCGATTGTTTCTTCAGTAACTTAATACAGCTAGTTCATTTACACATTCACGAACAGAGCGCTTGCTTCTGTTCGTCACAGCTTTGGTTTTCTAAGACAGAGAGAGAGAGAGAGAGAGAGAGAGAGATAGAGAGAAAGAGAGTCTACAGGTTTAAAGGAGCGATATTAGTTTCTCTCGACAAGCATGAAGTGGCAACCTCGCATAGCTTGGAGCGGCTGGGAGGCGGCTGTAACCTCTTTTGTTCGTCTTATGCAATATTATGTCCAAAAAAACTTTGAGCACTTTCGGAGCTACCCTCGTAATCAGGCAGATAATTTATTCTGGTCTCTCTAGTATTACTCGGCACGCAAACACATATATAGCCATACCCCTCTGCTGGGATGCCAAACCATATGCACGAGAAAATACCCTACCGTGTAATAGCTGACCCTTGGTCAACTGCTCCTTCGAATAAATAAAAAAAAAAAAAACGCAAGAAGAAATAAAAACGTGTCATAGCTACCAGATTTCTGTAAGCATTATTCCTACACGTCAGCCGAGCCGCGAACTTGGAACACGCGCGGAGAGCCACAAAAGTCCGTCTCGTTCGACGTTCTCCCGCGGGGCGTGCGTGCGCGGGATCAACGGCGATCGCACAAACATGGGCTTCGTCGTATATATGCCCATCACAAAGGCTCGAACAAAAGCGCTATACGCACGACGCGATCCGAGCCCGAACGCTCGCCCCTGTCACGTGAAGAGGAACACTTCCCCGTATGTTCCTCGTTTGAACTCGACGACCGGCGGACGAGACGTCTGTGCCACCACGGCCGGCGTGTCTCTCTTTTCTCGGGGTACAAACTACACACAAAGAGTCGGGCGCGACGTTGCCCGCTTGCACGCCGGACCCTTCATCTTCTCGAGGCGCTCTTCCTCGTGCGTATACACGGGTGCTCCGCTCACAAGTGCACGGTGTCCGTCCTCCGTATTGATTCGCCGTCGATCTCGTTAGGGGAGCCCGTCGACTCGACTGTCGAGTGCGCCCCCCGAGATTGGGGCTGGCGCGAAATCGGCACGTGTCACCGTGCACAGTGGGCGGTTCGAGGAAACGGACCGACTCGCCGCAACGCAAACACACCTTGGCAAGGCCTGATCTGTTCGCTTCGATTAATTTTTTTATTATTTTTTTAGGACGGATTTGTTATTGTTTTGTTTGTATATTTACGTCTTGGTGGTATAGTATACGCGTTCTGGTCACGAAGGTACATAGGTGCGACGCATGCGCCGAGTTTCATGCTCGCTCCGGGTTTTTTGTTTTTTGTTTTAATTTTCTCGCGCGACGCTCGTGTGATTCGTGCAGTTGCACCGCCGTGCCAAGAACGCCATCGCGCAAGCACGCGGAGTACATTTCGAGCATCATGTTCTAAACGCGTCTTGACGGCGGTTTATCGTCCAGGGTGTCGAACCGAACCCGAACCGACAACCGGAGCAAGAACCGTTATTTTTTAATCGAACCGGAACCAAACCGTAACCGAAACCGAACGTGTGATATTGAACCCGAACTGGAACGAAACCGTACAATTCCACGTGGCGGTCACCGGTTCGTTGGAAAACGGTCTGGCGTAATAAAATGTGAGCTGCGCGTGGGAGGCACTCACTTGATCGAATGACGTTTTATAGCGAACGCCCACGTTTCACCGAATGACACTTTAGCGAATAATGAGACGCCGCGAAGCGGCGTTTTCGGTGGGGGGGGCGAGTGGGTTCACACGTTTGTAATGAGCCGCCGCAGACTGTCGCCGAGAAGCGGCGTAAGCGCAGCGCGGGGAGTTGGGTTAGCGCGCGCCCCCGTTATTCGCTAAAACGTCAATTCGCTCAAATGTCGCTGTCCGTGGCACGGCTTTCGTTGTCCACCTTTTTTTCTTCTTCGTATTTTTAACGCAGATGACGCCTCCTCGAACGCACTTTTCTTTTCTTAACCACCGCGCTGGAGCTGTTAACTTTTCTTTTTGTCTATCGCGGGAAATGCACGGGCGGCCGCGGTCTAAGCCGTAGAGTATATGAACCGGTTTGAACCGGTTCGCGCTTGTTGAAACCGGTGACCGAACCGGTATTTCGAACGCATCCCTGAACCGGAGCCGAACCGGTACAGAATGCAAAGCTACTGAACCTGAACCCGAACAGAACCGACATAATGACCGGCTCGACACCCTGGTTTGTCCTCCGTTGATAAACGATCCTTGTCGCTGTCGGTGCATATCGAGAGCGCTAGTATAATAGCTAGGGGAGCTGCGAATCATTCCCATTCCGCAGTTCTGTTGAGTTCACCACCTTAAACAATCATTGTCGAGTGAAGCTTGTGACAGATATTAAATGACGTGCGCTATACCGAATATGTTTGTTTTTTGTTAGAATTGTGCGAATGCAGTGATGTCTGGAAAGTGGACTCCTCCGTTTCCCCCAAAAAGCGTCCGTAATGTGAGTTGTCTGTAAAAACGACATTGTTGTCTATATACCGGGTTATTCGTACCAACAGGTTCCGTATTAACGAGACATGACTGTTGCGAAATTCCAGCTCGAATCGAATAATTCCGAAGGGCTTAAAAAAGTCGAATATCGAATCGAATAGCAAGGCTTTCATTTGTGCACAAAACCTAAAACAAAACGCCGATACTAAAACTAAACGACTATGTGATAATTCTCTTATAGGGCGCTCGGAACGAAAAGCGGCTAACGGTAATATAAACGACGTGAACGACTGTCTCTGTCTGAATTGGGTTACGTGGCGCCTAGCCCCTGCGCCTCGCACGACGCCGCGAGCATCAACGGGTAAGCGGACGAGGCTCGCTGAATTATCATTGTTACTCGTATTTTGGTAATTAATTGTCATATTATAAACGTGACAACCGGGAATAGGTCTGAAGTGCACAGAGCTGGACTTAAATTCAAAGGGGCGACGTGCGTAGTTTGCGGGTTGTCGTCGAGCGCGTCGAAGAAGCTCGAGCTCGACTGCTTCGTTTTATAAGTGCAAAAAAAACCAACTACTTTTTATCACTGAAACTGTTGACCAGTCGCGGCTTCCCACTGCAGGTCAGATTTAGATCCACCGGAGGTCTGTGAGGATATATGTCAACACATGGTGCACATTCTTGCATATTAGAATTCTAATATGCAAGAGGTCGAATTATTCGAAACTTCAACTACTAAGGAACCGAAAGTCGAATCGAATTATTTGTTCAGTCACTATTCGATTCGAATTCAAAACTAAAATTCACACACTTGGTATTTTTATTTTTACTTAGGAATCGAATCTCACATTTTAGGAAGTACAATCTAACAGTGAAAAAAATCGCAGCTCAGTTTCTTGTAAAGAAATAGTAAAGCGTGTCTTAATAAGTATAAAAAAGTAAATTATTGGCTCTACAGTGACTCGGAGGACCTTGCCTTAATCAAAACACTAATCCAAATATATAGTATAAAAATACAGTCTTTTTGTTTTATTCCGCGGTGACACGACACACAAAAAGACCAAGGAAATACGTGTAGCTAAACATAAACTGAAGAGATTCGAAAAGGGACAAGTTGTGGGGCCGTTTAGGACTTAATAGTCGACGAAGTAATCAACAGCTTCAGAAGTAGCAGAACGCACAAAAAAAGTCTGCTTTCACGCTTTTTTTATTATTATTAATTTATTCGTTGAATATACACGCCGGGCCCGAAGACATTAAAAAAAAAAGTACAAAAAAAAAAGGTAGTACAAAAAATGAATTGGTTAAAGTGAGCTTGTTGTAATTATGAATACCTAAAATATAATACTGCCCCCTAAGAATTCGTAGTATTCTTTATTTCTCCTTCACATTTGAGAGTGTTTTAGTATCGTTTCGGCGTTTAGATACACGAATCTAATAGTCAGCAGGGCACAATTTACAATAAGCTGGTACCCTTAATAGAGCACTTGTCGAACGTAATATGGTACGGAAGCTATATGGTTCCCTACTATATACTAAATCTAGCATTGGGTATTCGGTTAAGGTGGCTATACTCAGGCCAACCGCTGGGATTGCTACGTTACAAAAGTACGAACACATTGTTTCTCGAAAAATGCCCCCGCATCTTGATACGTGTTTTGTTTCACGCTGTTAAAACACTGCCCATAATACACGGCTTTACTCTGAAACTTGCAGAGCGCTTTGATCTTCTAATTCGCTCTTTAATCACTTTACAAAAAGGCCATTCCTAAGTTTGACCTTTTGTGGCAATGTTTATCAGTGAACGCTACATTGAAACAATTGAGTTATATACTACTTTTTGGTCCCTTGCTTCGATTCTTCTGGGCAGTATGTAAACACATATCCCCCTCCGCCCGCCTCCCCCCCCCCCCCCCCTTTGTCTATTTTAACAGCGCCATCCAAGCCATTGTAGATTTCGGCAATTAAATGTAAGAAATAAATAAGACGGGTATAATATTTAATGTGTTCGGAAGTCACGACAAGTGCCACAAGCCCAAATTCTATGCTGCCAAACAAGCAATCTGAGAAATCTTCGCACTGAGGGCGGCGGAACAAACACTGTTTGAAGCATCATAGAAAGTTCCAACCTTTTAACGTTGCTAAGCTTACCTTCATTATTTTTTTTTTCTAGAACGTCGGCGTTGCGTGCGCGTGAGCATCGTGTGCTTGAGTATAGTAACAAAATACGTTATGTGGACATTGCTCACAGATCTATTGTTAGGAATCTTACTTTAACTTATTACATTTTATTTCTCCCGGGAGACGTCAAAGGGACATAATACGCGAGCTCATATAACTTAAAGAACGGTTACCGGTAATAAACCTATATAACGGGACTCCATACGAGAACCGCCTGACTCCATTTCTTTTCAGTTCTCTCGCGCACTTAAACTAATATAACCGGGACGAAGAGAAACCCGTTGCGCAATATGCTCTTTGACGACGTTCATTGTGAAATGCTCTCAAATGGTTGCAATGCTCTCAAATGGTTGCACTCAAATAAACACGAACAAATATTAGTTATTATCGAACTCCTTTGATGTTGCACATACAAACTCGTTTGTTCCCTTTCCTCTTCAACAACAAAAAAAAAAAAATAAAAAAAAAATTAAATGACTACATGGAATTTCCTGAGTGCATCCGCTTCTCTCGCGCGATCCTTTATTAAAGCAGCAGAGTTCATTTAACCACCTACACGACGTCAAAGTGTCCGTGTCTCGTTTGAAAAAAAAAAAAAAAAAAGGAAATAAAAAAAAAGAAAAGCGCGACCTCATATTTCGGCGTAAAAACGATTGCCTGTCGCTTGAACGCGATTCCTTAACCTGGTGTTCACCGCATAGCACACGGATGTTGTAAAGTAGAAGAAAAAAAAAAAAACATGAGCGACACGGAGCTTCACTCTACTTAATGAGCTCACGTCGATAATGAGCCCTAATTAATAACCGAGCAAAGCTCCTCCTCGTGGCCAAGTGCACGCCGCTCTCCTGGCTACGCAATTTGCGGCCAGCGTCATTAGTGGCCGGGCAAGATTGTCCCTGCCGTCAGCGATAGCCTCACGTTTACGGCAGTTATGTTAACCGCGCACGGGAAATGAGTTTACTCAATCGCGGCCGAAAGCGACGGAGGAAGTTGACAATCCTAGTTGTTTCTCGCTGGTGAGCCGAAAGATCACGCACGACAAGCAAAGAAATCCGAGAATAGGATTAAACACTTCAAGCTGCATTAGACGATATAAGAAACAGTGCTGTGCTACCTATTGTATTTTTCGAAATTATGGACGTCTTACCAGACAACGGATCGTCAAGTGGTGCCAGCAATATGATCAAGGCGCAGTCGGTTTTCACCTGTCACTTGTTGGGGCGTGCCAGATGACGCCCTTCTTTGGTCTGGCACTTAAGCCGCTAAAGTGTTATCTTTTTTCATGCTTATATTTTCCCGCAATGCGCATGCTTGAACACCCGAGGAACGTTGCCGGGCGTCTGCTTTTCCAGAGAGCTCTCGGATAGCCGGTCACTGCGATGTATGGACCTATATACGCGCTGTTGAGAAACAAGTCCGCCTTTGCCCAGACCACGTGTGGGCACTAAGCGTGCGCAGAAATAACAACCGCGTCAAGTGACACGTCTACGCATGCGCCGCGTTGACAGCAGCGCCACCGCAGCTGCGTGACGTCAGAGCCGCTCGGCGAATCGGCGACGCCGACAGAACGGTACACAAGGGCGGTGCGCGATGTGGCACTCAACGTGACTCAGTTGAACGAGAGAAGCGCGCATGTAGAGTGTTATATCGCAGACTTCGTTTGTAGTTGTAACGGTATGTTCGGCCTTGTCTTTCGCCAAGGTATACCTCCGTGTGCTCTGCGGAAACGTAGATGCTGGACATTATTGTGACTGTAGCTGAGCTCTGGGGCATACCTCAGAGAGCCAGCGAAGGGCAGAGAAAACGTTTCCGTGTACACGGAAATTATTGACAAAGGGCAGCTAGCTTTAGGTCTACTCACTATTCCTTCCAATCAGAGCTCGGCGTTCTGACGTCAGCTCTCGTCTCCTCCTCTCCCCCACTTTCTCGGCGCATAAGCGCCCCTGTGACGACAACCGGGGATTTCTAGACGAACGTTGGTAGATATTATCTTCTAAATAAATAAAAATAAAAATAATAGAGAAGCATGTAGTCCTTGTAGTGTTCGTATATGTTCAGGTGCCTTATCTCATTCTGAATAAGATAGGATGCTTATCTTATGCAGTGAAGTTACTTCCGCGAATTTTATGAAACACGAAAACTCCGGGAACACGCAAAAAAAGACGCGCGTTACCCAAATTAATGGATGTCGCCCACATTTACGCTTGATCGGAACATGTTTGCACCCGCGAAGATCGAAAACAACGTGTGCTCGAGTAGTATTTGGAAGCACTTTCTTAACTTCTGGCCCATCATTGTCCGTAAAACTCGCCAAGGGGGCCCCAGTACAAAAGAGAACTCCATCACCATCCTTCCATCGAGCTTCAATTAGGAGAGACCTCAACGGGATTGCCAGCATCGACAGCTTTGCCACCTCCGACGAGGGGCATGGGAGGCCGCGGTACAATTTGCTGCTTTGACACACTCTTATACAACAAGCTCACAAACGACAGCGTGTCTAGAGAAGGGAACGTTATGGCATTCCTATTTCCCTGTTAAAAAGAAAAAAGTAAGGTTAGCGAGAAGATTAATGCGCCAGAAACTTTTCAGAGAGTTCATTCTACTTTTGGTCTGAGTTGTCTTAAATGAAAAACAACCGACATTTCTCAAAATTTCCAGGGACCAGCACGGGGCCCCCTTACAGCCTGGAGCCCGAGGCTGCAGCGGCCCCCCTTAGCCCGTACCTTAACCCGGTCCCGGCGACCGACATCCTTTGTGTTGCAACTATCATTCCAATCTTCTGCTCGAGCTTTTCGTATTCAAAGTTGCCAGTGCCCAGTTTTAACAATGGCTGTCATTCACATATTTGATAGGTCTCCTTACGATGGAGGACATAAAAAGAAGATATATAGAAATGAACGTTTTCCCTTTGTGAAAAATCACCTCGACATGAATCTGCTGAGGTCAACCTCGCCCCCTCAAACAAGGCTGCGATGAGGTATACTTTGGCTGAAATTGCTTCGCACGCCTGGCTGAAACCTCTGCACGCTGTGCCACTAGGTTGAGCTCAAATTCGTGCCCAAGTGTAGTGTCCAAGCATGATATGCTCAAGGACGTTAAGGAAGGAATTCCTGGCGGTGGACTAAGCACGACTCCATGGAGATTCCGGTCGGAGTATAACAGAAAATTCTAACTGTCACAGCTGAAAAGAAAGACAAACTAGAAATCGCATTCAGTTGATTTTTTTAATTAGCTACTGCCTATTAGACAAAACCAAACAGGTGATACTTCCCAGCTTAGTTCTTCTGCTTCGCGTGTGGTGAGTTGTGCCTCAATGTGCGTCAAGATTTGTCAAGTCGTTGCTCAGTCGGGAGAGATGCCAGCTTCAGATATTCACTTCTATTAGCGTTACGATGATTCCCGATTAATTCCCGAAGCATCAATATACATCCTGTGAAAATGGACAAAAGCTACAGACTCACTTTAGTGCGTGACAGTTGTGACATTCTTACCGTAAGGGGAAGGTTGTCGTGTAGGTATTGGACGCAGTCACTAAGTGCTGCACAAGGACAATCTTCATGGTTTCATTCAGATTCCAAACATGAAACATGCCGCGAAAGTATTTAAGTAATGCAAGAAGAAAGTCATAATCAGAATATGCATGAAATCTTTTTGGGAGACCTACCAGATGTTTCTGAAAGTCAAAACGGAGATTATAACATTTTAATCACTCCGTCCAAAAATCAATGAAGAGAACTCAAACCCAACAGCATGTGCCTACATGTGCTGTACCAAATTCTGTGTGTTTCAACTCGATCAAAGATGAAATTGCAAAGCAAGAGCTGAGCATCCCTAAGTCTTTGACAAAGCTGACCCCAGAAGATTCACGTTGAGGTGTTTCATAAAAGGAAAAAGTGGATTCTGATATATCTTCTTTTTTATGTCGGTCATCGTATTGAGACTAGACCAAATCTGGGTGAACAGCAGTCATTTTAAAACTTGGCATAAGTGAGTTTTGAGTGTAAAAAACTGGAGCAGCGAGGGGAATAAATGCTAGCGACAACATCACGTCTACCGTTTGTAGATATCATTAAATAATAATAATAATAATAATATAAAAATAATGTGTTGCCAGTAGTCAGAAAAGCTGAGGGGTAGGGGCAGATATTTTGTTTTTCCAAGGGGTCCACGTCGCCCCTCTCCACCATCATTTTCAAAAAGATTACACACCGATGGCGCTAGACGAGTGGGCCTGACTAAAGGGCTCATCAGTACACAGGAAAGCCATCCTCGATTTACTGGTGGATTACATAACAAGATCTGGTACCCATCACCTGATTTAGCCTTGACCTACCCCTACCCCTGTAACCTTGACCTACCCCTACCCCTGTACTCCCTTAAGCCTCAGGATAACTCGGCAAAGGAAGCCGATTCCTTGATAAAAATAAATGCATGTTTTAGCTCACTCACTCCGCCGCCCTTTCATCTCCCAAACTCCACGGACCCACTTCTCTTAGTACTTTAAGGCTAAAAACCTTGCAGTAAAACTAACTTGCGAAACTACCCTTTTGCCGATTCGGGCGCATGTGTGTGTGTTTATAAGCACTTCTACAGAAAATACAGGAAAAAAAGGGGAACTTTGATTATGCGCACAAAAAGGTAGCATCATTGGGAACAACATAACAAAGAAGAAAGAAATAAACAATGGCATTTTTTAATAACGTGGGCTCAAATTAAGGCTAAATTTCCTATTTGATAAAATTTAAAATTTAAATAAATTATTTCGTGAGAATAAACTAAACTAAAGAAGTACCAGTCGACAGCACATTAGGTCTACAGGCATAGTATGTAATAAGCAAAAGGTATAATGAATCTCAGAATACAAGGCTCCAAATATGGCACAAAAAGGTCAAAGAAGCGATGTTTGGATTTTTTTTTTTTTTTCCTCTGGCATTAAATGTTCCCAAGTGGTTTAGTTTAAAGTAAAAAGCAGGCCATGCGCCACATATTCACAAGAAACATTCTTGTAAGTGTTTTCGTTTTTACCCATTTATAGCAACTGACAGAACTGGGTACAAAAATCAAGCGGCATAAATGTAGCATTTCACCTAAATGCACTTAATACTTTTAGTAGAAAAAGTAATATTTCTACAAAATTTTTAAAAGCTTGTTTATTGCGGAAATGGGGCTATAATATATTCTTTTTTTTTAGTACAAATTGAAATACCTACCCCGACAGACGTGTTCGATTTAAAATGCAACCCCTCTACAAAAAATCGTCAGTTCGAGAAATTCGGGATATACATAGTTTTACAGACAAACCAACTATAGAGTTCCCTAAGTAGCCGAATGAAGTATCAACGTTACGGACTTTGTTTCATTTCATCTAAGGCATTGAAATAAATAAATTAACCTACGGTTAATCAATCAATGCATAAATCAGTTAGAGTTGAACCTGGCTTCCCGTACTCAGAGAAAACTCCTCTAAACGTTTGACTAGATATATGCTGTTCAGCTTCCTGCTGGAAAATATTCCTTGTTATTAACGCTTTTTTTTTCTTCGTTTCCCGAGACACATCCTACGGTAAGGAGTTGAGTAACCAGTAAAACAACGCGCAGTTTTTTTTTTTATGTCCCGTTTTTTTTTTTAATATTTGCATGACATAAATCTGTCTAGTTAAATAACCACATACATATATTTGACACTTTTCAATTACTCGAAAAGTACTTAGTAGCTGGCAACTTGACATCCGAAAAAAATGTGTATACATTGTTTTATGTCCTCCCCTCACTTCTGCTGTCTGCCCATGGCATTTGAATGTATGAAAAACAAACGAATAAATTAAATTAAATAGCTTCATTAAAACGTACTGCTCCTGAGTCGCTGAGGCTATACGAATTTCAGCAATTGCGTTTCCCAAATGTATAGCGTTATATTCATAAATTTATAACTCCTATCTGTCTCCGCATATGACCGATTAACCGATTAATTAATCGATTAAAGGCCACCGATTAATTGGCTAAAATATTGATCAAGGCAGATTCCTAATTGTATCGAACTTTCTAGTTCACTCACGAGGGCTCGGTTGAAAATAAAGTTGTGAAATTAATCGAATAAAATAGTGATTAATAATTAGTTGGGTTACTACTGCATTAATCGATAACCCAGTGATTAGTCGATTATTGCAGTAATCACCCGACTAATTTTTGAACCAATTAAGTGGTCGAAAGAGAACCATTCTGTGGAGTTGTGTCGCTGTCAAACGCAACATCAGGAATTTAAGCACTGGAGAGATTTCTACTCCAATACGAGTATTCTGTCTTATTGGCGTTGCTTAATTTTCCATGTTGCTATCCTACGGCAAGGGAGACAAGTGATCAGTAAAGCAGCGCGCCTCGTTTCTTGCGAGCCTTTAAATCCACTGACTTATGTCTGAATCAAGATATCCGAATTCCAGTGTGTTCCCCAAATGTATCATGTTATGGTTATACTTCTGCAATACTTTTAACAATCCTGTTATCGTCCACGTTAGACCGATTAACCTATTAATGAGTTCAATAAAGGTAATCTGACACTATGGCATATGTGCCATAGGCAGCCATACTAAAGGCACTGGGCCGATGGTTCGAGGCTCATGAATTCGAGACGTTTGCACAATGTAACGCATGAAATGGATACAAGCGGTGTTTGACAGTTCATTTCGACCTCGAGTCCAGTCAACTAGTCGGTGCGCAGATGCTCGACATTACCAGAGATCACGTTTTGATTCCATTGCGAGGCCCCATGTAGCGTCTAAACGTTCTTGACGGTACAGACGCACATAACCATCGATCCTATGGCCATTAGCGTTTGTGAAGGTTGTTTGGCCACAGCGCGGCGTTGTACACGGGAAAGTCGACTTTACGGGGGCAAGTACTATGGTCTCCAAAGGCGTCGGAAGTGTCCGAGAGTGGTGCGTGTGTGGGCAGGGGGGATCTTCTTCCCCATCTGAATTGTTTACAAGAAATGTCCAAAACGTCAGAAGAGGGGGAAAGGGGAGGGGGGGCGGCGATGCCCCCCCCCCCTCCGTCATTTTGCTCACGCCACTGCTGTGGTCCATACGAAAAGTTCCTGAGGAACAAAACGTATTCATGAAAATAACGAAACTTTTATTTTGCTATGAGCTATGAGTCTCATCCTATTACAAAACTCGGGAATGTTAAGTTTCTTCCATATGCGTCATACATTCAAAATTCATCAAAAGTGGTGTTTAGGACCGAATCCAATCAAACATGTCTGGCGGTTCCTGGTGTTTCTGGTGGTTATTAATTGACATCCAAATACTATCGCCTCTTCTGGAATATATTATGAATTAAGCAGTTGTTAAGCAAATTTGTTTTTTTTTTTTTTGCAGTTTTGCGAATAATGTTTTAGAGATGGCAGGGCGATAAGCGCTTGTCCCTTGCGCTTTTTTTTAATATATACTCTATATAAAGTTTTATTAACGCAGATTCTTTTTCATAATTGAAACTAATCAACGAAATCGAGAAAAAGCTGTACGGGTAAAGAACGCCTTCTCGCCTGCCGTTGACGTACGATCGAAAGTGACGGTTCCCCGGCGAAGCACTACCTTTTCCTTACCGCCATTATTATACGGCGAAAGTTAAGCTGCCAGCTTTTTAAGCCACCAGGTGGCAGTGAATCTCGGGAAAAGGCCTGTTCCCGAGGTACGAAGACGCACCACCGCTGACGACCGCTCGCCTTTCAAAACGCCACAAAAAATCGTGACATCTGTTTACGGAACTTCGCGCGTCTCCTTTTGTACACTACATCCGGGGCGCCCCGAAGAAGGCTGGCTGTCACTGCGTACCCCTGCGTCCCGCGGCATTAAACATTCATTAGTCAGAAGAAAAAGCGGCCGTCCTATTATCTGCGCCGATACTAATAGGCACCGAAGGCACCTCCACCGGAACGCCGGCCAGGGGGTCGGGCTTAGCGGAATTAATCTCCTCGAGCACCGATGAAGAGCGTGTCTCGTTTCGGGGGTTTGAATTAAGAGAGATGCGCGCCGGCAGTGTTTTGTTTCTACTTTCTCGGACAAGAATAGCGTATCCGGGGTTTAGGGGGCAGCCCCCTTTGTATGTGTATGTGTGTGTGTGTGTGTGTGCAAAGGCGGAGGGGGGGGGGGGGGGGAGAGAGTGGGGTTCGAGGGTTTGAACGAGTTATAAAATTTCGACGACGCTGATCAGTGCATCCCTTGATGCGGTCAGCTTCTACCATCTCTCGAATTTAACATTTCAATTAAATTTAATAGGAGCTTTTTTGTTTCTTTTCGGTTTTCACCAGGCGAAGGTTTGCGTTTGTACGTTTTATGAGAGGGCCATGAAACGTATAAGCGTTGTTTTTGGTATGCTTGTTTGTTTTGAAATACTTCGTAAAAGTACCATGCCTTCCGTGGCTTTAGTTGTCTAGATCACCATAGAGTAAGTATACTGCAGCCTTTTACTTCAGTTGCCACTATCCGCAATTTTCTAAACATTGCTAATGCTGCGTTTTATAAAAAAAAACAGTTTAGCGCAAGCTCTGCGGCAGGCACTTTGGACGGACTGTAGTAAAATGTAAAGGTGTTGTTTGGATGCTAGTTCACTAGTGCCTAATTCAATTTTCTGTCTTGTAGAAAGAGAACAAAATCGAAGAGGTCTCAGATGTATTACATTTGTCCCAATGTATATCCCACTTTAATCAATATAAAAAAAAATATTGTAATTTTTTTTTTATCTCTCTAGAGCACAGATTTGTCTTCCATAAAAAACAAAGCCATATGTAATTCGCAAGTGCCAACTAGGGTGTCGCCGCTCTGCCGGCCAGCCGCAAAAACGAAAAGAGGGGTATTGTTTTGTTGTGGGCTCGCAAGGTAGGTGACGGAGGCTCACAAACACCACCAGAACTAATATTACGCGGCAATAGTATTCAATAAATGGGCAACGTGATGTCCTACTAAACCCCACGCGGCAAAAAACGTCGAAGAAAGCACGTCCTGCGTCCGCTCGTCACCGGATCCGCAGCTCGATGGTGATCGTTCGGTCGACCCAATGGCATGGTTTCCCCCTCGAAGACGCTTCGCTGCTTCGCTCCTACTTGACACTGAGAACGGCTCCTTCGTGGTCTGTGTGTGCTCGATGATTGGAGGATCCTCATGGAGCTGTTTTCGGTCGTTACAGTGGCCGAGCGTAAAAGTCGATGTTATCATCATCGGTGCTCCCCGCTTGCCGAGATACCACTAGCCCTAAACGGACGTTATCACGATCGACGGATGGTCAACAAGTGCCCCCATGTAGAATCTGAAGATCAATTCTGACAACGAAGGTGAATTACGCGTTGCTTTATTTTGAATATAACAAATGTAAGTACACTATGTGCACTAGGGAGACTTAATCGCGGTTTTTTGTGCGCGCGCATACCTAACGACTCTGCCAACTCTGCTCCATCGCTTTTGTCGGAAAACATTTGCACGGTTACCTCTGCAGCTGACCTGCTTCTTCGAATGCAATTCGCGATTGACGGCGTTGTTTTATTAGGGTATGTTTTTATTGTTTAAAGGAATGTATAACGTGTTGGTCGAAGTGCCATCGCTGCTAACGTCTTGAGTTCGCTCGATTCTGAGCATAGCATAAATAACCCCCTAATGAGTTGAATATATGCTGTTTGACTTCCATTAAAGTATTACAGATTTTGAAATTGATTCCTCGTTATTTTTGGATCAGTGTAAAAGAATTTCATATGAGTGCACTGCTTGATCGTGCGTTATGCACATAACGTTTTTGGTACCGAGCAAAATGTACGCGAAGGATTCAGAGCTTCTGTAGAGCTGATCGTTCTTGCAAAGTGGCAATGTAGCGACCCAATTTCGGTCCCCCGTATTGTAATATGAGCATAAACAAAATAAAGTAGATTTAAATTATGTTCGTCAAACTGAAATTTTCTTACCCGTTTGTCTGGTTCGTTGTTCCCGAACGCTTTTCGGCGCTTATCCAAGCAGGGCAAATAATCAGGTTCCTTAGCTCCTCTCGTAAAATGTCTCCGACCGCTTGTCATCTTCTGTATACCGCTTCTGCGGTGCTTGTTGGCGATTAACGCTTACCACTTAAAACAAATAGTGACCTAAAATGAATCCCGTTTAACGCAGCGGCGCCTCGCTTAGTGTTTAAACAAAAATCGACTGCCCATCGCATCACACTTTGTGTTGGAAGACTGGTCTTGCTGAAACGCAGTGCCCACGGGCGAAGCGATTACCCTTTCGACCGTGCCGCTGCCGACGTTTTTCATCCTTGCGTTGCGTGGCCTGCAGCTACAAGGTATTTTCAAATGTCTGACTATACCGATCCCCCTCTTCACCGACATCTTTGATTTCCGCAGTGCCCCCCCCCCCCCCCCCTATTCGCTGAAACTTGCGAATTTCTTTAAGACAAATACAAATCACAGCGCAAGATATTGAGGCTATTGAGACAAAGATTTTAATACGCTCTTCACTGAAGGCAATCAGTATCCTGAGGGGCCGCCAGTTCAGCTGTAAACCTCAAGCGCGAGTTATATTTCTGCTAACTTGGTCTTTCATGCCCCCCTCCTCCTTTTCTGATCTATTCAGCTCAGACTTGCGCCCGTTACTTCAAAAAAGTAATTAATTACAGTTACAATTACTTGGCCTAAAAAGTAATAGATTACCGTTACAAATTACTCCCCGTAAAAAAGTAATCGATTAATTACTTCATTACTTTACTCGATTACTTTTGCGTTACTCCGAAGAAACACGAAAAAGACACACTGTATACTGCGTGTTTTAGGGGGAAACTTTTGGGCCCCATCAAAATTAAAACTAAAATAAACACATTCATTACTTTCTACCCAATATTTTTGGTTAACAATTTTAGGAGAACGAATTCATAAAGTTTTAAAGGACTTGAACAGGTATTGGAGATAAACAAGCCTTGCGGTGTCCAACCGGGACAGAGCTAAATCCCATGAACTTGCGACGAATGCACTTGGGCGATGGAGGCACGCACACCATTCGAATTAATCGGCGAGCTTCAAAACACGATTCCCTTGAAGACGTGGTTTTTCTATGCTTGCTGCATGTTGCTTAAATAGGGATGGTTTATCTACTAAAACGGACTGGCTGTGAGACCAAGATGCGGTGCTTGCGTCTAGGTACATTTCAAAGACTCCCGCTCGATGAAGGCTGTTATCCTACCGAATGACCCACTTGATCTTCTTTCTTGATCACCAAACGTATCAAAACCAAAATGTAACACGAAATATAAGGGCACAATCTTACAGCTGAACTGATTTTGCCGTATAGAAATTATTAAAAAAAAAAAAAAACAATTTTCAGTAAACAGCAGGCTTCCACGTCTCTCACACGTTTACAGGCGGCTTCTCAACTCCAGTGACCAAGTGAGTCACTGTTTATTCTCAGAAAACTCGGGCTGTGTTCCCTTTTCTTAAATTTTCGGTCTAAGTTTCCGCAGGCGCAATCCGCTGACGAGAACCCCAGCAATCTCGTTTCTAAGAATATGGGTTCAGCTTCGAAGTACCAAGCCGTTTTGGCTGTGCTCCCCGGCCAGCTTATTGCCTGCTGTCGAATGGCACACCGCTTAGACTGGCAGCAGGTTTGATGCTACGTTTTTTTCTGTTCCAATGAACTGCTCCCATCGCACCCCTCGTGGTTCTGCTTTACGCATCCGCTAGTGCGAAGTGACAGAAGCCGCCACATAGCTCGTTGGTTCAGCCAGTAGCTTTCACAGCGCTGTCAAGGATGAGCAGGGTCGAGCTCTCATTAGAGCTTTTTCTGTGTTTGCGGGGTGGGCCTGCGTATTGACAGAAACATCGACAAGCAAAGGACGGTTTCGTGTAACAACGAAAAAAAAAAATTTGTTTTCGGGAGACAAGGCGCGGAGGGGTGGGGGAGGAAGAACGGTAGAGGGGGAAGGGGGGGGGGGGGGAGAGAGGAAGGGAGCGGACATATGCACCACGGTCACTGTGTCCATGGTCCTCCTCGACACGAACCCCGCGCGACGGTTTTATGGTTCATTCGTTTTCTGCTCTTTTGTACGCTCGACGCAGTCTGTTCGTTTTCCAAGAAGTGGAAGACTGTTGCCTTCGTTTGGGCAGTCGAATCCTCCCAGCCTGGCTGACCGTACGAACGAGTCCAGAAACGGGCTCTGGCTGGACTGTCGTGCTTTCCGTGAATTCCTTCCCTTTCCCTCACCAGCACCTCACCAGCGTTTTTTTTTTTTTTTTTTTTTCGTCTTCCTCTTAGGAGCGTCTTGTGTTACCATGCTAAAAGCGCGAAGGCCGTTGCATCACTCTTCCACTCTATTTCTTCCTTTGATGGGACGGAAGAATTGTAACGAGTAATTTCGGTAATTAGTTACTGCCAAATTAATGAGATTACATTACAAATTACATTTAAAAAAAAAAACTAACAGAATAATTACTAAATTACAAGAAACGTAATTAATTACAAGGAATCCCGTTACTTGTAACAGATTACTTCCAAGTCTGATTTTTCAGCTCTGTCATCCCTCTGACAGTATTCGGGTGCATTGAAACCAGGGTGAAGAACAAAAATCGAGATGATTTAAATCGTGATTTTAATAACACCAATTTTACTGCGATGGTTTAAATCAAAACTTTCCCTCGCAAATAATTCCCAAAATATAGTTTTTCTTGGAGTTTGTCTCTCATTTGATGCTTTCTATGTGCATTTGTTTCGTATCTAAATCAAATGATCATCAAGCAACAAAGATTGTAGCAGACTAAACAGTTGCAAAAAACAGTGCTCTTCTGAGCGAATCGGAACGTCGAGTTTTCTTCCTACCGTCCACCTCGTTTGTCAGTTATGTGGCGTTTTATTGAAGTCAAATCATAACGCGAAAGAAACGAAAACAATAAAAGTAATGCCAAAGCAAATCAAAACGTCAAAAAACGTACTGAATTTGTTTACTGGCTAAAATAATTCAACTGATACTTTTTTTGTTATAGTATGGCAGGATCTACACCATAGAAAGGCTATTACTTCAAGTGCAATTTAGATGCAGAGTAATTAGTTCGTCCGCATTGTTTTTAATTGGTCAATGTATCTGCCATGTTTAAATATACAACCAGCGATAAATAATTTTTTTTTCTAGCTACAGCTAATTTTTTCTAGCTAATTTAAATAAAATACATCCCATTTAAATCCAATAAATCTGACTTGAATCAAATAAATCTTATTTATTTAAGAAAACATTCAAATCATTATTTCTTCGTATTCTGTTTGAAACTGATAACGCAGTGTGATCTTTTCGAAACGTGGCCTGCATTCGATGTTCTCGATCTACATGAAAAACAAAAACAAAAGCATTAAGTTTTAATCGAATATGTTATAAAGTTTACAGGCTAAAATCTCTCTTTTTTAATCGGCCTTATGGAGAAATAATTTCACTGTTCAAATAACTTAACTACTCAAAGCGCTTTTAGTTATTTTTTTATATTGAACCTTTAACGTGAGTGCTACCGGATATCCCAAGGATGTCAGTACATGCATCCTTCGCTGTCATCAGAATGTGAGTGAAGGTTTACAGATGATTTCCCACCCAGGTATCGTATACACCTGAACGCGCGTGTCGAAACAAACTGGCGTCGGTTCGTTGACGTCGAAGATCAACCGATTTCAGCGACAAACAACAACAACACCGTCTCTGGTCAATCTGCACTTCGAAGCTCGAGATGCTATCTGCCGTTTCTCACTAGCCCTTCGCGACCTTCGCGTCACTTTCCATGCCCAATATATCCCAACTGTCACTCCGAACACGGGGAGGTAACGTCGGAGATGATGTTGAATGAGCATATTCGAGGATCGAAATTTCCGAATGTGCTCATTCGAGGGAAGCAAAGGTTTCTGTGTACGACTACATACTCCGCTTCCCCTTACCACGAACCGCTGAGGACCGTACGAGCCATCGAAGGCCAATCCAATGGCGTCCGAGAGTCACGTGACCGTCGGGAGGGGCTTAGCGACGGCGTCGTCACGTGATACGTTCATGGCCCCGGATTGGCTGGGATGGCTCGTAGCATCCACTACGGTCCAACCAACGTAAGGTAAAACTGAGTGTACGTACAAGCTCCCCCCCACCTCTTCACATGGCAGACACGCAGTCCTTCGATGGTGTCTCTGGCACGCAGCATTAAAAAAAAAAAGTATAAACCGGAAAAAAAATGAGTGTATAGTGTATGTTCCGTGTCGCAGAATCCGGATCGGATTCGTGTTGGCAAACAGTTAGCAATAGAAGAGAAGTACAAAGAACGAAACGTCTCTTTCTACCTATTTCGTCCCTGTTGAATGTTGCGAAGTCTGTTTTCTCGATCGACTTATATCCCCATAACTTAACATCCGTCCAATATCGAAAGGGTTATGGCCGAACCGAAAAATAAAGTTTTGATTTTTTGCATTATATATACGTATATGTACTTTTTTTTTTTTTTTAGCTGAGGTTAATGAGACCGTTTTGATGTTTATATGCGTTGCTGCTGCTGTTGTTTTTGTGTTGTATTTTTTTAGGGGGAGGAAAAAGGGGGGGCGCGGCGGGGGGGGGGGGGGGAGCGTTCATGTCAGCTTCTAAGCCGCCCTAAATGCGACCGATTTCATGTGTTTTCAAATTTTCGAGGCAGAGGTGACACAGCTTCAACTTGTCACCCGACGTGCCGTTTGGTGACAAGTCGGCGAGTGTCATATTCCGTGGGGTTGATCCCTCAGGAACCAAAATGAGTAAAATATAAAAAGGGGGGACGTTGATTGCGCTTCAGATTTAATTAACTAATGGGACATGGGTGGCGACATCTATCAAGCCGACTTGATTCTCGCGCGTATAGGTCCTCTGCGCGATACACGAGTTGTGCTCCTTTTCACCGACAGCGACGACGTCTCTGTCCGACTCGATTAATTACCGTGTCGTCACGCGATCCGCGTCACGAACAGGTTTGGAAAATGGCGTTTGAAACGACGCCAAGTCGCGAATGGGAGTTGCAAAACTTGCTATAGCATCAAATAGAATTGTCGTAGCGTCACCTCAGGTTTTTGATAGCGCTTGATTGAACCGAAAACACGACCACCTCTCATGCAAGGCTAATTCGTTTCACACGCACAAGAGCCTACGGAAAGGGGAGCTTAAACTCGGTCCGTTCAAGATGGGAGGAAATGTTAATACTGCATATGTAGGGCAACAGCGCAGCGATAGGGTCAGTGTGCCACGGAAATCGGAACCACCTGTTAGATGCATCGTAACTCTTTCCTGTCGTGCTCCTCCTATACAACCTTCCTGCCATTTAGAGTTTCATTTTGTATGCCTCTTGTTTCGTGCAGAAGCAAACTTTTTGGGCAGACCTTACATTTGATGCAACCTTATAGGACCGCACCCATGATCTATACGAAGATATGCATGTGTGCTCGATCACAACTTGGACTGCCGCTGGGACACATCGTATACTGCCCGAACGAGCCTCAACCAATAAATAAGATAGCATCAATGAATAAGAGAAAGGTCTGGTAGCTTCTAAACATAATTAGGAAGGTTTTCACGCGACAGGAGACGGCCACCCAAACTCTTGACTCGAACCCATGGAAAGCAACTTCTCCGCCCCTGGCCGTTCGACCAGATGTGCCGTAAGATTCGGCAAAAAATCCTCCGGTATGCATACTTCTTCATCACGATCACTGACCCCTCAACCTGGGCATATTTGCTCTTGTTTTCGCTTTCACGGCCAGTGACAGCAAACCCAGACTCTCGTCGGCCCTTCAGAACACAAGCACCTAAAACTGCGCCCTTTTGAAACACCAAAATTCCAGCCTCTGGACGGGAACGTGCAGTCTCTATAACCGGAGCAAGCAACAGTTGCCATTCAAGCGCCGGACGACGTTCAAAACTCGGTGGTTCGAACCGTTTGTCGAGAGGTCGGTCGCGAGAAGGCGAGCAAGCAAGCAAGCAACACATCGTCGTCGGCAACGAGTGCCGGCCACCCAAGCTGACGACCCCGAGACGCAGACGCACGTCCGCGGTGGTCAGCTTGGACGGGGGTGGCGAAACGCCGCGAGGAGCGTAATCCAAGTCGCCTCACCTGGGATGGAGACGAGTAGCCGAACTGGGCGTAGGACATGGCCAGAGCTAGCGCTGCCCCGGCGCCAACGGTCGCGGGGGTGGGGAAGGTGGTCGGGGTGCGCTGGAGACGACCGGCCGGCGTTGCTAGTCCACTAGCCGCCGGCGGCTCGACACATGGGCCGACTCGGGAGTGACAGCTGCCCGCGCACGCACCGCTTTCCGACTTGGCTCACCGTCGCTGGTGCGCGGAACGCGCGTGGTGGCAAAAGTCCGAGCACGCGCAGCGGCGCCGCTACGTCCGACGCACGGTTCCTCTCCCGCTAGCGCAGGGGGCATTAAAATTGCGGCGCCGGGGCCTACGCGGCGTGTCCCCGGGGGAGGGGCTTGGAGGAGCTCCGCCCAGTTCGGCTTGACTGGCAGCAGCCTCCCGACGCGCTCGCTCGCCGTTCCATCGCTCGCTTCGTTCCCCCGCAGCAAAACCCACCCCACCCCCCCAGCCTCCCTTCCTCCAGGCAGGCGAACAAGTGTTGTGACATCGGCTAGATCAACGCTGGTAATGTGTGCTGCGCCTTACTGTTGTTGTTGTCGTTCCGTTTGCGCGGCACTATTTTTTTTTCGTTTTTTTCTTTCTTTGGGTGTTTGATTTTCTGCGACAAGGCAGATTACGTGTGTTGCGAAGCCATTTCAATCAGTGAAGCTCAACTGTGAGTGCGCGCGCGCGGTGGGGGAGGGACCTGCACTCTGAAGGACGCGCGCGACGCGTCTGGGGTTTGCGCCGTGGCTCAACTCGCCGCTCCAAAAACCCGCCCCCCCTCTCCACCCCCTCGCCCCCAACTCTTTTTAATCCAGACGCTCCAGAACTTGCAATTGTTGCCCGGCTGAGGGGCGTCGAGCAGCGAGCACTCGTGGGCCCTCCTAACAAGAAAGAACTTGCCAGACTGATTACGCGAGAATAATCCTGCCTTTGGCTTCGACCAGTTTCGAGGACGTATGAGGCTGGCCTGCTGCGCTTCAAACCGCGCGTCCGCTCCGAACAATGGCTGTCGGTCAAGCGCCCGAGAGGCCATAACGAATCATGGCTGCTCATGTGGTCGACAATGACCGTTACAGAGCACCCTCGGCCGTAATGGTTTGTTGAACAACGAACGGTTGAGATTTCTGAATTGGTACGGCGTTTGCAGTGCAATGCGCGATCTTCAATCTCGGCAGAGGAAAATGAACACGATATGGAAAATGAAGGGGCGCTTTTTTGGTTATTCCTGCACATGTATGACATGTGCTTGTCAGAAATCTCGTCGGCCGTACATATCGATACACCTATGACGCCGTCCCAAAATGAAGCAATATGCAGTGCATATGGTACCCGACTATTATGCGACTGTATGCGGTGGAATTGCCCGTTTTTAATTATATACTAGGCGTTCGCAAGTACGGCCTCTGCGCGACGTCACTTTGCTGCCGGTGCGCGTAGATCAGAGGTCTCAAACTCAGTTCAAATCAAATCAAATCAAGTATATTTCGAGAACCTTGCGCGAAAGCCCGCACAGAAAGTTGTTAAAAACAGTTTGACTAAGTATGGGATCCCTTTACACTGGCAGCAGCAACAAATCAAGAACGAATTAAAGTTATACAATGCAAAAAAGTACAAACGAGTTGAGTGTGGGGGCCAGATAGCCCACACACCGCAGAGTCGAGGGCCAACGTAAGACAGAAAAGGGGGGTAAAATACTTTATAAAGAAGGAACCTCGTGCGCTCTGATTTTCGTAAACTCGCACATTCTCCAGTGACATTTTTAACTTTGATTTGTTTAAAGGACTACTTTGGGCCCTTACCTGTTGTGATATCAAAAGTTGGATTGGCGCCGCCCCGCCAACGTACTGGGAGTTCTTTAATAGTACAAGAGATCAGTCACACTGCCGTTCCCGTAGCTCAATTCACTCGGAAATTAACCAAACTACCAGGTCTCGGGAAAAATTTTTTTTTTTTTTCATTTTACAGTGTATGTTTTTCTGTAAATTTTAATAGCAGCGATCTAAAAAAAAATACTTGTATTTAATTGTAATATTTTGTGAAGGCGAGAATAGTAGAGGAATTGCCGTATAGGTGACTAACATGTCAAAAAGCTGGAAAGCAAAAAATTAAACCGAACACGAAGCCAATAAAAACTGTAAGAGCAGAGCTATCTTTCGAGCGGAAATGAATCCACGACATGAGATAATTATGGCGTATATGTCATTTCTAGCTCTCGAGAACTGGCGCTCGCAGCCGGTTGCTTACGGGCCGTGTCTCAGCGAGTGGCGGGCCGCATGCGGCCCGCGGGGTGTGTGTTTGAGACCCCTGGCGTAGATCGACTGATAGTCAAGTTTTAGTCTTACTAAAGGCATGCCCTCGGTTTCCCGACAAGCGCCCAAACAAAGAGCGTTTTCATTCCACGGTGTTGCTCGCAAACGTCTATGGTTATTCATCGCAATCACACAAATATTGTAAATGGAGAAACTGGCAGTAAATAGTTCACTGAGCCTCGTGTTGTGTCCGCATACCTGCCACGTTTTTTTCATGTCCCGTCGAAACATTCAAAATAACGGAGAGCAGAAGATTCGCAACAGAATATTAAGTTGGGCTAGTTGGTTGTTCGTGACTGGAAGGAAGCGCCGAAAGACGGGGACAAAAAAAGTAGGTAACAACGACACGTGGCCGGCGCCGAAAGACGGCGCCACGTGTCGATGTTACCTACTTCTTTTGTCCCCGTCTTTCGGCGCTTCCTTCCAGTCAGAAGATTCGGCTTCATTTTGTCAGTCAGCTATACACACAATTTAGCGGAAGCCGCACCACAACACCAACACCGCATTTCGGCGTGACGTTTCCTCCGGTGAAACCCATCGGAAGCTTATGACCTCGTTCGAAGGAGCGAGTAGCTCTCATTATTATCCCCCCGATCCAACCATCACTCCCAAAGTCGGCGGTGCACGGGGTTCGGATTCTCATAAATGTCGCTGTCGTAGATGATTTGTTCGTCGCGATAAATCTCTGACGCGTCTGTAGAACACTCGCGTTGACGTCGGCCTTTGTATAGACGAGGCGCAGGGAGAGACGTTGAGTGTCCGGGGACCGGGACTTCCGAACACAGCGAGTCATTTGTCCTTCCTCGCAAGACTATGGAGGTTGCTGACCCGCTGCAGGGTATACGTGTCCCGAGAGTATTCGCAACTCCAACGGCTTGCACGTAATCCCTCTTCCTCTGTTTCACATTTCGGCCGCGAGTCCGCGCCAGTTTTTGCTACATGCTCGGATAGTCGGAAGCTCCTCGCTTCTCTCCTTCGAGCATTTTCCGCTGGGTGGCGTCGCCTCCTCTGGAGTTGGGAAGAAAGAATATGCCTGATATGACTCCGCTGCTTCGCGACGAGAATAGAGTTTTTGTAAACGGTTCCGATACCTCCGATAGCGATACCCGATGACGATATGATACATGCGCAAAGGCGTCGGCGGAGTATCGGGTATCGTCTTTGGAGTGATCGAAACGCGGCATACGGGCGAAGTAGGGGATGTCCCGGTGAGTAGCATTCGAATTATAACGACACTGTTAGCGCGAACACCATATCTGGGCTTTTTCTGCATTTTACTCAGACATGCCACTGATGAGAATAACATTTTACCGCTTAGGTTTCTGCCCCAAAATGAGCATCTTTCCACGGCACTATAGTAGGTTACAAGTCAACAAGGTAGCGGCAAATGCCCCTCAAAGGGAATCATATATCTCTCCGCCACCTCCGCATCCAATTGCGTCCCATCGTTTCTGTGACGTTGCGGCCAACGCGCGAGGAGGGTGGTGCCTTTCTGTACAAATTTGCTTTATCTCTCGACTTTGACTTAGCATTGTGGAAGCCACGAGAGGGAGATTAAGTCTTCCCCCTTCCGATAGAAACAAAGACGACTTTCGGGGATTAGCTTCCCCCTCCGATTGATACAAAGGCTGCTTTCAGGGGCTCGGTTCCTTCTCCGATGAATACAAAGGTCGCTTTCTTAAAAAGTGGGGGTCGGAGATAAGTTGGCACCACTCTGTGGCCATTATCTATCCATTGAAGCGGAACAAGGAGCGTTTCCAGTGAACTCTTCTTTCGATTGCGGAGGGATTTGAAACCGGCGCACCACGCTTGTGGGAGGAGCTTCTCCTACCTTCTTAACTTGTAACCGACTATAAGTAGTGTTTGATGACAGCCCTTCAATTTCAAGAGAAAACCAGAAAAACAAATCGCTTGTTTGCGTTAACGATGTCGCGAAGGGTACAAAAAAACGTAAGCAAACAGCCCTTTCCGAATGAGCCCCAAGGCTCTCGCCTTCACTCAAAGAAGACTTGGATCGAGAAAAAGCAAAAAAAAAAAATAAGAAATAAAACTTTTGTATCCGTGTTTCGAACCGAATTTCCAAGGGACTGTAGTGTCGGTCCAAAGGGTATCGAGCTTTTCCGCTTACCCTCGTCCTCAGCTATCAAACATAGTTCACATATTCGCCAAGGGGGGACTAAAAATAGCGAGACCTTATTACATCTGGAACGAGAAAAAAAAAATATATAAGAGGTTAAACAAGAAGGATTGACAGTCGTGATAAAAACCGTAACACCTTCCAGTTGCCCAGCACGGGAAATACGATGTTTCCCTCCTTACCGGAAATTTGACGGTTTAAGTTGACGACTACAGGGAGGAGTGTATATATACAGTATATAAAGAAAATTGCATTTGCTTTATACAAATAAAATTATATCACTCTAAAAAAAAAAATGACCGTGCGTCTGCTTTTTCAAAGGCCAGTCAAAAAGCCTATTGTGCGTTTTAGTATATAGTTCCGGTAACTCCGATAACGATATCCACACTCGGCGAATGACACTAAAAAATAAAGTGTACGATGTGATACTGAACATGACGTCAGCACCTGAAACGTCTTGCTCAGTGACCCATCAAGGTCTCATTTCTTTTTCGCTTAAACATGTTTCTGGTGTAGATCGCACGTGATTGACCCTCCCGGTGCTCTGCGGCAAAGTATAGACGCACCATCTAGCATTCTTTATACCACGTGGAACTGGCGTGTTGAGTTCGAAGGTTTTTAAACTCCCTTTCGAAGTCAGATAGTTAACTTGCTAGTGTCCCTCGTAAAACGGCGCGTAACACTCGCTAGGTTCTAACACCAAACTAAAAAAACGGTCGATTTTATTTTTCGGTGTATTTCCTCGCAACACTCCGGTGCATGCGGGAAAGCAACCAACCTCCGATCCCCTACCTCCCCCCCGTGCCGAAGAAATGCTCGCGCACGCGCGTGCACCGGGTCTTCTATCGAACATCGACTATTAGCGGCGAGAAGTTTTGGTGGCGCCCTCCTGTGGTTCCCCCTTGTGACGTCATTACCTTGCAAACAACAAGTTCGATGGTGTTTGTAAATAGCATGGTGGAAGCTCGAAATCATTGCGCTCTCAAAGGAACACTGCCAACACCGTCAAAATTAAAGTTCTTTCATTCCTCTTATTTCCGTCGATGATAAATCCCCTTTCCGACGTCATAGTCAGCGTTCGGCCAATCGTGGAAGGCCGACCACAGCGACGCTTTTGATCGCGCACGGGGCTAATATATACTGACCAACCCAAATCTCTGACGTCATACCACAGCGATGACGCTGCTGATGGCACTGCGCATGCGCAGACGTTTCATCTCACGCTAATCTGGTTTCTGCGCACGCCCAGAGCCCACACCCGGTGTGGGCAAATTAACGCGGGTTCTTTGTCAACAGCGTGTTGGTTTATAATTTTCCGGTGAAAGCTAGGGATAAAAGGAAAAACAAATGAATGCCGCATTAGTCACTGTGAAAGGAAAATTTAGGGAGGAGCATTTGGTTTTGTACTGTCCAATGTTTATGTATTTTGCATAGTTAACGCTCTAATTAGAAAAAAAAAACAGTTCCAATTAGAAACTTGGCATTATTGCAATGTACCGACTCGGTTAATTTTAGAAAGACTTGAAGCACGTGGGAAGCAATGAGGTGTGCAAAACGTACCGTTTGTGCTACATGCGAAAAACGTAAATTGCGCGAGTGCGTCGACGTCGGATGCATTTTCGGATCGCAGAAAAATCGAAGCATGAGCTTCTAAAGTTTGTTGAAATGATTGATTTAACGGTTTTCTATGATTTCCAGCATGCAACTGTGTATTTATTTTCTTACTTGTGCAAAAGTTGATTCCGCAAAACTTATTAACCTAAGCGCTATGAACTTCAATAAATAGTTTCCTCGAGAGGGACTAATGCGTACCAGTGCAAAAGCAAATTAATACTTCAAATTGTTTTTTTTTGGGGGGGGGGGGGCTTATATTACGGACAAATGTAATGTTACGGCGAAGCCTAGCCCAGATCTATATTGTTGACCTAACATTCTCCATTTCACGAAAAACTAAACAATTTTTCTTTAAAAAATAAAAAAAAACGGTGTAAGTCTTCTTTTCTTTTTTCATTAAGAAGTTTTTTAGGGGCATTGTTAGAGTTCGGCTATTCCCATCACCGCAGTGGTTGGACACTAGCCACTACCCGAGTGTCCGCCGAGGCATTGATTGTTACTATAGCCGAAGTCGAGTGCTCACGCAGTTCTCGTGTCCAATTCATGAGCCGCGTTCGACTCTCATCAGATGAGTGGTCTCGATCCCACAATTACGTCATCAAGCTTTGCGAAGGCGAGACTGAAAGAACCCCTTTTATCCTCGCAATTTCACCCCGGCAAGGAAGCTTAATCTGAATCAGTGGCGGTCTGTGCGAGTATACTTCGGTCAGATATCCAGTACGCCTCTGCAAAGTTATGAACATTCCAACCCGATATCGTTTCATGAACCAAGAAATATAACTTTTATATTAAGCACAACGGTGCATTTCGCTGAAACAGCCAAGCGATAGCGAATCATCCTCCCCATCAGACAAGCAGTCGTTTGCTAAAGCTACAAAGGCTCATCAGTGTTTTTAAAGGGCACGCCTGAACTTCTGCAGTGCGCCCAGAGCTGTGTGCGAGCGCGTGCTATTTTTTTTTTCTCCTTTTCTCCAGCATGCCATGTATTGTATTTATTCGTCCACCCTTTCTTTTCTACTTTATTATCGCATACTCTCCTCCACACAGAAGCAGTCGAACAGACTGTTTTCCTGACAACCTAGGACAATAATTAAATTGATAAATAAAACTAAACAACCAACGAACAAAGCCAAATGACCTACATTTCTGGACTCCATCGTTCGCTGACCATGGTGGACTTTTCGCTGGAATTTTGTAACTTTCTAAAGCCTTAACCGACTAAACGATAGTAGCGAAGCACTGACCACTGAAGCAGCGCCCCCCCCCCCCCCCCTCCCTCTTTTTCCCGAAACTTATTTTAAAAAAAACTGCTTCAGTTTTAAGCGCAGGCAGCGCGTGCCCTTGTCTTCTCATTCATCATCCCCCAACTTCTACTCGTTCTTCAAAGAGTGGTAGCGTTACACGTTTCAAAAGGAACTTAACGAACAGCGTCCGGCGACAACCACCGAAACCAAGCGGGGTTCTCGAGGCGCGGAACAGCCCCGAGCAGCGAGCACACAGCCCGAGTACACAACAGAGAGAGAAGGCGCACGGTCGCTTAGGAGGGCCACGACAACCAGCAAACATCCGCTGACTATACGACGCGGAACTAACAATAGCTTCCTCGTGTGTTCCTCCTCCATTTCTGCTGGCTGCCGCCATAGTTATTTTACCGCTGTTTTGTTTCTGTTCGACGTCGGGGCGCAGGGAGTCCGCGGGAGGCTACGACAAGTGTCGTCCTCATGCATGCTGTGGTCGTTGGAGAGAGAGAGAGAGAAGAGAGACCAACTTGAAAGACGCCTTCGGTTTGTTATTTTATATATATATATATATGTTGTTTGTTTTTTCTGCGGGAGTACAGGCGACCGGGTGGTCTTGCAAATCGAGAGGGGGACACGTAAGAAGGGAGGAGGAAGAGGGAGTGAGGGAGGATGCTGGACCGGGCTCTGCTCGCCCCGTATGACTTTAGAGTAATAAGTCAAAAGATAAATAAAAGCCGAGGCTGAAACCTAAGACAAGGGTAGGAAGCTGGAACGAAGAAGCCCCGTTGTGAGAAAAAACTCGTAGTGCTACTTGCATGTCTATTTTCCGAATAGATGGGAGCGGCAGGGGGGAAGGGGGGGAGGGGGGGGGTTGCTGGAAAGGGGGGGGGGGGTTGAGGCTCGGGAATGTTGTTAAAAGAGAGGAGAGCAGGAGGGTATGCTACTTGGCTCCTTCCATGGAGTCCTGTCGTTTTCGTTTCGAGCCTATTAGTAATTGTTTAGGACGAAAAAAAAAAAAAGAAAAAAAGGAAGGACGCCGGGGTGGTGCGGGGGGCTCCCCTTCTCTATGCATGAAACAATAAAGATGCTAGTCTTGGCGCCTCCGCGGATAGTTGACATGATGGAGAGTGTTGTTATGGCGGCTAAAGTGTGTTTTGCCCTGTCTATACTGAAGTGAAAACATAACGCCACCAGCGTCTCGTCTTTAGGGCGAATCTGTTGATGCGTATTTTTCGGGCGTGCTGACTCTCGTGGTTGAAGGTTCGGTATTTCAACGACGGTAATTAATGGCTTCTTTCTACAACAACAGTGTTACTAATTGAACTTCTTTCTTTCTTTTTTTCTTTCTTCTTCTTTTTTTCCCCTCTCTGCCCGCTGATGACGTTGAAAGAGAGTTTCCAAAACATGGCCGCATTCCAGTTGACTTTGTCGTCAACTTTGGAGCGTGACCTAATACAATGTCTAAATTTCTGGAGTCCTCCCCTGTCGCTTTCCATAATTTGTTATCTTCGTGTTTCCTTCAAGTGTCATAAAGGGAGTTTGCTTCGCTTATTACTGTTGTCTAGAAACGACTTCTGAACTTTAGGCCAAATATTTAGAAAGCTCAAAATCGATTTTACTTTGTAAACTCTTTTCGTTCGCACGCACACACTGATTCATTCTTTGATTATTTGTTTGCTTTTGATTAGGAAAAAGGGGGGGGGGGGGCTACGAAGCGCTTTACATATTTTCAAAAAAGGTTTAGAGAAAAAGGAATGAGGGGAAACTGGGTCCAAAAGGGAGGAGGAGGAAAAACTTTTATTGACGGTATATGAGGATGCATACTGTGCTTACTCTGGTGTTCATTATATCTGAAATAGCATAAAATTGGCTCTGGAAGGGGTGCCTACGAGGGGCCCACGTCGGTTTTGGAAGTCGGGCCTACTTGGGCAGCCCACGTGAGCCCCCCCCCCCCCCCCGCTCTGGAAATCTCATCACGTTTGGTTTTATTTCATAATTTCCCCGCGGTTTGAGATATTGCGGAGACTTCCAAATTGAGCATGCCTGGCATTCCCCGTGTGCCTGCTAGAAGAATTATTAACATGTTTATACAATTTGATAGATAACAAAAAACCTTCTTGAGCAAGACCATTGCCAATGGGCTATTTCAAGTGTACGAAATGGAACAGAAAAACATTTCCATATGAAATCCTGTTAGACGGGTAATGGAGATTCATGGCCAGCTTGCTCCGGCACCCAGTTTGTGCCTGAGTTTGAGAACAATGACGAGCGTGTAGGGAATTCTCCCTCTAATTTACTCTGCGTAAAAAACATCCACCCCACTTAAAACGGCTTCTCAACGTGCACGCTGAATAAGTTAGTAATAAAATTTGGCAATCCTAAAATGAACCTCCCAATGTTAAAATTGCAATCATCGGTGATTTGGTATCAAACTAAGCCTATCTTCCCTGTTGAATTTCCAGAACGTGCGGTAAATATCCTTAATATCAGCGGAAAGTGCCATTTTGGGAGTTGCACTCGTAGTAAAAGTTGGGCATGCCCACGCTTGACCCCCTTGGAGCCCACATCTATGGTAACTTTGCCCCCGTATAGCCGATGTGGGACCCACGATGGCATTACATGGGCAGCCCAAGTTGGGCATACCCCTGTGGAGCGCACCTCTGTGCCATACTGGGGTAGTACTTCAATTACAGTAATTGAATCACTGTAATTTAATTGCTTTATTTGCAATTGTAATTTAATTACTTTCTTTGTAATTTGTAATTGTAAGTAATTAATTTCTAGCGTCAGTAATTGCAAAATTTCAGGCGCAATTACAATTACTTTTGCAAGACTTTGCGGCGCCTACGGAACCTCTCTGAAAGCCTCAGCGCTCGCACAGGCGGCCTTGCGCTCGGTGACACACTCGCACACATAGACACGCACTCGCACACACGCACATCAAAAATAGCGTCGCCTTGTTTGTTGTTCTGTTGCTTATACTAAGGGCTGAGAGACAATCCTCTTTGGAGCCTACCTCAACGGCGCCGTGCGGCGCCGTCTGCGGTGCGAGCTGAAAACAATAGCGTAAACATACCAAAATATTAAAAGAATCAAAATTGAGCTTCAGCTTTCAGCCGCGGTTGGGGATTTTAATTGTCTATGAAGTTATGTTTCTTTCTTTCTTTTCTTTTTTTTTGCCAGTTTTTTTACGTCCCTTTTCCAGTACTGTTGCATATTTTTTTTGTATTTTCATGTTTATTTTTTGTTAGTTTTATATATTATTTGCATAAGAATTTTGGAGACTGACCCCCGAACTGTGAATATTGCCACGCGTCGTGCTGTGTCAAGCCGCGAGCTGCGTAAAGGAGGAAAAGACTGCTGCTGTCGCCAAATTTCCGCAGTCCCACCGACAGTCAAGATGGACTTCGTAATCGGTCAAGATGGACTTCTTGACCGATTACGGCGCCATAATTGACCTACCATCCAAGTCTGTCAGCTTTTCCACGGACCATGCCCTACCGTCGGTAGGACTTCGTAATCGGTCAAGATGGACTTCTTGACCGATTACGGCGCCATAATTGACCTACCATCCAAGTCTGTCAGCTTTTCCACGGACCATGCCCTACCGTCGGACAAGAAATCTGAACACCGCTCTACACTCAGGCTTCTCGAAGAGCACGTAACCCTGCCGCCGTATTCCAGTCGGCTAATCGCTGTTGGAACCGACTCGTCCGACGATATCGAGGGAGTTGCAGAAGGCAACCGAAGTCTGTTCCTTGACAGAGGGATATCCGTTGCCAGAGGCGTCGTCCAGCTTCACAAAGGACAGGCACACGTCTTACTCACTAACTTCAGCCCGGAGTTTCAGCATCTCAACACGGGCACAGCACTGGCTTTTCTCGAGGGCATTACCGAAGCCAGCAGTGCTCTCAATATCGTGGCTTCGACACCAAAAGTCCCAAGTCCCGAGAATACAGACACCTCTTTCGACATCAACACCACCCTTCCCCAACGACAGCAAGACGAGCTACGACACTTGCTGATTCGCTACCGAGACTGTTTCTCTTCCTCGTCAAAGATTCGGCAGACCCCCATTGCAAAACACCGCATGGTTACGGAAGAGGGAACGCGGCCTACGCGTCAGTCGCCATACCGAGTGTCACCGAAAGAACGTAGCGCAATTCGACAGCAAGTCAAGGAAATGCTGGACGATGACATTATACAACCGTCCAAAAGCCCCTGGGCATCGCCGGTGGTGCTCGTGAAGAAGAAGGACGGCACACTAAGATTCTGCGTCGACTATCGCCGACTAAACAAGGTCACAAAGAAAGACGTTTACCCTCTCCCGCGGATCGACGACACCCTGGACCGCCTTTGTCACGCAAAGTACTTTTCGTCCATGGACCTGAAGTCCGGTTATTGGCAAATTGAGGTTGACGAGAGAGATAGAGAGAAGACCGCCTTCGTCACCCCAGACGGGCTCTACGAGTTCAAGGTCATGCCGTTTGGGTTATGCTCCGCACCGGCAACATTCCAACGCGTCATGGATACCGTGCTCGCAGGCCTCAAATGGCAGATGTGCCTCGTCTACCTGGATGACGTCGTGGTGTTTGCCCCGACCTTCGAGGAACACCTCCAAAGGCTTGAGGCGGTACTCCAGGCGATTAAATCTTCAGGGTTGACCCTCAAGTCGGAAAAATGCCGCTTCGCCTACGAGGAGCTAAAGTTTCTGGGCCATGTCGTGAACAGTGAAGGTGTTCTACCAGACCCGGAAAAGACTGCTGCTGTCGCCAAATTTCCGCAGCCCACCGACACGAAAGCCGTGCGCCGATTCCTTGGACTATGTGCTTACTACCGGAGATTCGTCGAAGGCTTCTCATGCATAGCAGAGCCTCTCACGCGGTTGACGAAGGATGCCGTACATTTCACCTGGGGCCAAGAACAAGAAGCTGCGTTCCGAGAGCTTCAACGACGCCTTCAGTGTCCACCCGTGCTCGCACACTTCGACGAAACCGCCGACACTGAAATACACACAGATGCAAGCAATGTCGGCTTGGGCGCCGTGCTGGTCCATAAACAGGGCAGCCGTGAAGGAGTTATCGCGTACGCAAGCCGTTCCTTAACAAAGGCAGAAGGAAACTACTCGACAACGGAGAAGGAATGCCTCGCCATTGTGTGGGCAACTTCGAAGTTTCGCCCCTACATCTACGGCAGACCCTTTAGGGTAGTAACCGACCATCACGCTCTTTGCTGGCTCGCTGGCTTGAAAGACCCTGCCGGCCGTCTCGCGAGGTGGAGCCTCCGGCTTCAAGAATTTGATATTACCGTGGCGTACAAATCCGGACGAAAGCACTCCAACGCCGACTGTCTTTCGCGCGCGCCGGTGGACTCTGCAGCAACAGAGATAGACAATGACGAGGATTTTCTCGGCACACTCAGCGCAGCCGACTTCGCCGCACAGCAACGTGCTGACCCGGAACTGCGCGACCTTATCGACTATCTGCAAGGCCGAGGCACCGAAGTTCGTAGGCCATTCACACGTGGTCTATCGACGTTTTGCCTGCATAATGGCGTCCTAGTTAAAAAGAACTTCAGTCCTACACGTACAGAGTACCTCCTGGTCGTCCCTTCAGACCTACGCAATGAAATTCTTGAGGCATGTCACGACGACCCAACATCGGGACACCTGGGACAAGCGCGTACTCTTGCGAGGATCCGAGCACGCTACTACTGGCCACGGCTTGCGTCCGATGCTGCCAGTTATGTCCGCACCTGCCGATAGTGCCAACGCCGGAAAACGCCGCCAGCGAAGCCCGCGGGCCTTCTCAAGCCGATTGAGCCACCCTCCAAACCGTTTGAGCAAGTTGGAATGGACCTGCTTGGCCCCTTTCCTGCGTCGGAATCCGGCAACAAGTGGATAGTTGTCGCAACGGACTATCTCACCCGATTCGCAGAAACGAAACCCCTGCCCACTGGCACTGCCATGGAGGTAGCCCGATTTTTCGTTCACGAGATTCTTCTCCGACATGGCGCACCTGCGGTACTCATCACTGACAGAGGAACTGCTTTTACAGCTGAGCTGATGCAACAGCAACACGAGCCACCGCAGAACGACAGCGTACCACCCTCAAACAAATGGCCTGACGGAGCGCCTCAACAAAACCCTCGCGGACATGCTGTCAATGTATGTGGATGTGCAACACAAGACGTGGGACGACATCCTACCATACGTCACTTTCGCGTACAATACGGCGGTCCAAGAGACTACGCCGACGACTCCGTTCCAGCTGGTTTACGGCCGACAGCCCACCACCATGCTCGACACAATGTTACCTCACGTCGAAGACGAAGACTTGAACAGTGATGTCGACTCGTTCTTACAACGGGCGGAAGAGGCGCGCCAGCTTGCCCGTCTCCGCATCAAGGACCAACAGCGACTCGACGCCAGGCGCTACAATCTACGACGCCGCGACACGGAATACAAGCCCGGAGACCAGGTCTGGGTCTGGACGCCTGTTCG
The DNA here is from genome assembly GCA_013358835.2 of Ixodes persulcatus. NCBI lineage: Eukaryota > Metazoa > Arthropoda > Arachnida > Ixodida > Ixodidae > Ixodes > Ixodes persulcatus. The sequence goes on from JABSTQ010010120.1 coordinate 2,179,911, forward strand.
TCGACGGGGACTCAGCGAGAAGCTACTGCGGCGTTACTTCGGACCCTACAGAGTCGTCCGCCGCATCGGCGAACTAGATTACGAGGTCGTCCCCGATGGAATTCAGAGTTCACAACGACGCCGCTCCCGACCCGACGTGGTTCATGTTGTTCGCCTGAAAGCTTACTACGCAAGATAGAGGACTAATTGTTTCCTTCGTAGATTTGTATTCCTTTTTTTTTAGTAATGGTGTAGCATCGGGCCGATGCTACTTTGAGGGGGGGATTATGCCACGCGTCGTGCTGTGTCAAGCCGCCAGCTGCGTAATGTTATCTATCCTCCTTTACGCGCGCGCCATGAGTGCGCGCTTTTCGTTCATACGCTTAAGCGCGCTCCAAACCAAAGCTTCTTTTTGCGGCTGTAGGTCGTGCGCCCGCCGGATGTGACGTATTTCGTGACGTCGCGCCGCTTCTTCGCTCCTTCCGGGAGCGCACAAAAAAGTTGGACAATTTCAACTTCTTTCTGGACGCGCACGAAGAAGCGCCGTGACGTAGTACGGCGTTCCTGTCTCCCGGCCAATCGGTGGAGGGCACTGCTCCGCGTTTCTTCACCGTGTCTGCTGGCCGCCGCGGCCGCCCGTCGGGCGCAGCCGCCGCGGCCGAAGCAGATTATCTTCGCAGAAGTTGCATCTATAAACTTTGCCCCTGTTTCCGACGCGAGGAAGGTGACCGAAAAAAAGGCTGCTGCGGACGCGCAGAGGCATGAAGAAGCTGCGCAGAAGGCCGCAGAAGCTGCCGTCTATGATAACCAAACAAGTGCTTTCAGTTGCTCGAGCTCGTCCAGAGAACTACCCTTGGTTGTACGGGAAGCTTCGGCGCGACGACAAAGACAACCCGAAACGGGAGAACGTCTCGAAGGAGGTCGCCCGTCTGTTGGGCATCGTGCGCTGTAAGTACGGTTTTGCAACCCCTGACATCGTGTTTTCGCATTTTGTGTTGCGCGCATGGTTTACTTGATATGTGATGGTGTTGAATTGTTTTTGTAACAATATTGCGGAAACATTCATTCAAAAATCGACAGACGAAGACGGTAATATTTGTAAATACCCACATGCTTTCTTTTTCTTCACGTTTTTGCGTTGTTTTGACGGTTGTTTCAACCAAAAATGAGAAGGAAGATAATCACTGCGTCGCCTTTAATCCTCTTTTTGTTCAGCCTACGAGAAAGTGTTGTCTCGGTTGTATGGAAAAGGCTGAACTCCATTTGTGTCCTTAAGACAATCAGTCCTATTTAATTATAACTTTCGATTGAGCCAAGCATGTTTAAAATACTTCTCGAAACGAAATGACAAGTTACAGTCCCATACCATACCAGCCGAACCAACTTTTTACGATTCTTCCTTTATAGATTTGTTCCAATTGGCCCACAAAGTATACGTAGCATCGTACACATAGCAGATGTTAGCGAGATCGTTCACTGCTAAGTTGATGGGCAGTGAAAGCTATGTACTGTCTCTAGATCAGTCAGTCACCTGCCCCTCAGTGCCTGATCCATTCTATGCCCGTGACTACCCGGAGAGTGTGACCACGTTGTACGCATGCACCATATATTGTTGATTGTTCCTGCGAGCATGTAGCTTCTACCGCCCTGTCAGCCTAGCAGTGAACATACTATAGTCGTTTGCTTGAAAGCTTGGCGAGTCATTTTTAAGTGTGGGACTAAATTTGTTGTGCAGGTGCTTTTGATGTGCGTTTTGTGTGTGCTGTCTGTTGCCCACGAGGCATTACAATTGCCTATGGAATTTTTGTCGTCTTTTTCACATTTCTGCATGAGTATATCATGTCTGTCAGGCTTGTCCCACACTAGAATCAATATATTTCTCTTCAGGCGACATCTGAAAAACAAAGTGGAAGTACCTGAGGGACAAGTACGCCAAGGAGGCGGCCAAGGTGGCAGGAACAGAGCGCAGCGGCTTTGGAACCTCGGACGTCTGCAAGCCAAAGTGGATCTACTTTGGCAGCTTGCGCTTCCTGACTGTGTCAGTCAGGAAGCCACTGTTTTGCGAAAGTACACTTTTCATATTTCTCATTCGTATACAACTACACGGTCCTTTTTGTCAATTATGCAAGTCTGAGGCTACAGGAACATCAAAAAGCCAGTCCAGCACTCAAACTGGAGGTAAGATAGCATGCAATGTATTGCGATGCCTCCTCGTCATTATGTTACTGGGCTTATAGTCACGTTTCCAGGTGTCTTTCACAAGTGCTGTCATATGCGATGAAACTTACACTCTTCTGGTGAATTATAGGAGTGACTCCATCATGCAGTCAGTCACCTGGATGCACCGCAGGTACAACCAAGCCAACTGATGACCAAGATCCTGTGGTGATTATTTGCCCGTCTTTACTTTCATTCCGGTCTTTCAGACTGATGAGCATGGGCTGTAGCTTACAAAAGCTACTTCTTTTTGTTTTCTTGTGTTCCTCTACACAGTGCTTTCACCTTGTGGCACTTCCTTTGGCGTTACAGCTGTCAACAGCACCACCTTCTTCCCCTCCCCCTCCCCCAATTGCTGCTTTTTTTGATAACCCTTATCTCGTAAATACTGAGTGCACTGGCTAACCACCTAAATCAGGGGTCAGCCCCTGGCACAGTGTGCATAGGCATTCGCTGGGCCGAACAGAAGATTTTTTGGTTTGTGTTTTTTTGTAGAAGGAAAGCCATCATAGCTTTCCGATTTTGGTTCGGTGTGATATTACTGGTTGATGTTTCACTTCGAACTCAAACCTGGGAATCTCGCAGAAGGAAAAGCTTTAGAGCTTTATCTTAACTATTCCGACAGTGCAGTATACTTCATTTCAGCATAAATTTGAAAATGGTAAGAGCTGCATCCCTCGTGAGGCAATAAGAGCAACAGAGCAAGGTATATGACAGCCCTCCGCAAGATGATTGCAACCTCGGACAGTATGCTGTCGCATGCCTCGCTCTGACAGTCATTGGCTGGCCGGGCCATTGGTTTAACTGCTTAGCAAAGTTATGTTGGAACGGATTCTGATGAGTCTTATCACTCAATTTTTTCGTTGCAAAGACACCGGTAACAAAAACTCTTCAAACTTGGAGTATTGCGTTATTTGAGGGAGGAGGATTGAAACAATATCTGTATCTTTCAGAAATCAGATCAGACAGACTTCTGGCAAGTCCAACATATTTATCCAGTGGGGCTTGCTCATCTTTAAGTGGATTATGAGTTGGAGGACTTTTTCGCAGTTTTTTTTTTTTGATGATGAGTAAGAGGACTCGTTCAGTTAATTTTCACATTGGCTTCCTATGTTGTGGTTTTCAAATCTAAGGAGTACACTGATGCTCGCTGTGTAAACGGATGATTTCGAGGATGAAGCATACATAGTCACACATGCTTTTGCAAATGACAATGACGGATAAAGAGCTCTACACCTCTGCGTGACTTTTAATCAGTACATTAAACTTGCATGCTTGCATCTTGGCGAGCAATATTGAAATATAAAATGTGTATTGAGAAGGGGCTCAAGTGTTCTGTAGGCTAAGTTTCAGAAATCAGCGCAGTGCTAAAGCATTTAGGCTTAAAAAGCCTTTTCTTCATAACTGCAGATACTTTTAAGCGTAAGTCAGCATACCCCCACAGACACACACACACACACACCTGTTTCCCGTCTGGCCCAACCCCACATTTACTTCGCGTCTCCTCGGCCAGCTGCTTCAAAGGGTTGCTGAGCCCCGATCTAGACTGCTTAGCTTATATTGACAGTGGCAAATGCATTTCCAGGGCCCAACATCACCCTTCGAGGTCTCGGCTGCCTTCTTGGCTGCACAGCGTGGAGCAGAGAGTGCGCATCCACCAAGGCCAACCCCTGCGGATGTGGAGGAAGTGACCGAGCCCCCTGCTGCAACCCCACATGTGCCTCGGCCCGCTGGTCTTCGCCCAGTAAAGCGAAAGAGGTCCGTGGATGGTAGAAACATACCAGTGGAGCAGGTCCTGAGAGCAGCCGCTGCTAACCTGAGGTTTTCAGACTGCCCTCCAGATCCTCATCTGGCTGAGGCACTGTGCTATTCAGAGATTCGTGTGCTGCAGCGTGAAATGGATCTTAATTGATCACAGCTCTATTGGGCCTGAGTGTTTGCTTAAAAATGCATGCGCTCATGTTCCCTGACAATGTCTAGGTACTTCAGTTGCAGCCGTTTCTTGGTAGCAGCATGGGTTTAGTCAGCTTGGGTTACTCTTGTCGAGTAACTGAGTAAGAGAACTGAGCACTCTGTCGACTGCTCAGTTCCGTATTGTGTGTCTAATGCTTGCTTTTCTTTGTTTCTTTTTGTGTGTACTTTGCAGCATTTTGGTGTTCAAGTTGCTGCCAAGGTGCTGGGTAGACCGGGAAGCCAAGGGCCGCAGACTACTGCTGAACCACCTGCTGGCGAGAGATGTGTGGCAGATGGCTGACGTCGTCCTCATCAACCCGCATGTAAGTTGTGCATTTTATCCGAAATCCAGTAGAATTGGGTAGGGTTCACTCGTCTTTTTGTGGTGTCTGCAGTCTAAATAGATATTATTCTTGTTATAAAGTGTCATGTCTTGTGGCACATCGATGGGCCTATTTATAAGGATTGAGTTCCACACAAGAAAGTGGATCCAAGTATGTGCAGGAGTGTGGGCTCCTTTTACAGGAAGCATTTCAAATGCCACAAATTCCGAAATATCGCAATGCTGAAATTATTCTACGTCAGGCATACCCCAACTGGGGTACGCCTCATGTAGGAATGCAGAGACAAAAAGTCCAAATGCCGAAACGTGGGGAACAGTTGTGTTTCGATTTATAACATAACATATCTGCGAACGATAAAAAGAAAATCTGGAACAGTGCCACAGATTACTCCTAATCAGGGCACGGCCAACACGGCGGCGTGATTTTCCAAACTGGTAGTTGTCCTCCCACCATCGCAGCAGGTGGGAAGCTTCTTGCGGGAAGGGTGGTTTCAAGGACGCATAGGCATCTCATACTCCTTTGGTGGGCAAGAACGAAAGGGCTGCAAGCTGCGTCGCTTTGATGGCGAAGCCATCTACATAATTTTTGTAAAGCACTACCAGTTCTAGGTGCTGCACTCCTCCATACTGATTGGCACAAGTGGAACAGGAGCTGTGCACATCTGACAACGGGAGCAACGACCGAATACAGTTTGATTGCTGCCAATTCGAAATCTGTACTCATGGCTTTCAGATTTAGCGCAAGGCCAAGATCTGCAGCGAAGTTCAGTACTTCTTCCAAGAGCGCCTCGCACGCCATCTGGGTTCGTTGAGTCACGAGGCAGTAAACAAATGGGAACACATGGCCATAAAGATTACCATGAATTTTTTTAACTGCCTGAAGAGCAGCAACAGAGTCTTAAATGTTCCATTCATGACCCACATTGGAGTGTCATTCAATTTCCTCAAGTTTCTGTCGGTGAAAAAATATTGATAAGAGTTGAGCTCTGCCTGCGCTAGTCGCCCCGCAGAAACTCCCAACCAGGGGCGGATTTAGAGGGGGGGTCCGGATGGTCCTGACCCCCCTCTTGATTTCTGCATGTGTAAAATTTAGGGCGTAAAACGAAGGAGAGGGGGTTCCTGAACATATGGTACGCTGACCAACACCTGACCCCCCCTCAAGAAATTCCTGCATCCGCCCCTGCTCCCAACTGCATCCGCCCCTGCTCCCTGTTCTTAACTCGCCCTCGATTATGAGTAGGGTTCCGCGTTTTCGGTATCTATTTTTCTTCGGAATCGGGGGTTATTTATCGGTGTTTATTTTTTCTCTTGGAATCGGCGCTTTTCGGTGTTTAATTTCAATGCTGGAAAGAAATCTGTGATTATCGGGGCTTATGTTGCAAAGCGACTGCATAATTACTAGAAAAACCACGGCACACCTCACATTACTCACGTTTATTGTACACACACCAAACACGTCACACAATGCACATACATATGGAAATAACAGAAAACGTGACGCTTTCAGAGGCATGATATCAAAACTTAAACTTATTGAAAAAAATTGACATGTACATTGTCAGAGACTTGTCAGTCATCGGAGCACGTTCCTTGCTGCTGAGGAAAAGCAGTGCAGAAAACGCACGCTCCACGTTCGCGCTTGAAACGGGGATGGCGAGAAAATCAAAAGAAGCTTTTGACAAGACTGGCCATTCCTTGCTGTGCGCTCTCCAGGAGCTGCCAATGCAAACTTCTGCAGATGAAATTTTATGCAATAAATATTCTAGGAGTTCCTCTTTTAACGATGGTAGGTCGGCGGAGCTCAGGAACGGGGCAACAAACATGGTTTCAAAAGAGAGGGACGACTCCAAGGACAGTTCAGTGGGGCTGTGTTCCGGGTCAGCGAGAAAAGAAAACGGGCTAGAAGATTCTTTCAGCAAAGCTGCCATTTTTTCCGCAGCTTGAATTCGGTGTTTTTCGGTTTTTACCGATTCAGAAAAAAGCGACTCTGGGGTTAATTATCGGTATTTATCGGTATATACCGAAAACACGGAACCCTAATTATGAGCACATAAACAGTGTACGGCTTGTGTGGGCAGTCCGCTTTCCTGTTCGTATGCAATGACGCATACATACCATGCCTGCGATGTAAAAGAAATGTGGCAACAGTCAGTATTGTTCGCTTCTAAATGGTAGCCTCTTTCCAGGCTGCCGGAGAGAAGTGATGTGTCCTATTGCCCTGCCGACCTAATGGTATAGCAAAAATGTTATATCATTATGGCAAGTCCTAATGGGATACGTAGTGGAGACAGTTTGTCGAAGAAGCCATCTAGTGCCTCTTTTATGGCACTAACATGGATGTGGTAAAGCAGTGACACCGGAGGATGCACACGGCAGTTTTCATATTGCAGCTTTGTAGCATAGTAGTAGAGGTGCCGTGAAGGCAGTGTTGGAAAGCAGCAAACTTTTTGTTTCGAACCCAGGCAGAGTTAATAAATTACAAACTTTGCAAATTCGAACCTCAGCAAGCTTTGAAAATTTTCATACCCTTTAAGCTCGAACTTTGGGAGGTTCACAGCATCCCCACATGGGAGTGCTCTTTATGTTCTGCGAGTGGCCAATAGTTTTCCCGTAATTTTTCGGGTACCCCAGGTGTTCACGATACTAGTAGGGAATTAGCTGTTGTATGTTTGTTCTGTTTCAAATAGGATTGTACATACTCGATTGAAAAGGGTATTTACACCTTACCAACTTTGCATATTTTTAATTGGATAATTGTTCATGTTTGTTTCATGCAGCCCTTCTTCCTGAATCGAGAAAAGGCCCCAAAGAGGGAATACTTCACGGCAGATGGGTATCACATCCACCGTATCCTTGGGGTCCGCAAGATGAGCAAGCTCATCAAGGTCCATGTCAAGAAGAAGCTCGGAGCACAGTGGATTGGTGTCAGACACTGCCTGGAGCTACCACAGATCTACTCGTGCAGCCACTGCAGGACAAGAGACCACAAGTTGTGGTTGTGCCTGAACTTCATCCGCCACCAATAACCATGGTAAGCTGTGCCAAACTGCATTTAGCTAAAAAAAAAAACACAGGGTCTCTTTTGTTATCCCCAAGACGACTTGAAGGCGAAAGCCTAAGCGCCGATGCATTAAAGACAGACACGCGATTTACGGATGCGGTGGTACCCCAAGTGTACACCAAGTAAACAATCTAATCTCGAAGACTGCATAAACATTGTGGCTCCCTGAAATCCAAAATACACTATGGGCAATCTTTATTAAGGCGAAAACCTTATATGTCTCATCGTTCAGTCCTTGAGAAACAAACACGTCTACAATACGAAAGGTACCGTGCAAATATTAAATATTCCTCCAAAAAGACTTTTAGCCCACGTCCCTCGGCTGGTGTCGAACCAGCAACCTTTCGTTCACTAGTTCAACGCAGTACCCCTCCGCCCGTGGCGGTACATGAACGTTTTGGTACCTTTCATATCGTCGACATTTTTTTTCTCAAGGACTGAACAATGAGACATACAAGATTTTCGCCTTAATAAAGATTGCACATAGTGTATTTCGGATTTTAGGGAGCCACAACGTTTATGCAGTCTTCAAGATTAGATTGTTTACTTGGTGTACACTATGCTAGGCTACCTGTGGTTTCTTTTGTATGCTTGTCTAAACAAATGATTTGATGCAGTAATGAAACCGTAGTCAGCACCATGAATTCATTGAGTGCATTAGTTATGACAAAGTGTGCCTACTGGTTAAAGAAGGATTACGTGCTTTCAGACAAATTCGAAAAAAATCCAAAAATGACTAGCCGGTAGAGATCCGTCAGATCGTATTTCTTCAATGAACTTCGATTGTGAAGCTTGTACATGGCCAAAAAATAAAACCACTGGGTGACATTTTTTTTCCACTAGACTACTCAATACAGGCTCTGACTTACCAAGAAAAGATCTCGCTTCCCTTTAAAATATTGACCAGTTAAAGAAAAGGGGAATTATTTTGCTAATTTATGCTAAGGACAAATCATTTATCTATTTCTGGGACAGTTAAAAAGCTAAGTAAGCCAAGACCTGAATTTTCCAAAAACTACTAAACTCTGAAAACATGGAACCCTACTTATAAAGGAACACATTTGCTTTTGAGTGACATCCCACACCCTCTCTTCTCTTCCTGCAGCCAGCAAGCCATCGACTGCCCGCCAACGACACAATTCTTGCGGTGCCGGACCTGCCCAATAGAATGACTGGGGAAGGTTTGTAACAATATTAGCATAGAGGATGTGATACACAAAGACTGCTGGACGGTACACGACAGCCCTGTTGCTG